>CM034154.1:61248097-61648097 GCA_019776745.2 Taxus chinensis | reverse complement strand
CCAAACTCATTTTTAATTAGTTATGAAAGATGAATTGTTGCTTTGACATCTTAGGTTATGTCATTTAAATTATGAATGTTTGAATTTATTAAATAGGAAAAATATGGTAAAGGGCTTTTCTTTGATTGAAAACCAAGAATTTTTTGTAAGGTTGTATTTTGGGGAAGAAACACAAAGATTCCTTTCCTATTAGCAAAAAAACAAGAGCAAGTGCACCACATAAAATTTTTAAATCAAAATTTATTTGAACCTATGCAAAACAAAATCTATTAGAGGTTGCTCATATTTTATCGCATGTATTGATGACTATACAAGGAACACGTGGGTGTATAATTTGAGACACAAATAAGATGTTTTGGATATATTTTAGAAGTTCAAGGCCTTAGTGGAAAAGCAAAGGGGATAGTACATCAAATTTTTAAGGAAAGATAGCAGAGATGAGAATGTTTCCAATGTATTTATAATTGTTTACAAATATCATGGCATCCACGGGTAGATTTCTACTAGGTATACACCACAACAAAATGGTGTGGAGGAGACAAAGAATAGAACAATAATGGAATTGACAAGAAGTATGATGAAGGCTAAGAATATTCCAAATCAGTATTGGGTACAAGTTAAAGAAAATGTTGTTTACATTTTTAAAATGTTTCTAACAATAATTGTTAGAAAAATGGTTCCTAGTCAACCTTGGACTAATAGGAAACATAATGTTTCTCATTTTAGAATTTTTGGTCATGTAGCATATGCACATGTGCCTCATGAGCTAACGAAGAAGTTAGCAAACAAAGGAGAAAATTATGTGTTTGATATTAGGAGAATATAAAAGAATACAAGTTATTTAATCTAGTCACTAAAAAGGTTTTAATCAGTAAAGATGTTCAGTTTGTTGAAAATGAGGCATGGGATGGAAGTATATAGAGAACATTCAGTATAGCAGTGTTTATTCCTTATGATGATATGGTGGATGAAACTATGGAATAACAAGATATCGTATCTTCTTCAAATCTTAGACATGCATCTCAAGTTGTAGCATAAGCTACACCTCCATCTACAAGTAGGACGTCTCAAATATTATATTCATATTCATCCATGAAAGAGACAACACAAATAACACCAAAAGCATATCCACCACAAAACAACCCATCATATAATAGCCCTGTGCAACAAAAAACAAGGAGTCATAGTGAGATTTATAATATTGATACAACAAATTCTTTTTCAGTTTTTGCATTGATTTCTCAAACTGAATATACAATATAATTTGAAGGGTCTACAAAGAATGAAGCTTGGGCTCAATCCATGAATGATGAGATTTACACCATAGACAAAAGTTGGGCATTCGAGTCGGTGGATCTTCCACAAGGAAAAAATGTGATAGGAGTGAAGTGGGTCTATAAGACCAAGTATAGTGCTAAGGGAAATGTACATAAACATAAAGCATGACTTTTTAAAAGAGGTTTTAAGTAGCAATATGGAGTATATTATAATGAAAATTTTACACTAGTAGCATGTTTGGACATGTCAAGAATAGTTTTAGCAGTTGTAGCTTAAAAATATTTGTCTATTTATGAAATGGATGTAAAATCAAGATTCTTGAACAATTTTCTTGAAGAGGGCTTTTGTGTTATTCATCTAACAAGTTATGAGATTGAAGGTCATGAAGGAAAGCTTTAAAGTTTGAGAAAATAACTCTATGGTCTCAAGAAATGACCTAGAGCATGGTACATCAAGATTCATTCTTATTTGATTCAAAATCATTTCAGTAGGCGTAGTAGTGACACTACTTCATACATAAGATAAATGAACAATGTAATATTTTGATTGTTTGTTTATATTTGGATGATTTAATCATTATTTGAAACCTCTCTATACATTCATTCAAATCATCCATGAAAAAATAATTTGAGATGAGAGATCTAGTTCTTATACACAATTTTTTGGGCATTGAATTTCAATAGTCAGAAGATTGAGTTTTTATTTCAAAATAAAAATATATGATAATGATGTTTTGAAGAGATTTAACATGTTAAATTGCAAGTCAATGGCAACACCAGTTGTAGTAGGTATGAAATTAAGAAAAGATGATAGTGAATCATTTATTGATCCAACATTGTTCAAAAGGTTAGTTGGAAGTCTCAAGAAATTGACGGCGACAAGGCCTTTCATTATGTATGGTGTGAGCCTTGTCTCAAAGTTTATTGAATCTCCAAAAGATTCACATTGGCAAGATGGAAAACTGATTTTGAGGTATGTATGTTGAACTAAAAATCATGAAATATTGTATTCAACATCAGATGAATTCAAACTCTTAGGTTATTTAGATAGTGAAAGTACGAATAGTATAGATCACAGGATAAACACATCCGACTATACTTTTCACTTTATAACAAGAGTAGTTTCATGGGGATAAACGATGCAGTCCATACTCATACTATCTTTAGTAGAAGCATAGTATGTAGCAACAATTAGATTAACATGTCAATTTATTTGGATGATAATAGTGTTAAAATATTTGACACAAAACCAAGAGGATGTTACATAGATTTTCTGTGAAAACAACTTAACAATAGCATTCTCCAAACAATATGTTTTTCATAAGAGGAGAAAGCATATAGACACAAGGTATCATTTCTTTAGGGAGTTGGTTAACAATAATGAAAATTTCCTTGAATTTTTCAGATTTGAAGATCAGTTTGCTAATATAATTATGAAAGCTTTAACAAAGATTTTTTTCGAGTATTTGAAAAGTTGTTTAGGATTTTTTGATCAATGACATGCTAGTTATGGAAATGTACACTCATAATGTAGCCAAATTAAGAACAAACCAGATATACTGTAAATATTATGAACTCCAAAAGAAAATAGATCTCCTTTGTTATCAAATAATGAATTACAATGTTTCCTAAATAGGAAAACAACTCCCAACTCGAGTTGCCAAGTAAACTCTAGCTAACTCTGACTAAATCTACTCTAGGTGGTGAAAATTAATATTTTTAGGAGTTTACTAGAACCTGCTATTCTTAGTAAGTTCGCATGATTATTCCTATGGGCACAGAAATTGCCACGCATCTTCTACATCCCTAAATTAGAGGAATTTCCAACTTTCTAACTCATAATGCAATTAATAGACTAAAATTAACTAATGCTCAAAAATAGGAAAAAACCGAACTATAACTTAAATCCTAATTTTCGGCCTCAAGATGGCGGATTTAGGGCCCAAAAACGTGTTAAAAACTTGCCCCAACTAGTTTAAAAAAAAAACGGACTCAAACGAACACCCGGAACTCAAGTTATGACCTTGTCAAGTTCCTGCTAATTTTGGCACATCAACTCAACTCAACAATAGTAAAATTTTGAAGGTCGAAATTAAGAGGGAGTGTTGGAATACACATGTAATTTTCCCACCTTCATGCATGCTTTAATTAGCAGAACAACAATTTTTCTTTAGTGTGCACAGTTTTTTTTCTTAAGAAAATAGATAAAGTTAAATAAAATAAAAGAATCTTTTTTGGTAAGCATCTACAACATGCATTGTTTTCAGGAGACTCTATTTGTATTTTAAAATGATCTATTTAGAGTTGTTTCTAGTTAAATTTAGGAGAATTCTCTCTAATCTATTGTAAAGCAATCGTAATTCTTGTAGATGCATAATAGATGTAGAGGGTATGTTGTACATGCATAGATCAGAATGTAAAGTGCCGAAGGTCTAATAGGAGAAGAGAAATAAATAAATTATACACAACAATTCTTTTTGGAGTGACTATGTTTTTATTTACAATTTATTTAAAAAAAAAAATTGCCGTTCGCTTTTTAAGTCTGCTAATTTATAAGAGCATCCCTCGAAGAAAAAGCCACATTAAGGGACTTACGTTCAAAGCACCAACATTCTGTTTCAAATGATTGGTATTAAAGGAGTGACAATAGCCTAATCCTCCGTGGTGCAATGGCTGCACCTACGGTCGATCTACCACATCTAAGACAATCACTACTAGAATATCATTGGAGGTGTCTATATACATTAGGATGCATTCAAAATTTCTATACAAAAAACCCAAAATAAAAGTGTTAAGATATCTACCCAGTTAGTGACCAATAGCTTCGAAATAAGACACAAACCACACATGCAATGCGAGATTAGTAGCTCCTACTGAAAGAGACAATACATTTGAAGACTCCGTAACTGACACCACTCCTATGTAATGTCATAAAAAACAAAATCTAGATCGGGAATTAAAAATAAAACACAATCCCCTAGCATGGGATAAATGCTTGATGAGATGTTTCCACGCATATGAAATCCATCTGTTAAACCTACAAATCAAGTCCATTATCGGGAATAAATCTTCACCCTTTAATATTTCCTCTAGAAAATTTGATTCAAAAAACAGATGTTCGGCTAAAGAATCCTTTCCACTATTAAGAAATGAGATCAAACACAGGGCAAGATACACGCGTTTTCCAGGACGATGGGTGATTTCGATTTGGCGTATCCCTTCTTTTTCCTACCCACCACAGTCCATTCCACATTTCTTTCTTCCTCTAAAATCAAAGGAACAACTTCAAGTAATTTGATAGAGATGTGACCCGTAGGGAGGGGGATCGAAGCATAATTTATCATAGAATGAACTCCCTTTAAAGAAACATTTGGATGTAACTTTTTTGTATTGTTCAAAGACCCTTCCATGGTTAGTGGGTCAACTTGGGGGGTAGATTCCACAACTGGGTATGAATGAGGATTGATTGCAAGATGTTCGGCTAAAGAATCCTTTCCACTATGCAGGTTTGATATTGCATTTTGAATGTTCACAATCCTCAATAGTATGACTAGTTTGGAAGCAACGACCACATTTGAAAGCTAGACGCTTGTTTTTTAGCCTCTGCACCTAGATCGTTTCAAAAATTTGTCGATTGGTTTCTTCTAGTAAGGCTTGGGAGGTATCAATATCTACAAGGATACAAGTATACGTAATATGGGTTTGAATAGAGGTCTCATCATCAACTTTCACACATGAGCCTAGAGTATCACCTATAGTGACCAGAAAAGATCTTTTCCATAGCTGAAGTGGGATCCCTAGCAAGTGAACCCAAATAACATAGGTATCAAAGGAGTATTTTAAAGGATACCATGGCTTGAACATCAGCCCGTGTTCTACCCAAATCCAATATTGGTTAAAAATAAAATCCTTGTCTTCATGGGTTTCAAAGACAACAATGAAATATGGTTTAAAAGTTGATTAAATATATTATGTTTTTAGGAAGGACTAATTTTTCTGAAATGCATTCATGTACGGATCTAATTATTTTCCTCTTGGGGTTCATATGGGAAAAACAAAGCCAAATTATAACCCTCACAAACCACATATCTCGAACTTTATAGAAACTATGTTTTGGATATCCTTTTTATCACTTCTTTTTGGAAGATAAAACTATATTATGGAATGAAATTCCCCCTGTAAAAAACTCTAATGCTAGAAAAAAACATGCCCTCATGTCAGAATATAATTGAGAGAAAATAACATATGCTTTTTATGCTTTTGTTGTTGGTTTAAGTTTTGTAGCTTTGTCACCAGGGACCATGCATGAGATTGTGCTAAGTTCATTTTCAACATATTTTTGAAGTGCCATCTTCAACATATCTTCAACACATTTGTGAGTCTTTCTTTATCTTTTAAGGATTTTTTTTTGGTATTGTCACTAGTACCATAATGGCTTGTGACTGAATTTAGCTAAGTCAATCTATTGAAAACACTCTTTTGTTTGACAAGAACTCTGAGTAAATAGTTTTTAGTGAGGAATGATAATTAATATGGCTTTGTAATAAGAATAGAATTTGTTTACATTTGATATATTATAATAAATAAGAATTAGTCCACTCTCTAAATTGAATTTAAAATGATGGAATATAGATACCATCGGACATAAAAATAGCATTTGGTAGAAATCACTAAAATGTTATTTGTAAAATATATGGGTTGTAATCCAAAGTTACTTTCTCAGATGTCATGTAATTATCATGATTACAGAGACATAATGTGGATGGTTGACTTATATAATCTTTATAATGGAATATGCCACTAGAATTTTATATGTACAACAGTATCTTGATGCAAATTATTATGAGTTATTTTGTGAATTGTTGTTTACAAAACACTAAAAATGGCTTCCACTTCACACGGATATGGAAACATGAAATCAACTATTGGATTACCTATTCATGTTAGAGTTATAAAATTTAGGCTCCGCAACATATTTTACACAAATACAATCTATATTATATATAATTAAGCAAGTCACTTTCTTGTAAAATCTATATATACACATACTTCTCTATGTATTTTTGATGCATAAGTAATGGTTTTGCTGCATTAAAAGGGATCAATGGAGAAATTTTTTTACAGACTCATCAACAACACAAAAATGATAATCCAACAGAGAATTCCCCTACAAATGTTCAACAATAGGAATTAAATTTAATTTAAATATTAGTGCAAGGTTAACAATGGTCAAATGATATAGAAATTAATTATAATGGAGATGCTAAGAGAAATTTTAAAAATAGGTTTGGGGGTCTTACAACTCATCCAAAATCATCCATATTGCCTTGCAATAGATGGGGTAAGCGTTATTTTAGCTATTAAGGGATTTCATATAGGCTATGGATCTCCCACAATTGTTTTATTAAGATCATCTTTAAATCCATTTGGGTTGTGCATGTCTTGTGTGAGAAACATGTTTAGAAATTTAATTGAAGGTGAGAGTTTTAAGACATTATTTTGATGAATTTTTCATTGTCATGCTTTCGTAAGGTGACACTTCTTTCTTTGTTGGAGTTGGGTAAATTTATTATGAATACATACTAATGCACTTGGTACGCGACCAACATGGATGCCTTAGTTCCCATCCGCAATTTTGATGATTTATAGATAGGTAACAAATATAGTATCCACGAGATAGTGTCAAGCTTGGTGTCCCATGGAACTTTGAAAAAGTGTTCTATACTTCATACCAATGATTTCCTTTCAAACAGTTTGACTCGGTATGGGGCCAGCCTTCAAGTTGGTCACCGAGGCTAGTTTCCACCTGTCATGGACATTCCATTATATGCAAGCCACTTATACGATACCGACCTTTTGAGGGGATTTCTTATATCAGTCTCTATACTAATAGTTTCTTGACAATAAGATTGCACCTAAACATATGTTTCCTTTCTCTAGCTAATTCTTGACATTCAATATGTTTCTCATTTTTTTTTATTGGAATTCCTTATGTTTTAAATTTAGTCACACCTCTCTCAACATGAAATTCATATATTTTATGATTCACCCAATTTTTTTACTAAAACAACACCACATCAACCACCACATCCTCTACATGTTGAAAATATTGAACCTTCCAATCACATAATCCATTACACAATTTACTAGATGGGCTAATTCGTGGGAGCCGATCATGATCAATTGTAACATAAAATTCTTTCTGAAAAAATCAAAAAGTAATGCTAACAACTAATTTGTGAGTTGAGATAAACATTGTAACTAGTGTAATAGGCATAATTGTCAACATTGTTTATAGCATTTCCAGGGCATCGACTGATCTACTACTTTTCTTTTCATCAAATTTGATAGATATAACATGCAATGTTGCAATCCTAACAAAATGCTGCATATTCTGATGCCACCAATTTGCAAAGGGAGTCGTATAAAATTACATATTCAACTAGTTTTGGCTTTAACTATTCACAATTTCGAGATCCTTACTTTGTATATCGCCACTATTAAAATTGCAAACACTGAGAAACATTGCTTTATATTTACATTTATATCGAGAGTCCCCTTCCTTACATATCTTTACCTTTCACTTCATTATTCATTCGAATAGTAATAAATAATGGCTCAAGCCCCTTTACTTATGCTCTAAACAAATGAAGAAGCATACTTGAGTTCTCACCACCAGTTCTCCCCCTTTAAAAAAAATCCCCTTCCTCCCTTCCCCACACAACGTGCAACTGTAACAAACCAAAATCACACACCCAAACAACACAATAAAAGACAAGATATATATATTTTTTTGACTCGCTTGAAGATAATACGACACTACACAAGTTCTCTAGGGAATACAATCAACTAAAGACATGCTTTCCACAACATGGACCCACACTGGTTACGGATAAACATGAGGCACACACTTAGGACACAATGGTTCATCTAAAATATGCAATTTTACAACAAGGTTTTCCCACAGGAGGTTTCTTTATAATCATGTTTTAGCTGTAAGTGCTTTTACATTCTTTACTTTTCCCAGAGAAATCATGATAGGAGAATCTGAAGTTCATGTCTCCTTTGAAGAATTTTCTCCCACCTTGTTAATGTTAATATACAGTGTGAACCAATTATTGTATGGTAAGAGGTTACTTCATTTACTTGATTAACTTAGTCATTTGTGAGGAGGCAGTTAATTTCTCAAGGCTCTTAACTTCATCAATTTGTTTTCGACGTTGTGCTTTTGAACATATATGTTTTATCTTTTCAAGCGGTCAATTTTATTTTATTTATTTTATTCCAGTACATGACTGCCTAAATCTTGGATTCATCATTAAGATTTTATTAGTTGTTAATAAGGTTTCATTGGGGTCAAGAGTCTAACCAGAAATATTAAAGATTTCACTTGGGCTTCACTTGAAGAGATAGACATAAGTATACTGTTTACATTTTCAACGGGTAAGATAGATCGAAGAGTTTCTTAATCAAGTTCCTTCTATTTATTATAATTTTATTATCTTCCAAGATTTAATCATTGATTTCACCTTAAGACTGTTCTAAGGGCTCACCACAATCAGAGATTGTTGATTAGTTTACGTGGGATCACAAGGTATATTTGTTTCTCTTGTTTTCTTTTTGCTAGGTTCAAAACATAGTCCTCTACCAAATGAAACATGACCAAAGATATCCAAAGTGATGTAAGTTGATTCAAGTTTAGATAATTATAATTAGGTTGACAATCCAAGGATAAATCATATTCTGAAAAGTGAAAATTCAACAAAGGATACGCATGTCAAAACAAGTTCATTTAATCTTATTGACAACAATATTTCTCAAATTGACTTTCAAACGATAACAACCTACATGAGAACAATACAAAATTATAATGCAGTGCCTTCTAAATAGTCTCAGCAATTTCAATACCAATTTTTTTTTTGAAAAGGAAAAACATTCGTACAACAACAGTTCCTAAGAAGGCTGGAATCCACTTTCTACACGTGTTTCTTTTTCTCTTTTTTTTTTTACTCAGGAAATCCTCCTGCACATTTGTTAGCACATGTCAGTTCGTAAGAACTGAGCACGATAAAAGCTATAACATTAAGACAATATGTTGTTATCTAACTGTTTCAAGGAAGAAAAGCACCGTTGATGATGAAAAATAATCCAAGAGTCTAAACAAGAGCAATTAAAGAGTTGTCCAAAAGCATAAAACGTCAGAATAAAAAGGGACGACACTAACACTATTTAATTATCATTTTCTCATACGAGCAGTTAATAAACATCATAGTGAATTTCACCCATATCACAATAATGACCGTCATTTTAACAGGATAACATTTCGAAACAAAATCAATTACAACAAGAGAATTAAGTTCAAACGTGATTTGTCCCTATTTGTTTAAGTTGGTTCACCAAGCCAAGGAATCACTATGCCACTGGAAGATCCCAAACAATCAATCGACATGATAATATCTAAACCAACATGACTTATTAATATTAAGATGATGTTCCTATAACAGTTAATTTTATGTCAGTACCGAATAAATAAATAGGAAAGAAAAGGGATGAAACGCACAAATGACCTCGCATGGGTCACATCCTATCCTAACAATCCTTCTATTAAACTTTCTTCTAATCAAGAGAATGTCTTAAGAAAGAGGACAAACCTGGCAAGACCAAACATAACCAATATAAATCTTACAGGAGGGTTACTCAATCATTCACAAGAACACAACACAGGATACATAGCTTCCAAGGATCTTTCGTCAACAACAAGTTGACTTAAACCTTTCTGGTCAATACATAACCATTCTACTACAATGACAGCAAGGAGGTAGTATCACAACGAACATCACAAAAACCAGTCAACCAATCAGTTTCCAAACACACCAACCTCTAAGTCACAGGAGAATGAAATTTAGACATCTTTACGGAGCAAAACGTAGGGTAATTTCTTACGCATGAAACCAACATCCCAATTTTAAGATTTGAAAACTTCCTCAATAATGATCCAGTAGATCTTGTATCCTCCAACAAGTGTGAAACAAAAACCAAGGTAAGAAAAAGAGTATTTCCTCTGACATTTTAAGCTATCCAGAAGAAATGTGAGTATCGTCAAAAGAAGACATTCCATAGGATCACCTACATTCCTCAAAACATACAACAGTCACCAAGGGAGAGAAGGTGATTCCAAAGACAACAATCTCCAAACGGTGAACATGAATTGATATCAAATTATGACGATCAACCATGACACTCGAAGAATAAAAGTATTTCTTCGAGCGATTCAAAACAATGAACAAAAGCAACTAACCTAGTTGAAAGTAATATCAACTTGGCTCAATTCAAAAGTCAGTTAAGCTAAGCACACACCAAACCAACCGCGAAGGGTTACTAGAACCTAAAACAACTAAAAGAAAAGGATAGAGACAGGAATAGCATCATTCACCTATACATAATGCACTCGCAGTACTCAATCACTAATTCACAAATACCCAACATAAACCAGAACTACAGATCCCGAACCGAAACAAGAATAAGAACAAAACAGGAACTATAAGGTTGAGTCCAACAACAATGTTTGATAAAACATTCAAATCATGAGTCCAACACAAGGAACTAGGGGATATTCATTACAGGAACCCCACCTCTTTTGTTTTATTAGTCTTAAGAACAAAGTTCACCCAACTAATATTTATTATTACCCAGAAAACAATGTAAAAGGCTTCAACCAACGCAATCATTTCTAACGCCAAAAAAAAATACAAGGGAGCAAGGGAAGTGGAAACCAAACAGCATACCATCACATGAGACATTTATATGAAGAGTAGAGTTATTTAATGATTCAGTTAAATAATAGCATAAGAATCAATGGTATAGAGAATATCGTGCCTGATTAAGCTCCCGCAGTCGATAACAAGATGGACGGGGCCTGGAACAGCAACCCAAGCCTAATTCCATTTTCTTCAAGCTCCTTGGGCACCCAAACATTGAACATCTTCACGTTGGCACAGGTAGGAGTTCACGGCCAGGGTGGGTGGTCTAAAATACTTGCCATCATACTCGCAACACCGCTCCAAGATTAGCCCTAGAACTTCTGTAGGCCCCATTTTGGCAATTGAACTTGATCCTTCAACAATCATCCAAACACCTCCACCATCTCCATATGCATCTGATTGCTTCTAATTTGGACCTCCTAACCTTGGTGCTCTCATATTAGGAGCAGCCCTAGTCTTTTCCCTGCATCCCATAACCTGCAATCATGGTTGTCCATGAGAATACATCACTTTTAGGCATTTGTTCAAATACTCGGGGTGTAACTCTAAAATTCCCACATTTGCAACACATGTCTACAAGGGCATTCATTACTATAATAACAAATCAAAACAACTTCTTAGTATGAAGACGTGGATCTCCTTCCCCTGATGCAAATTCGACAGCTGAGAAATTACTGGAAGAACAGTTGCAAAGGTAACATTGTTGGGTTTCGTGTCAGCCAGATGCATTTGTTGAGAGAGATCTAAAATTTTCTCATAATGTCCACTCTGTGCATACCCTGCAATCATTGTATTCCATGACAATACTATTTTCTCAGTACATGTTCTGAATCTGAATAATATCCTGCTACCTTCATCTCCCAAGACATTTTCTCCAACATTGCATAGATCTCCTGTGCCTATGGGTGTGATCTGTCATCTACACAAAAAGCATGCACCTTTTTATTGCCTTTAATCCAACTACACCCAGTTTCTTTTTAACTCCTCTATCCTTCATCGATCTCCTAAAAGTTCTCTTGCAAAGCAAACTGTGCTTCATGAATATTCTGATATGAAACAGATCCACCTCTATGAGATCCTCTTCCATGAGTTACATAGTAGAACAAGCAAGGTTTCAGTAGAGAATCTCTGTAATAGATTTCATCGAGTCTCGTGGTAACACTCTCATTGTCACTTAATTGATTCTGACAGAAATATCTTGAAGTAGAATCCCGAATTTGAGGATGCATTCGACACTGAACAGAAAACATCATAGCAACATATGTGCATTTCGCACACCATTGCACCATTCAACACACGCCTGCTACACTAGCTGGTTTCCACGCCCCTCCTCCACGAGGAACCAGTCTCCACCTGATCGAGGGCATTGAGGATGTCGAGGTCTGAGATGGCGAAGTAGGCGAGAGTGAGACGATTAGAATCCTACTCCTGATACTTGCTCGGTAGACCATCCAGCACTGTTCTATTCTGGCTCCATAACCGATCTACTCCATTGGTCGGCTCCCGCACTATTCTTCACCCTCTAAAATGTTTTTCACTGCATCTGGGTATTTGTAGTTGTGTTTTCCTGTGACAGGATCAGGTGCCCTGTAACAGTCTGCAAGTAGAACAGAAGTATATGTTGTCGCAACAGCAAAAAAAATAGAAGAATAAGAGCACCCATAATCCACCCAAGCTGGGCCACACTCCAAGGCAAAGAAAAAACTCCTGATCCAATTACTGCTGTAATGACATGAGATGCTATTGTCCATACATTCCCTGTTCTGGCAAGTCCATCATCATAGTTGATATCTCCATGCATATTCCCACTTTGGGTATGTTCTAAATCCATAATTGTTGTTGAACTCTGGAACTGAATCTGTCAATGGAGCTAATTGTACTAGTACTGTTATATTTCATAGAAAAATAGTGTGCTCCACCAGCATACCGACACAGACATCATTTAACCCAAACGGACACAAGGAGATAGATACTCATCTACGGTAGAGTGGAAAAAGTGAAACGGCAAGGCAATTTTTGCTTTGTGAATATTCTGATAAAGAACAGATCTGCCTTGAAGGAGAATCCCAAATCTGAGGATGCGTTCAATACAGAATAGATAAGAACAGCTGGACAACCTGCTACACTAGCTTGTAGCTTCATCTAACCACCACGTCAAACCAAACTCACGCAGCAACCAAGGGGCAGAGAAAACGTGCCAGGAGGAAGAAAAAATGCACCTAACACCCACCTATACGCATTGAAGGAGAATCAAAAAAGAGATCTTGGTGAAGGACGTCAAGACTCCACCGACTCCCACTGTCTCACGCCAAATAGGAAACATAAATTGCCACCTAATTGTTAGCTAACCATAGCAAAAAATTTATTTTATTTTATTTTTGGAGCCCCACGCTTTGGGGACAGGCCGCTTGCCAGGAGCAACAATGAACGGGCATTACATTCTCCTCCCCTTAGGAAAGCATCATCCTCGATGCGACATTACACAGAGGAAAGGAAATGGTTCTCAACCAAGGACAAGTAGAGGAGACATTACACCCTATGGTTTAAAATTTGGCTGATTAAAGCATGGCCACAGGGTAGCCTTAGGAACATTTGGTAGAAATTTTAACTTTAAATGTTATGTGAAGATTGGCAGTTCTTTCTTGTTCATCATTTCATTAGTCTCTTTCCATTATCATTATTTCTAGTTTTAGTTTCTTTTAAAATATCATCATTGAAGAGTTTTGATTTATTCCTTATTGTGGGTGCCCAACATGAACTGCTAACACAACACCCTATCAGGTTCACAAGACCCTACAAATTCACAAGCACACAAGTATATTCTTCATGACTGTATTACACCACAAAAGGGTTATACAAATACGGAATAGAATAGGCACAGTCCACATAACATAGTACTTGTCACACATCAATGACTGACATATAAAATACTCAACCAAAAGAGTACTACAATCCACCAGACATTTCCTCAATTTGCATCAATGAAAAATTCACATAACACCAACCAAATGCTACAGGTACATAGTGTCCACACGGGAATCAATGACATATCCATAACATCACAACACATACCCATCTGAACAAGAGTAACACATACATCAAAATACCACTACCAGACATCACAATAACTCAACATATATCCCGAAACATCAACCATACACACAAATATCATATGCCTCCCTCAAACTCTTATGCCTCCCTCAAGTCTCTTATGCATCCCTCAAACTCTTATGCCTCCCTCAAGTCTTTTATGCCTCCCTCAAACTCTTATGCCTCCCTCAAGTCTCTTATGCCTCCCTCAAGTCTCTTATGCCTCCCTCAAACTCTTATGCCTCCCTCAAGGAGGCCGGTTGACCCTATGGTCCAAGACACATAGAGTTCGAACACTCCTAACCCAAGTGACATAATAACGCGTGGTTCAATAACCCGCTAGTTATATGTACTCCTTGGGGCGTACCCCCATACAACGAAGCGGGTCCATAGGTCCAACCAATCCATGGTGCATCCTATGACCCTATTCCACACATCACAATAATAGAACCAGCACAAAAATCCAATCAAAGTGCCAAGTGGCAAGGTACAAGCCTTGGGCAAGGCGGTAAAAATTCCAAATTTAAAAGAAGACCCAAAATCAAGCAAAAATAAAGGGCCAAATAGCCATAGTTAGTATCAAAATCCCCATGTTAGTGCCATAAACCAAGGAAATGCCCAAAATTGTAAAGCATTGCAATCAAGAAAAGTTGCTGGTCCTTACAAAATAAAGTAAAAAGCTCAATTTACGAATAAAATAAACTTATAATAATGTCACATTACGATAACTGTGTGGCCTTATCTAGCCACCAAAGGGGTACTCAATGAGTTTCTAGCACTCAGAACATCGAGCCTCATCTCGCAAAATACGTATCAATAATACAACTGTCATCACCTCCATCTGAATCATCCCGCCACCACTTCGACAAGGCTAAACATAGTCATAGTTGCACTTAGGTTGTGTACATACAACCACATAGGGAGAGAGGAAAGAATCACATGTAATCTACTAAACCGAGTTTCGGCTCAAGTTATTGACCCATGGTACACCATTCCTCACTCTCAACATACACTTTACCGATTCCCTTTAGGGTCGGTAAGCGTAAGGTTCACAACATAACATACAACAACATTACTAACATAACGGTGGCACACACATAACTACCATAACGTCTTATATATGGTACATATACAGGGTAGATCACGATCATACATTCACTGAGTGTAACACATCACTTTACCACATTTTGCACCCAAAGTGCAAGCACCATACGATAGGGTTCATACACTCACCATATGACCCAAAATCACAACATGAAGCATTGCATATTTGCATAGTCATACATATGATGAACATAGTACATCTCAACATAACATCCATTGCTACATAACCAGGTGGTACACACATTTATTCAAAACATGGTAAAAACATCATGATACAACTCATTTCTTTTAACATCAATCTAGTCATACGACACATTGATACACCTACATATCACAATATGCCACAATGCTCCAACACTACGTTATCCACATTATAATTCTTTTCACACATCACAAACAGTAATTCGCTTGAAGATAATACGACACTACACAAGTTCTCTAGGGAATACAATCAACTAAAGACATGCTTTCTACAACATGGACTCACACTGGTTACAACTAACATGAGGCACACACTTATGACACAATGGTACATCTAAAGTATGCAATTTTACAACACGGTTTTCCCACAGAAGGTTTCTTTAGAATCATGTTTTAGCTGTAAGTGCTTTTACATTCTTTACTTTTCCCAGAGAAATCATGATAGGAGAATCTGAAGTTCATGTCTCCTTTGAATATTTTTCTGCTACCTTGTTAATGTTAATATACAGTGTGAACCAATTATTGTATGGTAAGAGGTTACTTCATTTACTTGATTAACTTATTCATTTGTGAGGAGGCAGTTAATTTCTCAAGGCTCTTAACTTCACCAATTTGTTTTTGACGTTGTGCTTTTGAACATATATGTTTTATCTTTTCAAGCGGTCAATTTTATTTTATTTTATTTTATTCTAGTACATGACTGCCTAAATCTTGGATTCATCATTAAGATTTTATTAGTTGTTAATAAGGTTTCACTGGGGTCAAGAGTCTAACCAGAAATATTAAAGGTTTCACTTGGGCTTCACTGAAGAGATAGACATAAGTATACTGTTTACATTATCAACGGGTAAGATAGATCGAGGAGT
Organism: Taxus chinensis; assembly: GCA_019776745.2. Lineage (NCBI taxonomy): Eukaryota > Viridiplantae > Streptophyta > Pinopsida > Cupressales > Taxaceae > Taxus > Taxus chinensis. The sequence continues at coordinate 61,631,798 of CM034154.1, read as the reverse complement.
TTCTTAATCAAGTTCCTTCTATTTATTATAATTTTATTATCTTCCTAGAATTCAATCATTGATTTCACCTTAAGACCGTTCTAAGGATTCACCACAATAAGGGGTTGTTGATTAGTTTACGTGGGATAACAAGGTATATTTGTTTCTCTTGTTTTCTTTTTTGCTAGGTTCAAAACATAGTCCTCTACCAAATGACACATGACCAAAGGTAACCAAAGTGATGTAAGTTGATTCAATTTTAGATAATTATAATTAGGTTTGACAATTCAAGGATAAATCATATTCTGAAAAGTGAAAATTCAACAAAGGATACGCATGTCAAAACAAGTTCATTTAATCTTATTGACAATAGTATTTCTCAAATTGATTTTCAAACGATAACAACAACCTACATGAGAACAATACAAAATTATAATGCAATGCCTTCTAGATAGTCTCCACAATTTCCATACCAATGATGTAAAACAAAAGAAAAACATTCGTACAACAACAGTTCCTAAGAAGGATGGAATCCACTTTCTACACGTGTTTCTTTTTCTCTCTCTCTCTCTTTTTTTTTTCTTTTCTACTCAGGAAATCCTCCTACACATTTGTTAGCACATGTCAGTTCGCAAGAACTGAGCACGATAAAAGCTATAACATTAAGACAATATGTTGTTATCCAACTGTTTCAAGGAAGAAAAGCACTGCTGATGAAGAAAACAATAATCCAAGAGTCTAAACAAGAGAAATTAAAGAGTTTTCCAAAAGCATAAAATGTCTAAATAAAAGGGACGGCACTAACTCTATTTAATTATCATTTTCTCATAGGAGCAGTTAATAAACATCATAGTGAATTTCACCCATATCACAATAATGACCATCATTTTAACAAGATAACATTTCGAAACAAAAACAATTACAAGAAGAGAATTAATTTCAAACGTGATCTGTCCCTATTTGTTTAAGTTAGTTCACCAAGCCAAGGATTCACTATGCCACTGGAAGATCCCAAACAATCAATCGACATGAGAATATCTAAACCAACATGACTTATTAATATTAAGATGATGTGCCTATAACAGTTAATTTTATGTCAGTACAGAATAAATAAATTGGAAAGAAAAGGGATGAAACGCACAAATGACCTCGTATGGGTTACATCCTATCCTAACAATCCTTCTATTAAACTTTCTTCTAATCAAGAGAATGTCTTAAGAAAAAAGGCAAACTTGGCAAGACCAAACATAACCATTATAAATCTTACAAGAGGGTTATGTTATCACCGAATCACATCACCCCTTGAGATATACTTGAACTCACACTGTGATTGGATAACATGGGTACTATCTCCAAGTTGTGGGACTTGCTACTTGAGATAGACCTCCAGAGAAAGTTGGTTCTTGCTCTTAAACTACTTGCCACAATCTACTCTAATGCAGGATAAGCTAACTGTTCTAATCTAAATTTCCAAGGGACCAAGAAGAGAGAATGCATACGCATGAAAGCCTACACTAAAGCGGTGATACACCAGAAAAGGAGGATGTGAGAGTAGTCTCCAAATGTGTGAAATACATAGGCAAATTGCACACTAGAAGAGGTGATGACAGTTCTCCATAATCTAGCAAAATGCATTCACAACAATATTCCAAGCATGCACAATGATAATGGATCCCTGCAAGAACATAATAATAGACACAATATTCTTGTAGAAAGATTAAATGGGCAAGAAGAATGCAAGAAAACACAGCAGGGGAAGATACATCCACAAACTAATATTTTATTGCCTCATAATATGCACAGTTCAGTCTATTACAAGATAAGGGCCTGGATCACCATGCAAGGAGTCCACTACAAGGGCCTGCAACACACTGGCTTCACAAAGAAATTTTGGAAGAGCTTTGTTACCCAAAAACTCTCTCCTTTATAATGAGCCCAACACTCCAATAGCTATTCTAACCTAGAAAAATGAGAAGGAAAAGAGAAGGGATAAAATGGAAATCCTACACTAAATCTGTCCTTCAACCAGACTGTAAGGAGGCATGTAAATTGAGTGAAATGATTATATATTACTGTGTAAAAGGCTCCCCATACTGTCCCATGTGCTGCAGCAGAGAAGAGAATGATGACCATGCCTCTTAATTGCATTCCCAGCAACCAAATGCATTCACAACAATGTTATGAACCCGGCCACGTTTTCATAAAACACTCAATCAATTTCTGCATGAACATAATGGAATAGACACTAGATATTCTTGTAGCATCGGGCTTGGGGCAACCACGATTCCAACGGTACCAATTTTGTGAAGATTTCGTTGAGAAACTGTGAAATTTTATGGCCTTCTGAGTGCACAGCAGCTATTACAAGATAAGGGCCTGGATCACCATGCAAGGTTTTCTGTCAACAAGTTATGGCCGTTTGCAAGTTCACACGGGCTTCAAACGTTGACTTTTGACAGAGCTCTGCCTTCGGCCGCTTCGGCTTTTCAATGTCCCATGCACTCCAATTTGTCCCAAAATGTCGAAGTGCTGAAGTTCCCTGTTTCGGCCGAAAATGGCCAGTTCGCGCCCTTTGTCCTCCAACAACCTGTTCCAGTGCATAAAGTTCCCTGTTTCGGCCGATTACCGGCAAAAGGTTCACGCCCTTTTGTCCCAACTGTTCTGGGCTGTTTGGGACAGAATTTTGACCATGCCTCTTAATTGCACTCCCAGTTCGGCCAAATTCACGTACTGTTTGTCCCGCGCGTCCTGGACGTGTTTCGGGCTGCCTTGACTCATTTCGGCCGAATCCGGAATTTCTGGATTCACGTACATCGGGCTTGTCCCGCGCATTCCAACGGACTGCAATGTTGTGTGATTTCGTTGAGAAATGCAAATTTTATGGCAACTTTTCAGTGCGGGCAGTTCATATTTCTGTTTCCCACGCGTTTTCTGTCATTTGGCCCGGAATGTCCCATTAACTGCTGGAGCAGAATCACCTGGCGGCCTTTTTAAGCCGGTTACGCGCATTAAAAATAAGAAATCCAGATGTCCAACTTTGTCACAATCGGACCGCCTGGACTCAGGACTTATGCCATTTTTCATGATTTTCCCTGGCCAAACGTTGACTTGTTTTTTGCAAATTCGGCCGCTTACATTTTCTCAAAACCCACGCTCTCTTCTGTTTTGGACAGGGGAGTTAGAAAAAATATGAGGGGACCGGCTAGAAACGATGACTTTTTGTCCGGACTCCCATATAATTGGCTCTTGGGACTAAAGAATTTGATGCATGTTATCAAAATTACCTTGATGGGTGAATTTTGGACAAATAGGTTACTCAATCATTCACAAGAACACAACACAGGATACATAGCTTCCAAAGGATCTGTCATCAACAACAAGTTGACTTAAACCTTTCTGGTCAATACATAACCATTCTACTACAATGACAGCAAGGGAGTCGTATCACAACGATCATCACAAAAAACCAGTCAACCAATGAGTTTCCAAACACACCAACCTCTAAGTCACAGGAGAATGAAATTTAAGCATCTTTATGGAGCAAAACGTAGAGTAATTTCTTACCGCATAAAACCAACATCCCAATTTTAAAATTTGAAAACTTCCTCACTAATGATCGGCGAAGTAGATCTCGTATCCAGATGTCCAACATGTCCCGAAACAAAATGCAAGGTAAGAACTTAGATTATTTCTTCTGACATTTTAAGCTGGCCCCAAAAGAAATGTGCAGTATCGTCAAAATAAGACATTCCATAGGATCAGCTCTTGGACATTCCTCAAAACATACAACAGTCACCAAGGGAGAGAAGGAGATTCCAAAGATAACAATCTCCAAACTTGGTGAACATGAATTGATATCAAATTATGACGATCAACCATTACACTAGGGGTGAAGAATAAAAGTATTTCTTCGAGCGATTCATAACAAATAACAAAACCAACTAACCTAGTTGAAAGTAATATCAACTTGGCTCAATTCAAAAATCAGTCAAGCTAAGCACACACCAAGTCAACCGGGAAGGGTTACTAGAACCTAAAACAATTGAAAGAAAAGGATAGAGACAGGAATAGCATCATTCACCTATACACAATGCACTCGCAGTACTCAATCACCAATTCGCAAATACCCAACATAAACCAGAACTACAGATCTCGAACCGAAACAAGAATAAGAACAAAACAGGAACTATAAAGTTGAGTCCCACGACAATGTTTGATAAAAAATTCAAATCGTGAGACCAACACAAAGAACTCTGGAATTTTCATTACAAGAACCCCACCTCTTTTGTTTTATTAGTCTTAAGAACAAAGTTCACCCAACTAATATTTATTAAAACCCAGAAAACAATATAAATGGCTTCAACCAGCGCAATCATTTCTAACGCCAAAAAAAAGAATACAAACAAACAAGGGAAGTGGAAACCAAACAACATACCATCACACGAGACATTTCTATGAAGAGTACAGTTATTTAATGATTCAGTTAAATAACAGCATAAGGATCAATGGTATAGAGAATATCGTGCTTGATTAAGCTCCCGCAGCCGATAACAAGATGGACGGGGCCTGCAACAGCAACCCAACCAGTGTAACTTCTCTTCCTCAGCCTGCTGAAGGTCCAAACTCTGTTAACGGCCATGCTCTTGTCTTCATAAAATCAATTGTATAATCTGCAATGTGCATCTCTGCCCATAGTTCGGTCGAGTCACATATTCCTCTTGGCCATGGTCTTCATATATCTCAGCTTTGACTGAAGCAGCACCACCACCAAGATCTCCCATATACATCTGATTGTTTATGATTTGGACCTCCTAACCTTGGTGCTCTCATAATAGGAGCAGCCCTAGTCTTTTCCCTGCATCCCATAACCTGCAATCATGGTTGTCCATGAGAATACATCACTTTTAGGCATTTGTTCAAATACTCGGCGTGCAACTCTAAAATTTCCACATTTGCAACACATGTCTACAAGGGCATTCATTACTATAATAACAAATCAAAACAACTTCTTAGTATGAAGACGTGGATCTCCTTCCCCTGATGCAAATTCGACAGCTGAGAAATTACTGGAAGAACAGTTGCAAAGGTAACATTGTTGGGTTTCGTTTCAGCCACATGCATTTGTTGAGAGAGATCTAAACTTTCCTCATAATGTCCACTCTGTGCATACCCTGCAATCATTATATTCCATGACACTACTATTTTCTCAGTACATGTTCTGAATCTGAATAATATCCTGCTACCTTCATCTCCCAAGACATTTTCTCCAACATTGCATAGATCTCCTGTGCCTATGGGTGTGATCTGTCATCTACACAAAAAGCATGCACCTTTTTATTGCCTTTAATCCAACTACACCCAGTTTCTTTTTAATTCCTCTATCCTTCATCGATCTCCTAAAATTTCTCTTGCAAAGCAAACTGTGCTTCATGAATATTCTGATATGAAACAGATCCACCTCTATGAGATCCTCTTCCATGAGTTACATCGTAGAACAAGTAAGGTTTCAGTATAGAATCTTTGTAATAGATTTCATCGGGTCTCGTGGTAACACTCTCATTGTCACTTAATCGATTCTGACAGAAATATCTTGAAGTAGAATCCCGAATTTGAGGATGCATTCGACATTGAATAGAAAACAACATAGCAACAGATGTGCATTTCGCACACCGTTGCACCATTCAACACACTCCTGCTACACTAGCTGGTTTCCACGCCCCTCCTCCACGAGGAACCAGTCTCCACCTGATCGAGGGCATTGAGTATTTCGAGGTCTGAGATGGCGAAGTAGGCGAGAGTGAGACGATTAGAGTCCTGCTCCTGATACTTGCTCGATAGACCATCCAACACTATTCTATTCTGGCTCCATAACCGATCTGCTCCATTGGTCAGCTCCCACACTATTCTTCACCCTCTAAAATGTTTTTCACTGCATCTGGGTATTTGTAGTTATGTTTTCCTGTGATAGGATCAGGTTCCCTGTAACAGTGTGCAAGTAGAACAGAAGTATATGTTGTCTCAACAGCAAAAAAAACAGAAGAATAAGAGCACCCATAATCCACCCAAGCTGGGCCACTCTCGAAGGCAAAGCCAAAACTCCTGCCCCAATTACTGCTGTAATGACATGAGATGCTATTGTCCATACATTCCCTGTTCTGGCACGTCCATCATCATAGTAGATATCTCCATGCATATTCCCATTTTGGGTATGTTCTAAATCCATAACTGTTGTTGAACTCTGGAACTGAATCTGTCAATGGAGCTAATTGTACTAGTACTGTTATATTTCATAGAAAAATAGTGTGCTCCACCAGCATACCGACACAGACATCATTTAACCCAAACGGACACAAGGAGATAGATACTCATCTACGGTAGAGTGGAAAAAGTGAAACGGCAAGGCAATTTTTGCTTTGTGAATATTCTGATAAAGAACAGATCTGCCTTGAAGGAGAATCCCAAATCTGAGGATGCGTTCAATACAGAATAGATAAGAACAGCTGGACAACCTGCTACACTAGCTTGTAGCTTCATCTAACCACCACGTCAAACCGAACTCACGCAGCAACCAAGGGGCAGATAAAACGTGCCAGGAGGAAGAAAAAATGCACCTAACACCCACCTATACGCATTGAAGGAGAATCCAAAAAGAGATCTTGGTGAAGGACGTCAAGACTCCACCGACTCCCACTGTCTCACGCCAAACAGGAAACATAAATTGCCACCTAACTGTCAGCTAACCATAGCAAAAATTTTATTTTATTTTATTTTTGGAGCCCCACGCTTTGGGGATAGGCCGCTTGCCAGGAGCAACAATGAACGGGCATTACAGCAACAGTTCTCAACATGTTGTATATTAATACATTTTACATGTAAATCTATATAAAAAATGATGGCCTTTTTTCAAATATGTAAGTTCTATGAAAGAGAAAAATCAAATATTTGTAACTATTTTATGGCTAGAATCATATAAAACATCTACCTCGATGTCAAATTAAAACCATGAGTACAAATATAAACAATGTGAATTCATTTATAAAATATATTCTTCGTTTTTTGCACTGTGAATCTTTCTTTTTCTCTTTTCTCTTGTTTTACATCAACATCTTTTTATTCCCAAACCTCAATCTATAGTTTATTCAAGATATGTTCATTTTCATACTCCGACACTTACATTCAGAACTCATCTTTGTTGTGGGAGTTATTTTCTCTCAATTTTATGTAAATAGAAATTCTTACAATGTTTCCTCCAATGAGCTGACAACAAAATGCAAAATATTTATTCAATTTTCTCATTGATTGGTCCTCCATTTCTTCTCCACATCACTTCGCTACCTTTTCTAGCTTTCCTGATCACTTACATGTACTCAAATTTCATACACCCCTTCAAACAAAGTTTTTAAAAATAATATATTTTTAGGCTTCTTTGGAATTCCAGACAATTCTTGTACCTCCAACTCCACCAATCTGCTTCTTTATTCACTACTCTATGCCACTTTTGATTCTCTAAAATCTTCCCTTTCATCATTCACATGGCACTGCTCGCGTGTGATTGCTAGTAAGCTAATGAATAACACTAAACATTGAAATATCTGGAAAGAGAGAGGATACATTTCATATGATTACTAAAATAAAATGACTCATCCCACTCAAATACATTCTGATCCTCATTTGATTATTACAAGAAATTTTGAAAACTATTTCAGTCATATTAATATATTTTTGGGCATCTTCGAAACAAACATACGTACACATAAAAACAAATAACAAGCTACAAAATGAAGATACTTCAAATAGGAATATTTCAAACCCAACAACACAATTATTCGATTACAACAATATATATATATATATATATATATATATATATATATATATATATATATATATATATATATATATATATATATGTATGTATGTATGTATGTATATATATATATATATATGTATATATATATGTATGTATATATATATGTATGTATGTATGTATGTATGTATGTATGTATGTATGTATGTATGTATGTATGTATGTATGTATGTATGTAAATTTTTACACATGCTTGGGTGTATGTTCACAATGGTAGTCCCCCGTAATTCGGACCCGGTCGTAGGGGACGGTTGGACCAAGGTCCTTCCGAAGTATGTGCATTTGGAGCTTGTGCTTCAAAGTCGCCATGGATCATGATTTCTCGTGATGTGCTCTTGGGTTTTGCCCTAGTTGAATGTGTTTTATTTTATTTTCTGACTTACCTTGATAGATTTTTTATCGTCATTGTTGTTAAGCAGTTGGATGAGGCCTCTTCTTTTGAGCATCATGGCTATATTTTTAATCCCTTTATAATTGATATTTTTTTAGTTCGCTTAAAACCAAACCATTTTTACCCTATCCAAAAAACTATAGTAATACATTATACAAATAAGGAATTTGTATATTGTATTACTATTGTACGTTACACATGAAAAAGCCCATCAAAAATAATTATTCTCATTATTTCAGTGTTGTTTTAGTTCTCAAATCTTATACATGTCTATAACACCCAATTTTCTTGCTCTTCTTTATCTTGTTTTCAGATTTATTAATTGCTTCCATTCCTCCACATTTTTTCCCCTTATTTATTATCTCTTAAGAATCCAAAAAATCATAAGATATTACAACAACCATACCAATTAAATTGTTTTTGTCTTCTTTCAAGAGTTGGTAACTCCCAACCCAAGCAGGTTCTTTTCGAATTTGTTTTTACATCATATCCTATTAAAAAAACCCCAAAAGATTTATTTTTTCTAAAGACAACATAAGGAATTCCAACCATGTGTTTATTTCTGCCAAGTTTTTGATGAAATTTCATGGACAAAAAAGACGTCAAATTTTTTTAATATTGGTAAATAGTTTTTTGAAAGGGACTATACCCTTGTGTACAAAAGGAGGCCTAAAAGCCTGAATAAGAGAGAGGAGCAGAGAAGCTGTATCAAAGCACAAAAGTTACAGCAAAAGAACACCGAAGCCTAGAAACAACAACACAAACGAGACTTAACAGCAAAACAACGGCAACAAAACAGCAAGCCTACAGCCAAGAAGCAGTAGTAAAACTGGACTACTTCTTGGCCGCTTGATCAATACTCATCTTTACTTTTTTCCAAGCATGGTACATACCCAGCGGTGGTCATATGAGCAGCATCCGTCTTATCGAGCTCCTCTCTGGTTCTTTTACTCTCTTTCTCATTGCCCCAAAGAGTAAGCGCGAGATACGACTGAGATGCCGAAAAAACTTCTGCATGACCTTCGATGAATTGCAATATTATACTCATGCCTAGTCTTCGTTTTCCCAAGGCGGGAGTCTAGGGAGGTCAGTTTTTTGTATATTTCATCAAGCTGGCTATTGCCAATGCTCCCTTCTCCCTCAATGCTTTTTTTTTTTTTTTTTTGCTTAGCAAGATTTTTTTTTACCTCATCCTTCAGCAATTTAAGCTCAGCCTCTAAGGCCTCCAATCTTCTAGAAGGGTTATCCGTCCGTTGGTGCCGCCTGGGGACTGGCACTACTAATGTTCAGCAGATCACGAGCAATGTCATCCAAAGGTTCATCCCCCTCAGCAGTAGACTCAAGGTTGAGTCTCCTAGAAGCCCTGGTGACACGTTTAGAAGTAGAGACAGTGTGGGTGGCAGGGGCAGCAGCAGGGGAAAAGAAGGAGAAGAGGAGGAGCAGGAGAGCAGCAGCTGCATGGGGGCATCAGCACCGGGAGGGGGGGGGCAGCAGGGACAGCAGGGGAGGGGACAGGGGACTGGCAGCAACAGCGGAGCCCAACAAAGCCAGGCCGGAGAGAGGAGGGGAGACGGGGAAATTTAATAAGGCAGTGCTTGTGAATAAGCAGAATAAGCCCTTGGTGAAGGGGAACCGCCCGGGTATGCTTCTGGAACTCCAAAATGGAGCGCTCAAGAGAGTTTAACAGATAGTGGGGGAAGCAAACCAACCTACTCCTACTCCTACGAAAGTGATTCAAAAAGACAAGGTGCTTGGCAGGGACAGTAACAAACCTGCCTTCCAAGGATATGTAGCGAATCATCATGCGGGTGACTTCATCATACGGAGAAGGAATTGAATTAACAAGCAGACCCGCGGTGTTGTGTTGAATATAAGCTTCTCCTCCTCCTCCACAAATCTTCTCTCTTCAGCCTCTTTGATAACCCTCTTGTTGAAGAAGCGGTATCCTTCCAAGCTGAGGCCAGTCGCTTCGGCTATGAGTTCGTCATTAATAAGAATCTTCTGCCCTCCATAGTCGACCATCCTCCATCTCCATTCCTCCTTGGCAAAGCGAACAGAGATGCTTTGATCATGCCCTTGCACTCTCTCCACACAAAGTTGGTGTGAATCCGCCAATACTAAGAATGTTCCAGAGCTCAGTGTTATTTTCCAGTCAGGGTCAGCACACGGCTCAATCTGGCAGGGAGGCCCTCCCATCTTCACAAGGATGTGCTGGTTACAACAATTTTCAAAATACCTTTGGGCGTTGAGAGTGGTTCGTTTCTCACCGTTGCGGGTCGCATAAAAAATGGGAACTGTAGCCGTTGGTCCTCCCACGACGAACGGCTGTAGGATTGCCGATCTGAGTCTGCGTGAAGTCGCGCGTGAAAAAAACCCTTATCCTGTCAGCTTTCACCTTGTAGTTATCTTCGGTTTTCGCGGAGCTTGGCAACCGAATATCAACAGCTATTGTACTTCCCGCGTGCGCTGTTTTTTTTAATTTAGACAACTCCACTTGAAGTTCCTAAACAAAATCTTGCTATCATTTGGAGTAGATATCATATGCCACGCCAAATAAACTAAAACAGCACCTGTGGAAGAATTTATGGATTTCCTCCAAAGATTAAAGCATATCTTTAGAGATTGTTTGCGTGTGAAGGTCCGCATGTATGCTGTTGTGAAGCTGATTAGGGATACTATTATCCCAAATAGTGAAATTTATATTAATGCCATAATTGGCCATTGCATCGGCCAGCTTGTTACCTTCCCTGTAAGTATGTATGATTCTGATGCTGTTGAAGGTATGACTGATGATGCTTATGGACTCAGAGATAATCTTTGATATTCCAGCTAGGAGAAGAGGACTGATTAAGCAGATTAATAATATTAAGGGAGTCCCCTTCAACAATGAGGTTCTGGATATTTTGGGCCCGAGCAACTCTCAAACCCCAGAGAACAGATAAAGCTTCTGCAAAATGATTGGTTTGGATTCCCATTTTTCCAGCATATGCAACAATCAAATTACCTTTATGGTCCCGTATTGCTCCTCCTCCTCCAGCTGCTGTTCCAGGGTTCCCCTTAGAGGCACCATCAAAGTTCAGCTTGAACCAATTGGATTCAGGGGGATGCCATTTGACCAAAGATCTATCCACACTATTCCCGGGGTTGCTCCAATATCCGATCTGCCAATTTGATAAGATGTGCTTTTCATTTTCAGGGGTAACAATTGTTCTTAGGAGGTTTAAATCTGGCCATGTCCTCTTTGATGCCTTGGGAGATCTTGCCAGTAGTGAGTTTAAAATTCTGCTTCTTATTTCTAAAAACTATATTATTTCTATCCTTCCAGATCCTCCAAATTAAATGCGGGATGGCTAATTTCCAGATTCTTCTGATAGCACAATGTCTGAATGGTGGGTTCCATTGGTTCCACAGCTGAGTAAGATCCTCCGGCATCACCCAGAGAGCTTCAAATTTGGAAAGGACAAAGTTCCAAACTCTAAAGGCATAATCACAGTGTATGAACAGATGTCTAATGTCTTCATAGTTATTCCTACAAAGGTGGCACCAATTGGGAATGATAAATCCTCTTTTCATCAAATTGTCAGTGGTGAGAATTTTGCCTCTGATGGCCAGCCAAAGAAAAAAAAAAATTTTGGGGGTTAACTCAGGCAGGCATCCAGATCAAGTTCCAGTTAAAGTCTGATTGGTTACTGTGGAAAAGACTGGTATAACCAGATTTGACTGAGTATTTACCCTCGTGTGAATTGCTCCAGATCAGCTCATCCTTGGAATCCAGCTGACACAAAGGAAGAGATCCAAAAAAAGGTCTTGGAGGGAGGAAATAGTCTGTTTCAGTTCAATACTCTCCATAGTAAGTCTTTTCCAATTCTTGTTGGTGCCATTTCCATCAATGTAGTCCTTGACTTTAGTTCCATATTTTCTTATAAGACTGTCCTTAGCAGTCCCAAATCTCTCCAAGAGATTATCATTGGACCAGTTATCCTCCCAGAAGTTAATGTCGCTGCCATCCCCAATTTTCCATTTGCTTCCCTTCTTAATGAAGTTTCTACTCTTAACCAGATTATTCCAAAAAATGGAACCATTGGGGAGTTGCTCATCATGCAGATAGGAGTAAACAGCTTGCTGATTCAAGTATTTTTTTTTTTAATGACATCAATCAATCAGGGTTGTTTCTCAGAAAAGCAATCTCCAGCCCATCTTAGCAATGAGTGCCTCATTTTTTTTCTCAATATTTTTTTTCCCAGCCCTCCCCTAGATTTAGGGGTGCAGACTTTATCCCAGGCCACAAGGTGAAATCTGAACTTTTCTTCCATGCCTTGCCATAAAATTTTTTTTTTTGAATCCTTTCAATTTTCTCTCTGAGGAGGAGGAGGAATTTTGAATAGTGACATGATATATATGGGCAAACTTTGGAGTGTGCTTTTAATGAGAAGGCACTTACCAGCACTAGAGAGAGAGAGAGGTCCCTTTCCAACCGGCCATTTTTTTCTGAAATCTCGTCAATAAATCATCCCACACCCGTGTGAGAGACTTTCTTCGTGCCAAGAGGGAGGCCTAAGTACGTTGCTGGAAGAGTACCAAGTACGTTGCTGGAAGAGTACCAATTTTACAGCCCAGAATTTTAGCAATCTTGAGTTGTCTTTCCCCAGGGGTGTTAAAGAAAAAAAGGATGCTTTTGTCGTAATTGATCTCTTGCCCAGATTCATAAAGCTGCAGAAGAGCCTTGATAGCTTTAGCTTCAACCACTGAGGCCAGAAGAAGAAGGATAGTGTCGTCTGCAAACTGTTGATGAGAGACAGCTTGGCTGAGAGAAGTGGGTTTAGAACCATTTAAAAGGCCGTCTTCCACCCGCTCTGCTAATTGTTCTACTAAGGCTGTCAGCCAGAAGGATGAAGAGAAGGGAAGGGGGGGAGATGGGGTCTCCCTGCCTTAGACCTCTGCTGCTGGTGAAGAATCCCACAGGCTCTCCATTAACAACCACAGAGAACCTGGCTGGCTGTAGATATACATGATTTAACAATTTTTCTAAACTTTTCTGTGAACCCAAATTTAGATAGAATCCTGTCAAGGAAGACCCAAGAAACTTTGTCAAAGGCTTTATTCATCGAGCTTAAGGATCATGTTTGCCTTTTTGTTATTTTCCATAGAATGCATAGTTTCGTGTACCATAATCACACCGTCTTGTATTATCCTGCCTTTAATGAAGCCACTCTGCTGCTTGAGATGAGATCCTTCATTATGAGCTGCAGCCTAGAAGCAATAATTTTGGTGAAGATTCGAAAAATAGCATTAACCAGACTGATGGGTCTGAAATCCTTGAAATCTTTTGCATTCATTTTCTTAGGTGCCAGCACAATGTGTGTGTATTGAGTTCTTTTAGAAGATTTCCCGATCCCGATCTAAAAAATTCATTAACCGCTTTGAGAAGATCCTCCGAGCATATTTCCCAGAATTTCTGAAAAAAAAATTAATGGAGAATCCATCCGGTCCAGGAGCCTTATCCCCCTCAAGAGAAAAAAAAAAAAAAGCCTTTTTTTTTAGCTCATCAAGCGCGACCGCTTTAGTGATATCTCTGAATTTCTGGTCTTCAATATCATTCTGGGGGATTGCCTCTAGCATGAAGGAAATAGCTTCCGGATTGCTGACATTACTCTCTCTAAGAAGATTTTTGTAGAATTCAAGTGCTTGCTTCTTAATGCTGTTTGGATTTTTAGTAATACTTCCGTTGCTTTTAGAAACCTCTAATATCCTATTACTGGCTCTGTGCTTTAGAGTGGTCATGTGAAAGAACTTTGTATTCCTGTCCCCCCCCTCTTTAAGCCAGATAGCCCTTGATTTAAGGCGCCAAAAGGATTCTTCTCTACTGCATATCGTGTGTAACTCAGAAAGAATTCTCTTTTCATTTACTTCATCTTCAACTGATCTCCCCATAGTATCCATTTTTAACTCAAGATCCTGAAGCTTCTGTTTTAATTCTTTCTTTTTTTTCCGAAGATGTTTCCAAAAACATTTTTGTTCCAAAGTTTGACTTTTTTTTGACATTTTTGAGTTTTTGGACCAATCTGTACTGGGCAGTGCCTTCCCCATTCCAATCCCACCATTCCTTTATTCTATCATAGATATCAACGTGCTCCATCCACATTTTTTCAAATTTGAATGAGCTTCTTGCAGGTTTGGTCCAATTTAGAAAGCTTAAAGCAATCGGATTATGATCCGATCCAATTCTGGGCAGGGAAGAGAGGTAAAAGTCTTGGCTAAGAATCCAGTTTGCCGAGATAAGAGCCCTGTCCAGTCTCACCTGAATGAGCCCCTTTCCCACCCTTCTATTGTTCCAAGTATACTTATTACCATGCAGATCCACATCAATGAGGTTTTGTTCAGTGATAAAATCAGCAAAATCCTCCATACCATTAGAGAAGGTGGGGGTTCCCCCAAACTTTTCGCCTGGGTTTAGAGGGGAGTTGAAATCTCCCATGATAAGCCAGTTAGCAGAACTGTGCTGTGCTGGTTTCTAAAGATTTTAAGATCAGCCCATAGTTTTCTTCTACCACTAGCAGAGTTAGGGGCATAGATATTAGACAAGATCCATTCACACTTTTTTTCAATAGTGACAAACTTAATTGCAAGATGATTAAAATTATCACTAAGGATCATACCAGAACAGTGCCTTTTATCCCAAAGAGTTGCCAGCCCTCCGGAAGCACCCTGAGAATCAACAGCCGCCATTTTAGAGCTATCCCAAAAATTATTTTTAATATTATCCATGGTCATTGCTTTCATCTTAGTTTCTTGAAGAATCAAAATGCTGGGGTTACTGGAGTCCCGTAACTCCTTGATGTTTCTTTGCTTAGAGTAACCGTTAAGGCCTCTAATATTCCAAGATATGATCTTCATATGGAATGGTTGGTAGTTGGATTTGCTTGGTGGTTCAGTTGTCGCTGAAACACCATCTGCAATATCCCTCTCTGTTTTCTTAGCTCTGAGAGTTTTTTTAGAGGGTCTTCCTCTTTTCGAGCTTCCTCCAAAATCAGCTAATCGTCTAACTGAAGATCTGGTTTTTTTTCTGGAGGTAGAGGTGTCCCAATTGTCAATTTCCTTTTTCTTTTCACTATAAAGTGATTCTGGGATCCTTTCAAAGCCTTCCATTCTTTTTTTTTTTTTTTTGAGATGACCAAAGTGAACCCAGAGTCTGGATCTTCCTTTTCCTTGGCAGGCGTAATCTCCCCTTCCTCTTGTTCCTTATGAATATTGACAGGAGTGTGATTGCAACAGACCTGCTCAGTCACTGTTGACATGCTGAGGTATGGCAGCGGATCCTCAATTCCTTTCTCTCCAGTAGGGAGAGACTCCAGGGGCTCAAACACCCTCATATCCTCCTTGATACAAGCTTCCTTTCTAACGAAAGGCAGGATTTCTTTCTCTTCTGAACCAGAAGGGATTAAATAGGTCTTCTTTTCCATGGTAGGCGTGATCCCCCCTTCCTTTTGTTCCTTATGGATACTGTCAGGAGTATGACCAGAAGCAGTTTTGAGGCTGCAACAGTCCTGCGCAGTCGCTGTTGAAATGCTGAGGTATGGCAGCGGATCCGCATTTCCTGTCTCTCCAGAAGAGAGAGATCGCCAGGGGTTCACTCACATCCATATTCTCCTTGTTGCAAGCTTCCTCTCTAATGAATGTCAGGATTTCTTTCTCATCTGAACCAGAAGGGATTAAACCTTCTTGTTCGTTCACTTCCAAGGAATCCTTAGCAAGGTCATCCTTCACAGAAGTTTCAAAAGGTTTGTCCGGAGATGCCTTCATAGTTTTGACCACTACTTCATTGTTTCAGGGGAAGCTATTGTAGCATCTTTGGGACGCCAGACAAGATGTTTCTTAATATGAGTTCTAAAACCCCCTTTTTTTTTTTTTTCCCTGCTATTTAACTGCACATTTCTCTGGCTGGGACCTTTATCTTCAGTTTTCCTTTCCTGGCTTGGATCCTTGTTGACTTTGTTTAGATCTGCGTCAATCTCAGGCTGAACAGAAACCAAAAGAGGGGTCTTCTTCTTGTTGCAGTTTTCGTCAGAGTGACCAATGCTTTGGCATCGCTTACATCTTAAGGTCTCAACTTCAATTTGAGTCCAGGATCCAAATCTAGTTTTCAATATTATGTGCTCTGGAAACTCCTGATCAATGGCTGAGACAATGCAGAACCGAG
This sequence comes from Taxus chinensis, assembly GCA_019776745.2. Classification (NCBI taxonomy): domain Eukaryota; kingdom Viridiplantae; phylum Streptophyta; class Pinopsida; order Cupressales; family Taxaceae; genus Taxus; species Taxus chinensis. The sequence continues at coordinate 61,615,364 of CM034154.1, read as the reverse complement.
CAAAAGCAAGCCTGGATCTGTTTCTTGTGGGTCCATCTAATCCAATAGGTGAGCCAAGGGATTTTGCAATATTTAACAGTATTTCATCATCCATAGATGCAATGGCAATCCTGGTAGCCTACACCAGATAGGAATGGTGTTTATGTTTTCTGTATTTGGATCAAAACCCGGATACCATTTTTTCAAAAAAAGACCCATATTTCCCAACCACCAGGGGCCTCCAAGTAACACCGAATCTAAATCCTCTTGTTGGTTAAATTTAGCCAAGAAAAAACCTTTTGGCATAATGGTAATGCTTAGGGCTCCCTTGGGTTTCCATTTTCTCATAGCCCATTTTCTAATGAAATCAATATTAGGTCTAGAGCCAAGAAACTTACCAACGAGGGAGAGGTTTGTTTTTTTTAAAGCTCTATCAACAAAAAACATCTGGGACCCTAAGACAGGTGGCACCCTCTTTGTCCATTTCCCATGTGAACTGTTCAGTGCTTTTCGGACCCACCTTGAGGTTAGGGCTTTGAAAAAGCTTATTCCAAGCCAAAGGTGTGACCGTGTCCTCGTAGATCTCTCCATCGCTAGATCTCTCCATCGCTTGCCTTTTTTTATTTTAGGTGATGAAAATTTGTGTGAAACATTGGACGCTCTTTCATTAGACACACGAGGTCATAAAAATCACGATCTTCAAATTAAAAAAGTGGGATAATGGTATAGTGAGTTTTTTCCAAAGGGTTTAACCAAAGTGTCCCCTTCCACTTATTAGGTGCTTCTTAAGTTTTCATTCTTTTTCTTCATATTTGTCTGTCAATTGTAGACATAATAAGTTATCCTACTCTTCCTATCTGTGACAACTATTATCGATTCCATTCCAATTTATTTGTGAGTATCCATCCACCTTCTCCAATTTAGGTTGTTTCTCTTATTCCATTTTCTTGTGTAATTGACCCACCACTATATTGCCACCACTAGCAAGTGCATTGAACACCATCATTTCTCATGATTTGATCGGATTTAAATTAGCCATATATTGCTCCAATATAATCATTCAACCAATTATATATATGAAACCATATCTTCTTCGCTTTTTCTCTCATAGATTACTTGTCAAGTAAACCATCATATAAAACTTCAGATAAAATTACATATTATTATCAGTAAATGTTATACTATTAGGCAAGATGGTCCATAGTGTCGACCCCAAAAATCGTGTCATCTGGACCTTATTTAATATTGAAATTCATCCTTTAGGATTCATCAATATTTATGCATCTAATGATGCGTCTGAAAGAGACAATATTTGGTGGTGGATAGCTAATGAAATTCCTGATGCTTATTGGGTCATATTGAGGCGACGTGAATATCATGGAGCTGCCCTCTAATAAATACAGGAACCTTCCTATGTGATGGACAACTGGTGAAATGGAAGAGTGGTTCTATATGCATAATAAATTTGGGTTCAATGACACCAACAACTCTCACACACCCACCTTTGAAGAATGGTTTACTTTGTTCAATATTTGAGACAGATCAGATCAGGTTCTCAAACGGCTTGATAAAGTCATTCTGTCAACTAAAGATTTTTTTGCATTTGACAACACATTTTCCTTTCCAGAGGAATTGATGTCATATTTCGTCCTTTCAGACCATTTCCCCATCCAATTTCACATAAGTTGGCAAGATAGGAAATCCTTTTGTCATAAAGGTGAGTTATTTCTCAATACTGCCTTGGTGGAACACGATCCCACACTCAATAATATCAAGCATTTTTGGAATTTAATGCCTCGGCTTAGTCACCTTAAAAATTATCATCCAAATCTTCCTTCTAGCTGGAACAAATGGTGGGAGGACATGATGACTAGGATGACCAGATTCCTCAGAATCTATGGTTGACAGCTATCAAAAATTCGGCATAGATCATACTTTTCTACCTCCTCCGCTCTTAGCCCGGAGGTGGTGGCGCTTGAAGGATACCATTTTTTTGAAACTCTGCAATTCTAGATAGAAGAGCTCCGCCAGAAGATTCAAATCACGCATAATTTTAATGCTCGGGGAGCTTAAGTCCGTGTTCGTCTGCATAAGATTAAAGTGGGGATCATGATTCGAAGGAATTTTTTGTTTCCTTCGGATCCAAGCACTACTTTTAGAAAATAATAGCCATGAATGATGGCGGTACTCAGCTCACGGACCCCCAACATATGTTGCAGGACTTTTTTAACCATTACAAGATGGTTTATTGGGCTCAATCTCCTTTGAATGAGTGACGTACGACATTGGAATAATGTTTATCTGCGGTTCCCTGCAAGTTATCTCAGGCACAAAAGACCACCTACGATCGCATGCTTACCCTTTATGACCTTCATGAAGCGGTCATGCAAATGGATAAAGACAAGGCTTCTAGTTGTGACGTGTTTCCCTGCAAGTTCTACAAATCTCTTTGGGATACAGTTGGACTGGACCTCTTTCAAGTTTACCTTGAAGGTTTCAAGAATCATTTGTTTGGCACTCATATTAACAAAGGGAATGTCAAGTTCATTTTCAATCCTGAGGACGCTGAGTTGATCACCCATTCGCATCCTATCACCTTTCTAAATCTTTCTTATAAGATTATTATCAAATCCCTTACCATTCGACTATGGCACATTCTGTCGTCCATTATTCGGCCGATGTAAACTAGCTTTATCTAAGGGAAATACATTATGGACAACATCATAACCATATAGGAAGGTATGGAATGGGCCCGCACATCCAGTAAGCAAGCCTTTTTCATTAAAGTTTATTTTGCGAAGGCCTACAATAGGATAGAATTGCCATGCTCCAAATGTTGGGATTTGGTCCTATTTTTATTCAATCTATCAAGATTCTATTCTCTAATGTCTTGGATCAAATCACCATTAACGGGAATAATTCGTCTCTATTTTTCCTCTTTCGTTCTATACATCATGGTTTCCCCTTAGCCCCGACTCTTATATTCTTGTGGCGGAAAGTTTTTTATATCTACTTGCTAAAGCCAGAACTCAAGGGTTGGTTGAGGGGATTACCTTAGCTTCTTCTTATAGTTTCCAACTGCTCAATGGCCACTTTGTTGATGATTCGTTACTTAAGCTCATTGAGGATGAAAATAACATTTTCAATGCCATGCAGTGCCTCGATACTTTATGCTTAGCATCTGGTTCATCCATTTAGTTGTGGAAAACGTAGTGTTATAGGAAATCTTTCCTTCCCATGCCCCCTAGATGGATTCAAATGATTAGAGGATGATTACTCATGGTGAGATGATCAAATTTATTGGAATCCCCTTTGTATTTAAAGGGACACTTGTTGATCTTTTGGATTATGATGTTCAACGGGTTGCTAAAAAATTAGAGTATTTGATTACCCAACCACTTTCTTTAGAGGGAAAATTTTAGATTTGTTATAAATTTCTTGAAGCCACTCATGTTTATTACTCCTACTACTGGGTGCCATCCAAAAAATATGTGCATAAGTTAGAAAGGCTTCTCAAATATTTTCTCTAGTCCAATGTTTTTTCTAGAAAAGGACTTCATAGATTTGCATGGGAGACTTCTTTCCTGCCAAGAGAATCTAGTGGAATGGGCCTTATTTACATCTTGTGTAAAGGCCATAAACTCAATGGAAAATGGATAATTAATAAAATTCAAGGAAAATAATCCTATAGATTCTTTTTTTTCATGGCATAGATGAGGGTTCCCATTATGGCCAGCCAATGTGGAAGGGTTTAGGTTTTGTCAATATTCTCATTGCCCCTATGCCTATCAAAGAGGTCGACGCCTTTGTTCTCAAAAGTATGTAGAAAGCATGGGAATAGATCAATCCATGAATTCAATTGAAGGGTGATGGATTTTGTAATGGCCTATCTGTTAACCATCACTCCTGTCGGTGGTCACCTATTAACCAATTCTAGGATCGGTATCTTGTAGAGGTCCTCAAGGTCCCTACTCTCAAAATTTTCAAGCACAAAATTCATTCCATTCAAGACCACTTTAGAAAGAAACTTAAATCTTGGTATCCTAGGAATGAGATCAAAGCCAAGTTACACCTTGCCACTAAATATTAGTCCAACATTTCTTACATTATCTCCCTTGTTTTGGATCATATGAGCCAAAAAACATCTATCATCTCCTCCCATGCATGCTAGACAAAATAGAAATAGTTCGTGAATACTCCCTTAAGGAATTAATCTTCTAGCAAAGGATACTCTTAGATGTATTCCCATCTTCCCATGGTTGATTAAACTCAACAATCTATGGGGGATTATTTCTTCCACTTCCATTTAGAGAAGGAGATTCGATACTATTTAGTCAGCTTGTGTGAAACCTAAAATTGCTCATTTTCTATGGCGTATTCTGCACCAAGGCCTGCCAATTGCTGCCCATCTAGTTATTATTGGTGTTCCGACTCCTAAATGTCCATTCTATGGGCCCTTGGAAATTCTATCCCACCTTTTTTTGTTTTACATTAAATCCCAAAAGGCTTGGAATTGGAATCATTCTTTCTTTCTTCCTTTCAAAGTAGATTGTTTCACCTGACATTATATTATGGTAGGTGACAATCCCCTGATTCCTCACATGTTTCGCTAAATATGGCATGCATTCAGAGGAGAAATTATTGTTTGGATTTGGAAATAAAGAACTCTTTTTTATTTTCTTATGTTGAAGTTGATCAACAATTTTCTATTTATAATAAGTCGATGGTTATTTCCAATGTGCAACTGCAGATACAAATACAACCAAATAAAACTTCTTTTGAAGTGGAACACCTTGATAATATCCTTTGAAATTGGGGAGAAACTACCTATAATGTGGCTCTAGAGCCATCCTCTCCTACCCGGTGCTCTCCGCCCAATGACGATCTTCCTCGAGGTCATCGTCTGAGTCGATCTCAACACCGCTCATTCATTTGGGCTTTCCGATCTCCTCATAGTCACCCGTTGTAGTGGAGGTTCTCTCTACAACAACTATCTCATCACCATGGTTAGGGATCCCCTCCACTAGTCATGATGGTTGGAGTGTTCGCCCCCCCCCCCCCCCCCCCACTAAATAAATTTATGCATGTGGCCTTAGCCATCTCACCCACTCGTGGGGCTAGAGAAGACAATGAAGAGGATGTTCGTACTGGATTTTTCTAGGATGTGGCTGATAGTGGCTAAGACCTTCCTGGTTTTTCTAGGCCTGATGACCATGATCCACCTACAGCTGATCAACTCTTTGCAACAACTGATTAGCTTATTTTTCACTGTGACAATATATTATTTGTTTTTTCCTAGGCCTGGCCTAGTTTTTTCGTGGCTTTAGAGCATGCTCTTATACCACCCACTTTTTTGTTTAATTATCTTTTATCATTTTACTTATTAATAATATAAGATATTATTCATAAAAAAGTACATATTCTTATCATTAGTGATGGGCTTCATTATTCCCTTCATTTAATCAACTCTTTGTTGATGTCATATTCAAACTAGAGGTGTGTCTTAAGCTATATGTAACAAGAATAATCCTAGTGATCTAGTGATTGAATTTAGGTATTTGTTATTTTTATTTTATGGGGGTTTTTGCAGTGCCATAAGAATTCCATGGACAAAGCCTTATTATATCTATGCTACAAGAAACTTGCTGAAATAAACACTCATTACTAGAAATAAACATACATTGTAGAATGAAATAAATTGCTGGAAATAAACACACGTTACAGAAGTAAACACACTTTCTTAGAAATAAACACATAGTTGAAAATGTTGTGAAAATTATTGTAAGGAAATAAGATTCTATTCTATATCACATGCAGTGACAAGTACATAACAAAATTCAACTGAAGAATCAAAAGAATTTATAGAATTTAAAAAAATTATATGATTTTCTTAGAAATATAAATACCAATAAAACAAGGATCCTAGTTCTTAGAGGAGTGCGACCTTGCTCCACCTTGAATCAGGATTTGACAAAGCATAATTCTCTCAAAACTAAGTGGATATTTTATTACTAGAAATGTTGTGTCTTGCAAAACTTCAATGTACCTCTATCATATCTATTCTATATCTCTCTGTTTATCTCTCTCTATATATGTATTAAATCTATCTACAGGTCTTTATGTATATTTTATAATCCAAAGATGCATTTACAACCATAGTTTTTATACCAATTCAAATGGAACTGAATGGTGCCCACAATAGATGTGGAATTTAGAAGCCTTGCTGGTCGACGTACAACTGTCTTATAACTTATCCTTGAATATGGAGTATGAAGAATTGGCAATCTTGATTGGAAGGCCCATTAATTACTCTATCATAATATGTTGTCAAAATGAACAAATTCCCATTAACTCCAGAACATTGGATAAGTTTCAGAGGCAAAGGAGACTATTCCAGAACTAACTATGAAAGTTCCGGAGCTATGCGTAAGAGTTCTGAAACTAAGTGCTGGAGTTCTGGAACTAAGTGCTAGAGTTTCGAAACTAAGTGATAGAGCTAGTTGTGTGATGGAGTTCTTGCACTAAGTCTAGAAGTTCCAGAACTAATCCGTATTGAATCCAATGCTCCCAAAAAACGTGTTGATTGCTTCCTACTTCGTTCTTCTGACTGATTGTGACCTGTTTTATTATAAAAACTAAATTTCCACACACTTTGTTAGGAATTATATAGTTTTTAGACGTTAAAACTAAATTCAATAGAAGATGGAAACTTACATCCTAACTTATACTATATCAAACAAAAGTCATAAAATGTAGTCAAACTTGATAAAAAGGAGAGTAAAATAAGATCATTTATTGCACATTAATGAGACATATTTTGGCGTTATCAATTAGTATCCTCTTCTTACATGAATTCAATCATCCAAACAAGATATTATCTTACCAAATATTTAGATAATTGACAATCACCGCTGCTACAAAAGTAGTCATTAACAACTCATCTTTAGTTGTAATTTTACCTTTCATGTTCTCAGTGTGTATCCAATCCTCAAGTTATCCAACAAATTCATCATACATAGACCCATGAAAACTACGAATTATCACAAACATTTTTCCCAGTGATAACTTAAATAAAAAATTAATCTCCTCTTCTCTTTTTTCTCTCATTAATTTTTCAAAGATCATGTTAACTTATACTATATCCTTCACTTCCTACACTATGTCCACCTTCAAAATTCCTTCATAAATATCTTTCATCTCTATTGTGAGTGATCTCCAAATAAATTATTTTCATCATCTACATACAATTATAATGTTTATAGAATCATCTTATTAACCTATTAATTTTCCAATTGCGACACTATTGTGGAATTACTCTCCTTTTTTTCATGGAATACTTACTCAAAATATTCATGTTACTATAATTACATATACTTCTCCTATATCATAATTTTTTTCCTATTTGTAGGTCTACTTCCTGGATCAACGTTTTTTTTATCCCATTCATGTTATCATAGTAGCGTTCTTAATATATTGATATTTATTTTATGTCTAAGTTTTTGGGGCGATTCAAACCTCTTATTAAATTTACCTAATGACTCACTACAAGTGGAACAATATTTTATGTAATACATGTTTGTGAAGGTAAAGAAACATAGTTTCACCACTTCATCTTTCTCTTATTCTATTATATTATTCTCTATATAGATTCTATGACTATTTATAAAACATTTACGCATCTCCAATTTCATTTATACATACCATGCTTAGAAAAAAATCATCTCTCTTTTCCAAAATTAAAATTATTGAAAATTCGGCTAATTAGGGTATTATGTCCAAATGTTATGTCAAGTTCCCCCACATGTACCATAATATAAAGGTTATGTATTTATCTTAGAATTAGCATATTTACCACCTATATGTTAGTATTTTTTATTTGATTTGAAAGTGATTATAACATTTATCTTTCCTTGTTTAAATGTATTTTGAATAATTTTTTACAAACCATCAATGAAACTTGTTTTGTATAAATTCTTAACTATCATTTTCTCAAATTAATGAATGTATGCATGTCTATTTTTATCAAGTATATCCTATTAATATATTTTACATGTTAAAAACCATTTCTAAATACCACAATAATAATTTTTTCTGTAACCTTTAAGAGCTACACATAATCTGATCTTATTTCCATATTATCTTGAAAAAACCATTTGTATATAGTAATTATCTATGCACTCTATATGGTCTTCATGTTATCTTGAAAATCAGACACTTCTATTATCCCATCATTGTCAAATACCTTGTTAACATATTATATATACAATTTAACTCTTTCTATAAAAAATGCCCCATCTAATTGTTATTCTCATCATCAATCAATTATGATTCCTTACCTTTATTTAGTTACACTAGATAATCCCATGAACCATCATATGCATTCTCTTATTTTTAATGTTTTCATTTTATATATTCAAAAAAGAAATAATATTCTTCTTCTTCTTCTTCAAGTTCATCAACTACTAACTCCACATCATTTTTCATGTAGATATGTTTTGTGAGTTTCCTATGCACATGAGTTTAGTGCATCGAACAGGACAATATCATGTAGCTTATGATTTCCCCTATTGTTTTATATGCACATATATAAATTAAATTATGGTAATTAAGATATACCATAATTTCTTTCACTTGCTCAATGCAACAAGAGTGAAATTCTTCATCTTTCCAGTTCGTGTTATTGTTAGTTTTTCTAATGTTTCCTAAAAGAATATTTTTTCATCCCCTGTCAGATTATTAAAACAAAAGTATACATGGAATACTACTTTTGTCTCTTAATCATGCCACATACACATGTTTTGTATCAATTAACTACATGTTGGGTTATTTTAGTTTATTTTAGTCACATTATAAGATATCAATCTTACAATATTAAAATAAATTATTACTTGCATAACACTATTTTCCCCTCATTTTTTGTTGATTATCAATAAATAAGGGTTAAGGGGACTCTACCCCATTTAAAGCGTTAGTTAAAAATATCATAAAGCATAGGGAAAGGGTATACCCATTGAAGCCTTCAGAGTAACAAGTACATAATTAGCAACATGACAGTCAAACTAATAGCCAAATACAAAATAAGAGCAAAAACAACCAGCAAGGGTGAAAAAACAACCATAAACAAAGCTACCTTCGTTCTCCACATAAAATAGTAGTTAATCCTTAACAATTTCATCTAAGGTTTTCATGTTTTCAGTCCATTCTTTACAAATATCTTCTATGGCCACTCTCCACCTCTCATAATCAGGTTCAATCGTCTCTCTCTTGGGAACATTACAATAATTTTTAATTGTTTTGCTCTTTGTATCGCATTAACTAACTCAGCCATCATTTTCATGTGCGTGAGAGTATTTTTCATTTTAAGGATATGGAGACTTTTAATTTGCAACATATTCTCCTTTATTCCTAGAAGTTTTATTTTTATTTTGTCACACATCTTACTAACTATTTCCATTTTTATCATTGACCAACAAAGAATTGATTTTTTCCACTCTTTCCTTGACCTCTCTCAGCTCACCATACATCATACTAAGTCTATGCTTGTTTATATCAGTATTAAGTCTACAATAATCAAATTCTTTCCTGAAAGTGTTAAAAAAATTTTAATTAATGGTGAAAATGGGTTGAGGGGACCCTACCCCATTACAACATATATCAGATGGAGAAAAATATCTAACAATGAGGATCGAGTAAAGCATCCTCTACCAATGGAGAAAAGAAACAACACAGACATAATAAAACTAATAGTGCTACAAAAAAATAAAAAAGAAGATACAATATTATCCTTGAGACTCAATCTCATGCGATCTTAAATTCTTCTTAAGGGGATAAGTAACAAATTTCCTCTTTTTCTTCTACCCCATAGTATTCTTACCATCACCAACGTTTGGATTTAAATTTTCTTGAGTGTCAACCGGAATGATGATTTCCAAATTCTCCATGCCCTCATGAGTCTGATATTAAAGAGGAGGGGAAAACAAACCACCACATCAGAAAATCATGGGGTAGTCTTACCTATTAGAGTAGGAGAAGGAATAACCTCCAAAAAAATTGACTCAATATTAGATTCATTCTCAGATTCAACCTCTGAATCACTATCTAAACGACTGTGAACCACCAGTTGACTAGGATCATAATTATTCCACCACATCGATCTATTTTGAGAATTTTTTTCCATTTCACACTCCATCGCTAAATGACCAAGAGAAAACTAAGTTCAGAATCTAAAAGGAAATCCTTCATAATCTAGATTTTTAGTCCAGATTCGATCATCCACAATGAGATAAATAGAGGGTGAAAAGTAAAAAATAAGTGTTAAACTTCATCGCTCCTTCATGTACTGTAAAATTATACCTTTGAGCCACTTTGAGAAAAAATGAGATTGTCAATGGCCTCCTCAGTATTCTAGGTCTAATTTTTCATTTCCTTGTCCATATCTTGTCTTGTTAGAGAGCTCTCTCCCGACTTTCCCGAATCTTCCAATTTGGGAGTCTTCCTTCTTATCCATGACTTCATTTCCCTTATAAGTTTTTCTATGCTCAACACATTCCACCTGATATTTCTCCCCAACTATAGGATTTCATTTAGCTTTCTTTTGGTTAATAACCACATCTTCCTTCCTTTCACCATTCTGTGTTAAAACTCTTGATTTTCTAGACCTAATTAGCTTCCCCAAATTATTCCTATCCTCTGAGGGCCATGGATTCCCCAAATTTGGGGAAATTTTCTCATCAATGCTAACTTTCAGCAATCTTGTGCAAACCACAGATTTTCTAAGGGCATGATGGAGAGGGTTTGTGAAAGGTCCCTTCTTCACTACGTCAATATTTTTTTATAGAGATCTAAATAGAAACTTAGGAAAACAATATAGTATCCCATTTTTTATGTGGTACAACATCGGGAAATGATAGAAAAAAAAAAATTTAAACCTTCCCAAAAGTGTCACATATTTCATCAAAAGAAGAGAAATTTCATCAAAGGGTAATTGTAGAGATTTCCTATGAAAACCAGAAAAATGTTGTTTAAGGTTTTCCTTACCAATTAAGAAATTGTCAATTTCCATGTTGTTGTCAATTTTAGGATTATAAACCATTCTCCCCTCCATCGAAAAACTAATGACATTAGTATTTATCTTAGGATTGATTGAGAAGGGAAACCCCCATAAACATACCCTGTCATTGTTCCAAGACTTTGGAACATCCATACTTAAATTCTCATTGTAATCTATAAATTTTTTTAATAAGTTAACCATACTTGCATGTTTAATTAATTCCTTATCTTTGTTGTTGATCTCGATCATTGTGTAAGGCTTTGTTCTTACCAAGTATCCTCCCATCATTAAAGTTGTAATAATTCATGTGTCATCTCTACTCCAAATTTGTAGGGTCAAATGGCATTCAAAATTATGGCTCCTCCTTTTTCCCACAGTCCAATATACCTTTCCCCCTCATAGCTATTACCACACTCCTTCGCACGCCTCAAATCTGAGAAGGGGTTGATATTAGAATCACTCTTGTGCTTTTGTTTGTCATTTATTTTAATGACCATGTAAATCGAATTCTCATTATATTTTTTATTTTAAAGGCCATCATGTTCCTTTTAGAATTGAGGTTCATTAAAACTTAGTTGGGATCTAGTTTCCTTCTCAAGTAAAACCTTGATTCGATCATCCACCCCCTCTAAGTTCTGAACTATATTTAATTTCATAGCTAGAATTCTCTTATTGGTGAGCTTTTGAGAAATCAAATTTCCTTCTCTCTATATATGTTGGAAAGTAATGGAATTGAAGAAGGAAAGAATATGATTGTTACATTTGGTGAAGTCTTCTATGGAAATTGAGACTATATTTTCCCCCTTCATGCTAGAAATAGTATTTAATGAGTCTCCTTCCTTGATTAATGATTTAAACACTCTCTCCATTCCTATATTAAATCCCCAAAACAAGGCTTCTTATTTCACCACATGGATCATTTGGTTCTAAATTTTTAAGTAATACGCAGTCACAAAGTTTTCATTTGAATCCTATAAAATCCCTCCTCCACCTACCTTTACAGGGTTACCTTTAGCTATCCCATCAAAGTTAAGTTTTATAAAACCTTTCATTGGTCATCTTCACATCACCATTTCTATTGGGTTTCCTTTCTGAATAATCCCTCCATTCAACAACCTCCATCTCCTAAAGACAAAAAATTCCATTTCCAAAATCTGAGCCTCTTTGTTTTTTAAAATAGAAAAATTCTCTCTAACAACTTGGATGCATAGTTTAGTGATATGTTGAGGGGTCTCCTTTTTTACCCCTAAATATCCTTCTTTTTATTTCTTTCCATAGTTCCCACAATAAATGACCAATGCTAAGGATCCATAAATCTTTTATGCCATGGATTTTGAAAGGGAATTTACATTGAACCCATAAATTTTGCACCCCTTGTGGGAAAGCCCAAGCAACTATAAAAAGTGATTGGATAGAGTATACTATCTGTTAGCGCATTAATACATTATTGTTAGTATTTGTTAATGAACAGTTATGTAACTGTTTCTCCCGTCCTCCCTCTCTCGCAACCTATATAAAGGCTTGCTCTATGTATTATTTTGAGATAGCAATCAATAAAACATTGCTTGAAGCGCCATCATTGGTATCGGAGTAGGTTTTGTCATGCGTGGGAGGAGCAGTGACCAAAAACAGCCTGTGTGGAGACTGTAACGTCCAGAAGAGCCTGAAACCTTCTTCTTGCTGCGTGGAAGCCTGAAACCGTCCTCTGCCTGCTTTGGAGAAACGTGGGGAGCAAAGTCTTTGTTTGCTGTGTGCTGGAACGACCAAGGAAGTCCTGCAATTCTTGACCTGAGTGCTGGAAGAGGCGCCCAAGGAACTGTGTGAACTTGTTGGCGTGGAGAGGAGTCCAAGGAACCGTGTGAACTTGCTGGCATGGAGGAATAGTGTGCATGGAAGGAGAAGAGTGTGTGGCTGTGCTCTGTCCCTATCTGTACTCTTCCTGTGAGATATTAGTTTGCAGTTTGGTTGTTATAAGTGTGCGTGGAAGGAGCCCAGACCAACTGTCCGTCCTCTACCTGCGTGGAAGGAGACATTTTTGGCTCATGCCATTGCCATCATTTGCAGAGTTGCAGAGTGGAAGACAAGAAGAAGAGAAAAATTGTGCATGGTAGGAGCCCTCAAGGAGCCCTTAGTGACTATTTTGTTCTTCTTTGCTCCATTAAATTGTGCAAGTGGAGAAAGCCTACAAATTTTGAAACAGTGTGTGCGCGTATTTCACAAATTTCTGATGCACAAAGCACCGCAAGCAATGCACAAAATATTTGGGCATTGAGTGATAATGAAGACACCACTGGGATGTTCTTTACCTTGGTCAACGAGCTACACAACACTGGGAACATTCTCTTTGACGAGATTGTGTGCCGAGGACTGTTGGAATATTTTTGGTTCGACGTTCGATGTCAAGCACGGTGGATTCATGCAGAACTTGAACGTGGTTATGATGCAGATGACGAACGTGAAATAGTACACCCACAGGATGGTCGACATCTCACTGCACGAGCCTATAGAGCCCATCTTTGGGATAGATTCCTTCAGTAAGCATTGTAGCCATTTTTGAAAAACAAATAAATAAATAAATAAAATACATTTTTGAGTTTTTGAAAATGTCTGCTCCAAAAATATTGCTATCCGATGCCCAACTCTTGAAAGGGCCAAATTTTTCCGCATGGAAAACCAAAATGCGGACGATTCTTCAATTCGAAGATCTTTGGGGGATCATTTCTGATGATCTGTTGGAAAAATATGAAAAGGCCTGATGCGAAAGCACTAATGCTCATCACCCTGAGTGTTTCTGATGAGGTACAGCTATACATTCGAGAAGCAACCACTTCTTCTCAGGCATGGAGCGCATTGTGTACCATCTACAAAGCTAAGAATCTGAAGACAAAGTTACAACTTCAGAAAAATCTTCATACGAGGAGTATGCATGATTGCAAATCAGTAGAAGCCTTCTTGCAGCATGTAGCTGAGTTACGTGCAGAACTCTCTACTCTAGGTGAACCAGTGGACAACAAGTTGCTAGTCTTGCTCACCTTGCGAGCTCTTCCTTCCCGGTTTCAGAAACTGATCACCACGTTGAAAATCACTCAACAGGAGGTGAGTTTTGCCACCCTGGTGAATTATCTCCAGCAGGAAGAAGCCATGCAAAATGTACAAGAAGCCTTCGAAGACAAGGCTCTCATCACGAGGCAAAAACATAAGCCTCGGAAAGGGCAATCAGCCCCCTAGAATCAGAAGCAGCATCCTCAGCAGCCATCTTCACAGCGGCCACCACAACGGCCACCCCAGAAGTAGCATAATCACAAGGCGGATCGGTGGTGCCACATTTTCTCCACGAATACGCACACGACTGCGAACTGTTATTACAATGGTCGCAAGTATGGAAACTCTAGCGAAGAGAGCACTTCTGGCCGAGGATATTCCAAGAAATCTTGATGGCATGCTCGTAATCAGAGGCAGAAGGGCCACATTGCTGCTCAGCAGGATGCCACCTCCGATGAAGAGGTACCAGATACGACTCATTCTGACATTGTTCTAGTCTCACAGACTTTGCAGCCGTCAGAAGATGTCTGGTTGATTGATTCAGGCGCCAGAAAACACATGACTGGCAACAAGAAGTTGTTCCATACTCTGAGTGACCAGCCCACTAGGAGATCGGATCACCATTGCAGACAATCAAGAGTATATTGCAGCAAGGATTGGTGATGTCATCATTCCTCTTGGAACACGAAGATGTACACTCACAAAGGTGCTATATGTTCTAGGTTTGACTTCAAATCTTTTGTCTGTAAGTCAACTTCTTAACCATCGAATGCAGGTTGAATTCTTTGTTGAGAAAAGGGTCAAGTCCTGCATCATTTCCCAGGGAGAGTCAGTCATTGCTCAAGCATTTCTGAAGGGCCGTCTATTTGCACTGGATGCGGTCACTTCATCTAGCATTGCTCTCTCTGCATCAACGGTGGAGTCCACTACACTTTGGCACTATCGATATGGTCATCTTTCTGTCCGAGGCTCTGCATCAACTCAGTGTCAAGGAAATGGTAAGAGGGCTTCCTCCACTCTCCCATTCCTTACCTGTTTGCTCAGGATGTCTTGCGGGCAAACAACATAGAGGTCTGTTCAAACAGAGCTCTTATCATTCTACAGAGAATCTTCGGGTTGTACACACCTATCTGTGTGGACCCCTGCCAGCTAGCTTCCAAGGTTTTGCTGTACTTTCAGCTCATCATTGATGATTACTCATGGAAAATGTGGGTATATTTCCTTTGGAAGAAGAGTGAGGCACTTGCAAATTTTCAAACCTTCTACCAGCAAGCCACCAGGCAGTCTGGGAAGCCTCTTCTTCTCCTCCACTTAGATCGAGGGGGGGAATTTGTGTCAAAGAAGTTCTTAGCATACCTGAAGCAGCATGACATTCAGCAACATTTGACTGCACCCTACACTCCCCAACAGAACGGGATTTTTGAGCGCCACAATAGGACTGTCATGGAGATGGCTCGTTGTATGCTCTCGACCGCCAAGTTGGAGGATCAGTTTTGGGCAGAAGCAGTCCAGACAACAGTGTATCTACTCAACCGGGCACCCACGAAGATCTTGTAGAACAAGACACCGGAAGAGGTATGGACTGGTCGTAAACCTTCTATTCATCATTTGAGAGTTTTTGGTTGTACTGCATATATGCATGTTCCAGATAAGAGAAGGAAGAAGATCGATCCAAAGACACTGCAATGTCTTTTCTTGGGGTATAGTACTACCTCAAAGGCATATCGTCTCATGGATCCTGAGACAAAGAAGATCTATGAGAGTCGAGATGTGGTATGTGATGAGTCGTCCTTTGACTCCCTGCCACACAATGGAGATCTGGTACGGACCTCGTCACATAGATTACTCACACATCCAGATGATGAGCAAGATGATTCTTCTCAGAGAGAAGAAGAGCTGAGTGGAGACTTGTTCGTTGATCTTGGCACACTGGAAAACACATCTTCACATCAGCAGCACCAACATCCGAAATGGGTCCAGAGTACTATCAGGGATGCACACCTGAACTCACTTCCTGGTACTTCTACGGGAGTTAGAACACAAAGTCAAGCTAGACATGAGGTAAATTTTGCACTCACGAGTTCAGTTGTTGAGAGCACCGAACCTGACACTGTTCGTGAGGCATTAGACCAACCACAGTGGAAATAGGCTATGGATGCTGAATATGATTCCCTGATTCAGAATCGGACGTGGGAACTTGTCGATCTGCCTCCAGGTAAGAAATCCATTGGCTACAAATGGATTTTCAAAACAAAATATAAGGCAGATGGTTCAATTGACAAACACAAAGCATGACTTGTTGCAAAGGGTTATGCTCAGCAAGAAGGAATTGACTATGATGAGACCTTTGCACCCACTGCGAAGATCAAAACCATCAGAGTTGTTTGTGCACTGGCAGCACAAAATGGATGGAAACTTCAGCAGATGGATGTCAAGAGTGCTTTTCTAAACGGTGATCTACAAGAAGAAGTGTACATGGCCCAACCTGAAGGGTTTGTAGATGAGCATTAACCACAGAAGGTATGTCGTCTGATAAAGTATCTTTATGGACTCAAACAAGCACCTAGGGCATGGTATATAAAAATTGATGATCACCTATTGCAACATGGATTCACTCGTAGCCCCTCAGATACAAATTTTTATATCAAGAAGGTAGGAACAGAGATTTTCATTCTGGTTTTGTACGTAGATGATCTTGTGATCACAGGAAGTTCTGACAATCTTGTAGATGATGTAAAGAATGATCTGAAAAAATCCTTCGACATGACTGATTTGGGGCTACTTCACTATTGTCTTGGCTTAGAGATATGGCAGAAGAAGAATCATATCTTCGTCTCCCAGATGAAATATGCCAAGACACTCCTGGAAAAGTATGGGATGTAAAATTGTAAACCAATATCCACACCTATGGAAAAAGGTTTGTAATTATCTAGATTCTAGGATTCATCATAGGTAGATGGCACTCACTACAAGAAGCTTGTGGGGAGTCTCATTTACTTGACTTATAGCAGACCAGATCTTTGCTTTGCAGTGAGCTATCTCACCATATTTATGCAGGAGCTGAAGAAATTTCATTGGATAACAGCAAAGCATGTGTTGAGATATGTCTGAGGTACAGTTGACTTTGGTCTGGAGTATCAGAAGAACACTCAGTTCTTCTTATAGGGATATACAGACTCGGACTATGCAGGATCCATTGATAACAGGAAATCCACTTCAGGATATGTTTTTCATCTCAGATCTGGTCCTATCTCGTGGATTAGCAAGAAGCAAACTGTTGTTTCTCTCTCATCCACTGAGGCTGAATACCGTGCTGCATGAGGAGCTGTGTGCGAAGTAATTTGGTTACGTCACATTCTTGCAGATATAGGGATTCCTGAAGAGAAACCTCCCATCATTCACTGCGACAATCAAGGTGTGTTGAAGCTTGTGAAGAATCATGTTTTCCATGAACGAACAAAGCATATTGAGGTCGAATGTCACTACATTCGTGAACAGGTCTTGAACCACCAAATTCAGCTCCAGTACTGCCCTACTGATTTTCAGGTTGCAGATATTCTCACCAAGCCTCTCGGCAAGGTGAAGTTTGATTTGTTTAGGGGGTACATTTGTAAGAGCAATGTATTAAGGGGGGTGATGTTAGCGCTCCTTAATACATTATTGTTAGTATGTTGTTAATGAATAGTTATGTACCTGTTTCTCTCCTGATCCTCCCTCTCTCGTAGCCTATATAAAGGCTTGCTCTATGTATTATTTTGAGATAGCAATCAATAAAACATTTCTTGAAGCGCCATCACTATCAGCTAAGAAAAGGAGCATTCCAAAAAGATATGATTTGTAGTCTCCAAATCCATTTCGCATAAAACACATATGTTAATCAAATTAAAACATCTTTTTGTCAAGTTCTCGATAGTGAGGGGCTTGTTAAGGAAAGTTAACTAGCATAAGATGTTCACTTTGGGTATAAATTTTTTTTTTCTAGACCTTATTCCATTGAAATCCACCTGCTTCTTGTTCTTCTTCAAAATAATAGAGTAGGTAGATTTGATAGATAAAATTTGTGTATCCTCTTTGTCCCATATAATTTTGTTTTGATCATTCTGATTGAAAATTAGTTGGCTACCTAAGAAATTATCAAGATACTCCAATTTTTGGTTTAGGTCCTACCTTTCCACTTTTAGATTTTTCAAAAAAAAAAAAAAAAAAAATTTAATGAGAGTTTCACAATCCTGTTTCAATATCATAAAAAAATTAGATATTTTTTCCTTCATTGTGAACTTGCTAGCCCATTTATGTTTCTAGAATGAGGTCTTTGTTTCGTCTCCTATTTTCCATTTTCATCCCTTCTCTAAGATGTCTTTTGTTAAATTGATCCCTTTCCAAATGGCTGATCCATTAAAGGTTGGAGATCTAAAAACCCATCTATCATCTTGCACATTTTTCTAGTACTTATGTTTTACAATCTTGGTCGAAACACTATCTTCACTAAACAATCTCCAAATAATTATTGCTATTAAGGATTTGTTCATTTTCATCCATTCCATAAGATCAAAGCCTCCAATTCCCTTGGGTTTGCATACATTTTTCCACGCCACCAAAGGAATGTGGTCCTTGATTTCCATTCTAGTCCATAGGAAATGTTTTTTTATGCTTGCAAGTTTGTCTGCCACCTTCGTAGGGAGCTTACAAATTGGTCAATAACATAAACTGAGAGACTTTGTAAATAAATTTTAAACAAAGTGACTTTTCTGGCCTAAGATATAAGGTTATCCTTCAACCCTGGAAGTTTCCTTTCAATCCTTTCAACAGGGAAGTTCCATTCATTTCTTAGGGTTCTTCTTTCTCCCAAAGGCTTACCACAATAAAAGGAGGGGAAGGGATTACTGTCACAATCCAGAAGGAGCTAATTATTTTTCTTTACGTGAATTCTGGGGTGTTTAGTAAAAATATTGTTAATTAGTCCTATAGCTTGAAAAGCTTCTACGATAATGGAACATATAGTTATATAACAACTTCTTAAAGGAGCCATTTGGATTCTAGCACCGATGTTTCTGCCTATTAAGGATTGTAGTCATTCACAAAAAGTCTTGATGAGATACATTGAGACAACACCCCACAATTTTCTAAATTCCTTTAATATTTCCAGCATAGTAGCTTCATTAAGTTTCTTTCTCAAAGATTTGTCCATAATAAGGAAGAGAGAAAAGGGAAAAAGGGATCACCTTTCACTTAGGGCTCCATGAGAACTTGGAAATTTGAACTGTAATGCCCTCGCTGGGTGGTTCATTGGAGTCTTTTTTTCTACCCGCCACCGATGGCCAACCTGGCTTTGAGTCTTTATGGCACGTGGGTGCATTTGGTCACCTGCCAACCACCCTACCTATCAAACATGGCTGTCTTGTCTGTCCTCAATGCGTGAGGAAAGGGGTGGAGTCCCTGTTTGCTTTCCTTGTCGTGATCTCAATCTTTGATCCTCTTTCAATGCGTTTAGGTCAATTTTTGCCATTCTTCTTGGGCTGCGTGTGGAGTGGGTGAGAGGCCAGTAAAACCTGCTCTGTCCAAGCGCCTTCCCTGCTGGCCGCGTGAGTTTGTATGGCCGTTTTAATGATGAAGCTTCAAGCTATGCAAAGCAGACTTGTTGCCTTCATTTCCTGCCCGCTCGACTGTTGCAAGGCGTGGGCGTGGGTTCTCATAAAATCATGCTGTACAGGCAGAGATCTGGGGGGTGCGCAGAACAAAACTTCTCCTGGGAGTGCCGTGAGGAGGCATTTGGCCATTTTCAGTAGCTACAGGGTAGAGAAGTAAGCTTATCTCTGAAAATCCGTGGCCCAGAGAGAGCTGGGTGCGACAGCTGCCATAGGGCGATCCCAAGGAGCCGTGGGTGTTGAATCCCGAAGTTCTGGTTGCACACGACCACACAGTCGTGAACAGTTATCGCAAAATCTTGCAGCTGTAGTAGAAGGACGAGATAAAGTTTTAGTTGAAGCCATTTTGAGCGCTTCCAATGAGCATTTTGTCTGCTATGCTTATTATCTGTTTAGTGCGAATGCTTCCTCAACATTCGAGATTCTCCTACAAGATATTTTTATCAAATCCGATTAAGTGACAGTGTGACTGTTACCGCAGCAGACCTGATGCAATTTCCTCCAGTCACATGAGTTTCCTCTACTGTGAACTTGTTGTTCTTCGATGTAGTTCATAGGAAGAGGGCATCTTGGAGGCGGAAACTTATTTCAGATCCAGAATGCATTCATGAAGCACATTCTGCTTTGCTGCAGTTATGGCGCTTGCTTTATGTGTTGGTGACAGATCACACCCACAGGCACAGAAGATCTATGCAATGTTGGAGAAAATGTCTTGGGAGATGAAGGTAGCAGGATATTCCTCAGATCTAGAGCTTGCACTGAGTCATTTCTCCAAAACCGATTCGTGACAGTGAGGGTGTTACCAACAGGCCTGATGAATTTTATTTACAAAGAGTCTCTATTGAGATCTTACTTGTTGTAGGATGTAACTCATGGCAGAGAATCTGTTAGGGGTGGATCTGTTTCATATCAGAGTATTCATGAAGCACAATTTTCCTTGCAACTATATGAGCATCTTCTACGAGTCACTATGTTGGCAGGCATAAAGGGTCCTGATGGAATTATCACACTTTCAAGCTACAGCTGAAATGTTTGCACTGAGAGTTTGATGCTGTCCTCAGATCTGATGAAGGAAAAGGTTTATTTATCATTATGGTAGATGCCTTCAGAGCCAGGAGTGTGATGTAATCAGTATATTTTGTGTCCAAGCTTCAAATCATGGGGTTGGCCTTGTAGATGTTATTCGCTGCATGAATGTGGCACTAGAACGAGCTCGCAAAGCAGCTGCATTGAAGCAATCTAGTGACTGGTCAGCCTTAATTGAGGATGCTAAGTTTAGGGATTGTTTTATGGATATGGAGTCTATACCAAGAGATTGTTCTTGGTTGTAAAGCCATCTTCTTTTCCTTTGTCCCAAACTAAGGCTGCTCCTAACATGAGAACACCAAGGTTAGGAGGTCCAAATTAGAAACAATCAGATGCATATGGAGATGGTGGAGGTGTTTGGATGTATGACGAAGGATTAAGTTCATTTGCCAAAAATGGGGCCTACAGAAGTTCTAGGGCTGATCTTGGAGCGGTGTTGGGAGAATGATGGCAAGTATTTTAGACCACCCACCCTGGCTGTGAACTCCTACCTGTGCCAACATGAAGATGTTCGATGTTTGGGCGCCCAACGAGCTTGAAGAAAATGGATTTAGGCTTCGGTTGCTGTTGCAGGCCCCGTCCATCTTGTTATCGACTGCGGGAGCTTAATCAGGCACGATATTCTCTATACCATTAATTCTTATGCTGTTATTTAATTGAATCACTAAATAACTCTACTCTTCATATTAATGTCTCATGTGATGGTATACTGTTTGGTTTCCACTTTCCTGGCTCGTTTGTACTTGTTTTGGCATTAGAAATGATTGCTTTGGTTGAAGCCCTTATATTGTTTTCTGGGTTTTAATAAATATTATTTGGGTGAACTTTGTTCTTAAGACTAATAAAACAAAAGAGGCGGGGGTCTTGTAATGAAAATTCTCGAGTTTTAGGTGTTGCCCTCACGATTTGAATGTTTTACCAAACATTGTCGTTGGACTCAACTTTATAGTCCCTGTTATGTTCTTATTCTTGTTTCGGCTCGAGATCTGTAGTTCTGGTCTATGTTGGGTTTTTGCAAATTGGTGATTGAGTACTGCGAGTGCATTGTGTATAGGTGAATGATGCTATTCCTGTCTCTATCCTTTTCTTTCAGTTGTTTTAGGTTCTAGTAACCCTTCCTGGTTGGCTTGGTGTGTGCTTAGCTTGACTGACTTTTGATTTGAGCCAGGTTGATATTACATTCAACTAGGTTAGTTGCTTTTGTTACTTGTTTGAATCGCTCAAAGAAATACTTTTATTCTTCGAGTGTCATGGTTGATCTTCATAATTTGATATCAATTCATGTTCACCGTTTGGAGATTGTCGTCTTTGGAATCACCTTCTCTCCCTTGGTAACTGTTGTATGTTTTAAGGAATGTAGTTGATCCTATGGAATGTCTTCTTTTGACGATACTCACATTTCTTTTGGATAGTTTAAAATGTCAGAGGAAATACTCTTCTTCGTACCTTGATTTTGTTTCACACATGTTGGAGGATACGAAATCTACTGGATCATTAGTGAGGAGTTTTTTTTTTCAAATCTTAAAATTGGGATGTGGGTTTTATGCGTGAGAAATTACTCTATGTTTTGCTCCGTAAAGGTGCTTAAATTTCATTCTCCTGTGACTTAGAGGTTGGTGTGTTTGGAAACTCATTGGTTGACTGGTTTTTGTTATGATCGTTGTGATACGACCTCCTTGCTGTTCATTGTAGTAGAATGGTTATGCGTTGACCAGAAAGTTTAAAGTCAACTTGTTGTTGACGACAGATCCTTTGGAAGCTATGTATCTTGTGTTGTGTTCTTGTGAATGATTGAGTAAACCTCCTGTAAGATTTATAATGGATATGTTTGGTCTTGTCAAGTTTGTCCTTTTTCTTAAGACATTCTCTTGATTAGAAGAAATTATAATAGAAGGATTGTTAGGATAGGATGTGACCCATGCGAGGTCATTTGTGCATTTCATCCCTTTTCTTTCCAATTTTATTTATTCTGTACTGACATAAAATTTACTGTTATTGGCACATCATCTTAATATTAATAAGTCATGTTGGTTTAGATATTCTCATGTCGATTGATTGTTTGGGATCTTCCAGTGGCATAGTGAATCCTTGGCTTGGTGAACTAACTTAAACAAATAGGGATAGATCACGTTTGAAAGTAATTCTCTTCCTGTAATTGTTTTTGTTTCGAAATGTTATCTTGTTAAAATGACGGTCATTATTGTGATATGGGTGAAATTCACTATGATGTTTATCAACTGCTCCTATGTGAAAATGATAATTGAATAGAGTTAGTGCCATCCCTTTTATTTAGACATTTTATGCTTTTGGACAGCTCTTTATTGCTCTTGTTTAGACTCTTGAATTATTGTTTTCTTCATCAACGGTGTTTTTCTTCTTCCTTGAAACAGTTAGATAACAACATATTGTCTTAATGTTATAGCTTGTATCGTGCTCAGTTCTTGCGAACTGACATGTGCTAACAAATGTGCAGGAGGATTTCCTAAGTAGAAAAGAAAAAAAAGAGAGAAAAAAGAAACACGTGTAGAAAGTGGATTCTAGCCTTCTTAGGAACTGCTGTTGTGCGAATGTTTTTCTTTTACTTTACAGCATTGGTATGGAAATTGTGGAGACTATCTAGAAGGCATTGTGTTATAATTTTGTATTGTTCTCTTGTAGGTTGTTGTTATCATTTGAAAGTCAATTTGAGAAATATTATTGTCAATAAGATTAAATGAACTTGTTTTGACATGCGTATCCTTTGTTGAATTTTCACTTTTCAGAATATGATTCATCCTTGAATTGTCAAACCTAATTCTAATTATCCAAACTTGAATCATCTTGCATCGCTCTAGTTACCTTGGTCTTGTGTCGATTGGTAAAGGACTATGTTTTGGAACCTAGCAAAAATAAAACAAGAGAAACAAACATACCTTGTGATCTCGTGTAAACTAGTCAACAATCTCTTATTGTGGTAAATCCTCAGAACGGTCTTAAGGTGAAATCAATGATTGAATTCTTGGAAGATAATAAGATTATAATAAATAGAAGGAACTTACTAAGAAACTCTTCGACCTATCTTGCCCATTGAAAAAAATAAACAGTATACTTATGTTTATCTCTTCAAGTGAAGCCCAAGTGAAACCTCTAACAATTCTGGTTAGACTCTTGCCCCAATGAAATCCTTTTTAACCACTAATAAGATCTTAATGAAGAATCCAAGTCTTAGACAGTCATGTACTGTAAAAATAAAAATAAAATAAAAATATGACCGCTTAAAAGGGGTAAAACATATATGTTTAAAAGCACAACGTTGAAAACAGTTTGATGAAGTTAAGAGCCTTGATAAACAAACTACCTCCTAACCAATGAACCAGTTAATCAAGTTAATGAGGCAACCTCTTACCATCCAATAATTGGTTTACAATGTTTATTAACATTATCAAGGGAGGGGAAAATTCTTCAAAGGAGACATGACTTTCAGATTCTCCTATTATGATTTCTCTGCAAAAAGTAAAGAATGTAAAAGCACTTACAGCTAAAACATGAATCTAAAGAAACCTTCTGTGGGAAGACCTTGTTGTAAGACTGCATACTTTAGATGAACCATTGTGTCCTTAGTGTGTGCCTCAAGTTTATCTGTAACCAGTGTGGGCCCGTGTTGTGGAAAGCATGTCTTTAGTTGATTGTATTCCCTAGAGAACTTGTGTAGTGTCGTATTATCTTCAAGTAAGTCAAAAAAAAAGTTATCCGGTATTTCACTGTGTTGTCCTTGTGTTGGTAATTTTGGTAATTTTGTAAATAAATTTTAAACAAAGTGACTTTTCTAGCCTAAGATATAAGGTTATCCTTCAACCCTGGAAGTTTCCTTTCAATCCTTTCAACAGGGAAGTTCCATTCATTTCTTAGGGTTCTTCTTTCTCCCAAAGGCTTACCAAGATAAAAGGAGGGGAAGGGATTACTGTCACAATCCAGAACTCTAATTATTTTTCTTTACGTGAATTCTGGGGTGTTTAGTAAAAATATTGAAATCTTCCTATAGCTGAAAAGCTTCTACGATAATTCCATATAGTTATATAACAACTTCTTAAAGGAGCGTGATTCTAGCACCGATGTTTCTCCTATAAGGATTGTGTCATTCACAAAGTCTTGATGAGATACATTGACAACACCCACAATAGGGGAAATTCCTTTAATATTTCCAGCAATAGTAGCTTCATTAAGTTTCTTTCTCAAAGCTTTATCCATAATAAGGAAGAGGAAAAGGGAAAAAGGATCACCTTTCCTTAAACCATGAGAACTTGGAAATAAACCACAAGGGAATCCGTTCATAAGAACCTAGAAGTAAACATTTCAGATACATGATTTTACCATACATCTAAAAGAGTTGTCAAAACCAAATTTCTCCAAGACCTTAGCCAAGATAGTCCATTAAACCCTATCATAGATTTCAACCATGTCAAATTTAATGACCATAGCTAGTTTCGTGCTATGTTTGGAAGAATGAATTATTTTGTGAATAGTTATTATTCCATCTTGGATTTGTCTTTCCATTATGAAACCTCCTTGTTGATAAAAACTAATGGAAGGACGAAGTAAGTAAATGCAAAGAGCTAATATCCTGGCACAATTTTTGTATAAGGTGTTGCAAAGGTTTATTGGACGAAAATCCTTGAACTCCACCGCATTACCAATCTTTGGAATAAGATGCCGAAAGGTACAATTTATCTCATTTAACATCTTTTTGTGATTAAAGAATTCATCTAGCGCAACTTTAAAACATCCCTTTTAATTATTTCCTGCAATTGATGGCAGAAAAATGTTTGAGAACCGTTTGGTCCTAGGGACTTGTCTAGATTGAGATTTTTAACAACAAATTCCACCTCCTCAAGAGAAGGGGCTATAGAGAGAAGAAGATTGTCAGCCTCCATAGATACAAGAGTCATCTTCCTTTTATGAGTTAGCCATTCTCTAATCTGTCGGCATATTTTTGAAATATGAAAAGGCCTCCTCTTTCATTTCTTCATTTTCTTCCAGAAGGGTTCCATCAACAAATCTTATTTTACCAAAGGGTGGTAAGATGAAAGAATCTCATGTTTTTGTACCCCTCCTTAGGCCATGTTACCCTAGATTTTTGTCACTAAAAGGTTTCTTCCTTAGCTAAGATGATATGATATTCTGAAAGTAACATCCTTTTCTTTTTGCTTGTCTCCCTCATTTTCATCCTCTACCTTAAATAGATATTATTCACTCACATTGTTCTCAAGTGTATTAGATGTCAATTACTTCATCATCGTTGTTTCCTTCATAAAAACATCGATCTCTTCTTCACTTTCCTCTTTATTTATTTTCTTGATTTCAAAATGTTATGAATATTATGTTAGTGCTCCTTGGGTTATTAAGGTTTATATGTGTGGGTAAGTGTTATTGTAAATGTAATATTAAAATTTTACATTATGTGAGTAAGTTGTAGTTGCTACAACAACTTGATATAAATAGTTACATAAATAGTTTGTTTTGAGAAATAATTTGAGAGATTTTTGGTGTGAATAATCAGATAAAAATCTTTTTTATAGGAGAATATTAAGCTATAAGTTATGTGAAATTTTCCCTATGATTTATGATATTGAATATCATTATTTTGTTTTAACTTTTAAGTCTGAACCAGAACTTTCATTTTGTATCAAAGTGGGAGTCAAAATGGGAGTCTAAAGTTTTTCCTACATATGTGGATAATTCCATACGCCTATATGGAAGAAATTTGGAAAAAATTAACGTTCTCTTATATTATTTTAGTCTGCTAATATATTCTGCACTTATACGGCTGCTACAATTGTCAATTATACTTGTGTTATTATTATTGTCAATGCCTATAATATATAGAGTTATGTGCATATTTTTTTGCACAAGATTATTATTAATAAGGAAATAAATTTTATGCATGGTCGTAAATGTCACTGTGTAAAA
Source organism: Taxus chinensis (assembly GCA_019776745.2). NCBI lineage: Eukaryota > Viridiplantae > Streptophyta > Pinopsida > Cupressales > Taxaceae > Taxus > Taxus chinensis. The sequence continues at coordinate 61,588,616 of CM034154.1, read as the reverse complement.
GTGAAGAAGGAGCTGTTTTTAAAACTATTTTGAAGCTCTTTGTTTTTTTTAGCAAATAGTCATGAAAATGACAGAGGATGAAGAAATATTCTTCTGTCATTTTCATGACGCTCCTTGTTTTTTTACAAATCGTAAATTGTTTCCTCTGTCATAAATATTATTGTAAAAAGTAATTAAATATCATAATTTTTTCTTAAGAGTCATTTTTGAGTCGAATGTTATAAAATAATTAATACATTGTTGGACGTTTCAACACCTCCACATGAGTTCTCTCAACCCTCCACCTTCCGTATGTTTCTATTCCTCTTCCGGTGAGGAAATTGAATCCAACCATTCCTGAGCATGTATAGATTGGATTTTTCTGTTTTGAATAATATCATCGAAGTCTGTATTTCTCTTTTCCAGCATTGGTATCAGAGCTTTAATTCTTTCCTTGGTGTGGAGTGACCTACATCGACCTGTCTTCTGTTCGCGTTTTGTTTTTCTCTTGTGCGTGGTAGCCTGCAGACCTCTGGAAATTGGCGCAGAAAACGTGAAGATCTTCGCCACTTTTGGTATTTGCTGTCTTTCTTTGGCAGAGTGTGGTAGCGTGGAAGTTTCCTTGCTTGGCAGAGTCTATCATTGGAAGTTTCCTTGATTTTTCCCTGAAAGGATAAGTTGTAGCGACATGCAAAGTCCGCAATGAAATTACAGCGACCAGTAAATAATAAGGTCTGAGTTGAAGAAGAAGCGACCTGTGCATTGAAACATGGATGCGAGAGCCATCTAGAAGACTGCACAAACCTGCCACGTAGAAAATTGTCACAAAACATAGAGAAGATCGAGGTGAAACGTTGATGTGGAGCGACTTGTTAAAGATCCAAACAAAGGAAATGGAAACATTGCTGCTCGAAGAAACCTGCAGCTTGGAAATCATTGGTATGTGCTTGTAAACAAGTAAGAATTCGTCATACCTATTTTTTTGACATCATGTATGCTCTAAAAATATTCCTATCTGATGCTCAACTTTTGAAAGGGCTAAATTTTGTTGCATGGAAGAAGAAGATGAGAACCATTCTCCTCTTTTAAGATTTCTGGGAGATTGTAACTGGTGCACTCGCTTGTCCCACTGATGCATATGAGCAAACAAAGTATGAAAAGGCTAATGATAAATACTCAATCTTGATCACTCTGAGCATATCCGTTTAGGTGCAGCCACAAATTCAGAATGTGACTAAATTAAAGAATGTCTGAGATACTTTTTGCATAATCTACGAAGCAAAGAATTTGACAAAAACAATTGTATCTCCAGTCAAAGTTTCATACCATGAGTATGTAAGAAGGTGAGAAAGTGGAAGAATTCTTGCGTCGAGTGGTTGAACTACGAGCATAGCTTAGTACACTCAGAGAAGTGGTTGAGTATAAGTTGTTTGTCCCACTCACACTAAGAGCTCTTCCGTTCTAGTTCAAGACATTAATCACTACATTGATCATCACACAAAAAGAGGTGAGGTTTTATGAACTTGTGAATTTTCTCCAGTAGGAAGAATCCATTCAGATAATACAAGAAGAGTTTGAGGACAAAGCATTGACCTCAAGGCAGAAGAAGAGTCAAAAGCCTCACAAGGGAGTGATAAGTAGATGGAGAAGCAACCACAGAAGCCACAATAGAAGCACAATTCTCAAAAGTTGAATCGATGGTGTAACATCTACACCACAAATACACACGATACTGCGAACTATTGGTAAAATTATCACACATAAATTAATTCTGGAGATGAGAGCACATCTGGCCAAAGAGATTCAACAAAATCCAAGTGGCATCCTCGTGGAAAGAAGCAGAAAGGACATGTTGCTGGCCAGCCAGACGATGACTCAGATAAAGATGTCCCAGAATAATCACACTACGGCACACACGATGATGATTTTGTTATAGTCTCCTAAACATCTCAACCATCAGTTAATGTTTGGTTTATTAATTTAGGTGCCAGCAAGCACATGACGGGCGATAGAAAGCTATTTGATTAATTGAATGATCAATCCACTCCTTTCGTTTGAATTGTAGAAAACAAGGAGTATGTAGCAAAAGGAATAGGTAATGTGACCATTCCTCTCTAGACAAGAATATGTACTCTCGTGAAGGTGCTCTATGTCCCTGGTTTGACCACAAATATATTGGGTGTCTCTTAAATGTTGAATCACAAGCTCAAGGTGGAGTTATTGGTTCAGAATGGCATCAAATCTCATCTTATATCTGTTATCACCGAATCACAGCACCCTTGTGTTTATACAAGTGCATATACTTGAACTCACGGTGTGATTGGATAACATGGGTACTATCTCCAAGTTGTGGGACTTGCTACTTGAGATGGACCTCCAGAGAAAGCTGGTTCTTGCTCCTAAACTACCTGCCACAATCTACTCTAATGTAGGATAAGCTAACTATTCTAATCTAAATTTCCAAGGGACCAGGGAGAGAGAATGCGTAAAATGAAAGCCTACACTAAAGCGGTGATACACCAGAAAAGGAGGGTGTGAGAGTAGTCTCCAAATGTGTGAAATACAGAAGCAAAGTACACACTAGAAGAGGTGATGACAGTTCTCCATAATCTAGCAAAATGCATTCACAACAATATTCCAAGCATACACAATGATAATGGATCCCTGCAAGAACATAATAATAGACACAATATTCTTGTAGAAAGATTAAAGGGGCAAGAAGAATGCAAGAAAACACAGCAGGGGAAGATACATCCACAAACTGATATTTTATTGCTTCATGATATGCACAGTTCAGTCTATTACAAGATAAGGGCCTAGATCACCATGCAAGGAGTCCACTACAAGGACCTGCAACACACTGGCTTCACAAAGCAATTTTGGCAGAGCTTTGCTACCCAAAAACTCTCCCCTTTACAATGAGCCCAACACTCCAATTTATAGAAAAATGAGAAGGAAAAGAGAAGGGAAAATGGAAATCCCGAAATCTGTCCTTCAACCACCTGTAAGAGGTATTAAATGGAGTGAAATGATTGTACATTACTAGAAAGAGGCTCCCCATACTGTCCCATGTGCTGCAGCAGAGAAAGAATGATGACCATGCCTCTTAATTGCACTCTCAACTACCAAATAAAACACTGTTATGAACCCGGCCACGTTTTCTTAAAAATATCAATCAATTTCTCATCAAATCTGAAATTTTTTGATTGATGTGCATTGGGCTCGGAGCCATGATTCCAAAGGTACCAATTTTGTGTGATTTCATTGAGAAATGCAAAAATTATGGCCTTATGAGTGCGGCAGCTATTTTGTGTCTGGCAGGCATTTTCTGTCATTTGACGGGAATGAGCATTAACTTACTGGAGCCGAATATATTTCTATTATTTAAATATATATACCATTATCAAAAATATGAAATATAGTTTTTGTGGCGTAAAAGACGTCGTGCTCGTTCCAGAAAGTCCAATTTTATGAAAATCGAAGCTCGGAGTCAAAAGTTATGGCCGTTTGAAGTTTCCGGACCAAACGTTGACTTTTCTTCCTTGCTGTCGGCCGCTTCGGTTTTCCGCGTCCCATACATCCCTTTGGCCCGGATGTCCCAGTATGAAAGTCCTCTGTTCGGCCGATCCAACCAGTTCACGTACTTCACGTACCTTCGGCCCAACTGTTCCGGGCTGCTTGGGACAAATCCTTCCGATTCGCCCGGTTTGGCCGGTTCGCGTACTTTTGTCCCAACTGTCCTGGTACGAAAGTTCTCATTTCGGCCGATCCGGACGGTTCACGTACTTTGCGTACCTTTGGCCCAACTGTTCCGGGCTGCCTTAAGTCTTTTCGGCCGACTCGCATCCTCCGCGTACTAACTGCCCAGATGTCCCAGACTACCTGTTTCAACAGTTAGTCAATTTTTTCCATTTTTCGGCCAGTTCGGATTTCCGCGTCCCGACGTCCCACTTGTCCCAAATGATGCGCAAACCACCTGGCGGCCTTTCAGCTGGTTCGCACCCAGATGTCCCTCATGTCCCGACTGTTGCGAGGACTAGGACTTAGCCATTTTTAATGACTTTTCCTGGCCCGAGCTTGTTTTCTACAAATTTTTTACCTTTTCTCAGAACTTGCTCTCTCCTACTTGGACAGGGGAGTTAGAAAAAATCTGAGGGGACGCAAGAAATGTGACCTTTTGCCCTAAATCATTATAATTGCCTGGGACTTGAGAATTTAATGCATGTTATCAAAATTTACTCTGGGGGGCAAATTTTGGATAACAATATCTAAAGAAGTTATGATACTTGCTTGATCCATTTTGAAGGATTGTTTATTTGCATTAGATATAGTTTCATCCTTTAGAGTTGCATTATCTACGTCCATTGTGGAATCAGATGCACTCTAGAATTTTTGGTATGAACATCTTTCTTATGGCTCCCACTATCAACTCAGTTCGAAGGAATTGGTAAGATGACTTCCTCCTCTCTCTCGGTCAGTACCTATTTGTCTTCGATGTTTGGTTGTCAAAGAACAACGAGATCCATTCAAGTTGAGTGCATTCAATACCAAGAACCATCTCAAGGTCATGCATACTAATCTGTGCAGAATGTTTCCTACCTCATTTAAAGGGTTTCAATACTTTGAGTTGTTCATTGATGGTTATTCCTACAAGACTTGGTTTTTCTTTATCCAAAAGACGAGTGAAACATTTGAACATTTCTAGACCTTTTATAAGAGACTTGTTCAGCAAACCGAGAAGCCCCTTCTTGTCCTTCACTTGAATCGAAGGGGGGGAATTTAGATCGAAAATATTATTGGCATTCTTGAAGGAGGATGGCATCACACAACTCCTGAATACCCCTATAATCCCCATCAGAATGAAATTGTAGTACGTCACAATTGAAATGTCATGGAGATGGCTCATTGCATTCTTTCCATTGCGAAGTTGGAAAACATAATTTGGGTGGAAGCAATATAGACTATTGTATATCTTCTGAACCAAGCACCTATAAAGATCTTGAAGGCCAAAACACTAGAAGAGGTATGGAGTAATTGTAAACCTTCTAATTCTGATTTGAGAGTGTTTGGAAGTACTGCATATAGGCATGTTTAAGATAAGAAGAGGAAGAAAATTGATCCAAAAACATGTCAGTGCATATTTTTATAGTACAATACAACCTCAAAAGCATATCATATCATGGATCTTGAGACAAAGAAGATATATGAGAGTAGAGATGTTGTTTGTGATGAGTCATCATTTGACTCATTTCAACATAAGGAAAATTCAGCAGTGACCTCCATTCATAGATTTCACACACATCCGGATGATGAGCATGTTGATTCTTCAGAGAAGAAGGATAAGCTACAAGGAGAGTTGTTCATAGATCTTGGGAATTTGGAAAACAATTATTCACATTAGCAGCAGCGTAAGCGTATGAAGTGGGTCCAAAGCACCATCGTAGACTCCCACCTGAACTCTTTTCCAAACATCTCATCAAGGGTTTGTATGAGAATACATGTGAGAAATGAGGTAAATCTCACACTCAAGAGTTCAATGGTTTATAGAACTAACCTGATTCAGTTCGTGAGGCACTCTGTCATCCAAAGTGGAAAAAGGCCATGGATGCAGAATATGAGTCCTTGATGCAGAATCAGACATGGGAACTTGTGTATCTACCTGCAAGTAAGAATTCCATTACCTACAAGTGGATTTTCAAAACAAAATATACGGCAGATGGATATATCGATAAGTATAAAAAATGACTAGTTGTAAAGGGTTATGCTCAGTAGGAAGGAGTTGAAAATGATGAGACCATTAAACCCACTATGAATATCAAAACCATTAGAGGTTTCTATGAACTAGAATTCGAAAACAAATGGAAACTTCAGTAGATGGACGTAAAAATTTCTTTCTTGAATGTTGATCTAAAAGAAGAGGTATACATGACCCAGCTAAAAGTATTTTTCAATGAGCATCATCCTCTGAAGGTATGTCATCTAATTAAGTCTCTCTATGGAATTAAATAGGCACCTAGGGTATGGTCCATAAAAATAGTTGATCACCTATTGCAGCATGGATTCACTCGGAGTCCCTCCGAATTAAATCTATATACCAAAAATATTGGCAAAGAGATTGTAATCTTGTTTTGTATGTATATAATATTTTGATTACAAGGAGTTTTGATAATATCAACAAAGATGTGAAGAATGACTTGTATAAATCCTTCGACATGACAAATTTGGGGCTACTTCATGATTGTCTTGGCTTGGAGATATAACACAAGAAGAATCATATTTTCATCTCTCAAATGAAATATGCAAAGAAACTCTTGGAAAGGTATGGCATGAAAAATTGAAAACCTGTGTCTACTCTAATTGAAATTTTTTTACAACATTCTAGGTTCCAAGATTCACCTCGGGTAGATGGTACTCTCTAGAGAAATATTTTTGGGAGTCTCATTTACTTGACATATACCATTCCAGACTTATGTTTTGCTGTGAGCTATCTTTCAAGATTCATGCAGGAGCCAAAGAAATTTCACTAGGTAGTAGCGAAGCATGTGTTGAGATATGTCTGAGGTACAATTGACAATGGTCTGGAGTATCAGAAGAACTCTTAGTTCTTCTTATAGGGATATACAGACCTTAGACTATACTAGATATTTTGATGACGAGAAATAAACTTCAAGTTATGGTTTTCATCTTGGGTTGGGACCTATCTCATGTATAAGTAAGAAGAAAACCGTTGTTTCTCTCTCATCCACTGAGGTATAATATCATGCCGCATGAGGAGCTCTGTGCGAAGTTATTTGGTTACATCGCATTTTAGTAAATATGCGAATTCTTGAAGAAAAGCCTCCCATCATTCACTGCGACAATCAGGGTGTGTGGAAGCTTTTGAAAAATACATTTTTCCATGAGAGAATAAACCACATTATGGTTGAATGTAATTAAATTCTTGAATAAGTCTTGAACCACCACATCCAGCTCCAGTGCTACCCCACGAATGCTGAGATTGCAGATATACTCACCAAGTCTCTTGGTAAGGTGAAAGTTGAATTATTTCGGGGGAATATTTGTAAAAAAAATTATTAAGGGGGGAATTTTAGAAAATAATTTATACATTATTGGACATTTTAACACCTCCATGTGAGATGTCTCTCAGCCTTCCACCTTTCATTTGTTTCTATTCCTTTTTCTGTGAGGCAATTGAATCGAACCGTTCCCGGGAAAACATAAATCAACTTTAGTTGTTTTTAATAAGATCATGGAAGTCTATATTTCTCTTTTTCTAGCAATACTAAGCCGATTATGTCCTTGAATTGCAATTTTTAGAGAATGGAGAGGAGTATATACCGATGCTCTCATGAGCTTGACTTCAACTTTCTCAAATGTTTCACTTCTCTATGGTTTCTTGTAATGTTTCTAACATCTCTGGGCATGATTTTCATGCTCTTGGATTGTTGCACGGAATCATAGGTTGGTATTTTGTGTTCATCTTTGATAGATTTATAGAAAAATTATGAATTTGGGGTTTGTACTAAACTTGTGTTCGCTCCTATTATAGCATCTTTAAATTCTTTTCAAAATACTTCCATACCTTAGCCGTGTTGTCGCAGTTTCAATTCTTCACATCTCCCATGGATGGATCCTTGTCTTCTTCACATTTCAAAAATGCATGTCTAAGAAAGTCAAAGGTCACTTTCACATAGTTCCCAAGAGTCTTTGCTTTCAAAGTTACGTGTTGGCTGTTGGTCTTTGCATTGATTTGTTGTAGTATTCACCATATGCCAAAATAACTAATGGATCTATCACACTATTCTAAGCTAGCTTAATACTATAGTGACATTTTCTGCCTCTGCCACGCCAGAACATCACATCTACAGGTAAAATATCACAAATATCTAGCAAAATTTTATTGAAACCGTCACCCAATTAAGATGAAAATGCCAAAATCCTTCACATGTCATAGGTCGTTGTCATAAAGAATATAAAAATAGCCTGATTGGTTCCTCCCATGTGCCACGCTTCCAGTTCAGATTTCCCATTCCAAAATTGGGATAGGTGGTTGGGTACCAAGAACTGGCAGGTCACAGGGGTCGATGTTTCCTCTCCACACACAATGCACATATATAAAATTTTTAGACAAAAATTCTTACAAAAGGAAGACGTCAGAAGAAAATCATATGCACCAACGTATTTTCCTCCACGTAGGGCATTGGAAATTGAGTGGGTCACTTAGTGCGGATGTCTTCTTTACTGGGTAAGTTTCAAATGCCCTAAACTTCTACACACATGCCGCTTCAAACTACCACTTTGATTCCACTGTAATACATATCATACATGTTAATTTATACATGTGTAGAAGTAGTGTGGAAGTGGAATACTCAGGGCAGGTGAATGGTTGTGGAATGTGGAAAGACAATGGAATACTCTAAAGACAATGGAATACTCTAAAATCAAATAGTAAAGTCATAAAATGGTTAAGTAATGTCATGTCATGATGAAATTATCAAAAATAAAAAAAATCCTTAGAGAATTTTTTTTTATGTAACCTTACGTCTTAATAAAATGTGTTTCATATTGGGGGGAGATAAGAATAAAGTACAACATAGAAAATGATAAAGTTCAATGTCTGATTTACTAATCATTAGCATGACACTATAGGATAGAGGCAATGGAGGTAAGAGGAAAACCTATGTCCTCCCATCAACAACAAGTGATAGGGATATAAAATGAAGTTGTGAGATTTATTAGTTGTATTTTTAGTTTTTGTTTGATGTGCTAGTAAAAAAGAATAGATGTGATATTGTTGTTGTCATTTGTAATATATGAGATTCATTTTTTGATGCAATCCACTTATGGAAAAGTATAGTCAGGAAAACAATACTAGTCATGAAAATAATGTATCTTGAAAAGGTTCATGGATATCCATAAAACAACTTGAGTCCAAGTTTATTATAACATTTATCAAAACCGTTGAAAGATATGAATTTCATTTATATCAAGGTAATTTTCCATGATATTGGGCATGCCACTAGATTCGGCCATACTTATATTGGGAGCATGAATGCTTTTTATAATGTTCACACTAAGGGGGGAATGTTAGGAATTTTATGATGTGGATCCAACTACAAGAAGTTAAAATACCTCAAAAAAGCACATAAAAAATTTGCAAAAAACAAGGAGCTTGAAAATATTTTTCTTCTCATTCTGGAAGCCATAGTAATCTTTTACAACCTTACAATATTCCTTTTATTTCCCACTATCTCTAAAAAAACCCTAAGATGTGAAAAAACCCTAAAATGCAAAAAACCCAAAAAATTAAAACACCTCGGATGGACCCATATTTTTTAATACAAAATATTCCTTTATAAATTAAGGCATACCTAAAATATCGACTTATTACATAAAACTGAGAAAAAGATATTAAAACTCTAAACACTAGACAAGTGCCACCCAAAACCACCAAAAATGTTCAAAGCCAATTCTAGATCAATATATGAATGAATTAGGACCTAGAAAAATGCCAAAAACAGAGCGAACCTTTCTAGAAATAATGGAAAATCTAACACCCTAGAAAATTGTAAGAGGATCCAATGGCCATATCAAAATTATGGTCTCCAAAAGTTATGCTACCGCATCATTCTCCTTTGGTTGAAAACAATTCTGCTCCCACGGATTTAGTTGATGAAATTCACAAAAATCTCCATTTTCAATCTTCTACAACTCGCAATCAGAAATCAAGGTGTTTTCTTCATGCTTATAACCTTCCCACTATACCAAATATTTGTTATATCTCTCATGCCTAGTATTGATTGTCTTTTGGTCAAAGAAATGCATTACCCTCTCCTTTTAATTTTTTAACATCTACTATGCCCACCTTATTTCTTCCTCCTCCATGAAATTTTCGTCATGACCTAGAAACTTATATAAGAAAGAAAAACTAAAATTTTGTGAAATAGAAAAGTTTTCACGTAGCTCCATCTTGTAGGAATTATCACTCATTTTCTTCATAATCCTACATGGCCCAATCTTCTTACACTTTTTTGTATTGTATTTTGACTTTTGAAATATTTCCTTTCTAAGATGAACCATCACCATATCTCATTATCTGAATATATTTAATCTCCTATTGGCATCTACAACTGCTTTATATTTTTTGTTACTAAATTTAAGATTTTTGCTCACTTCTTTTTGCAATTGTAGCATGCGTTCTACAAATGCTTCTAGAACATCACTGGTTTTATCTTTACCAGGTAACACAAGTAGATCTAGGAATCCCTTAGGGTTATTACCATATACAATCTAGAGAGGAGACCTCCCCATTGACCCATTTACTAAGTTGTTATAAAATAACTCAGCTTTTGCAAAATCCTAATCCCATTGTTTTGGATTTTCTCTAACTATGCAACATACAATATTTACCAAGATTCTATTCATTACTTCTATCTTGCCATTAGTTTGGGGGTGATATGCACTAATGAACTATAGTTGTGTCCCAATTTTCCTCCACAAGTTTTTCAAAAAGTGAATCAAAAACTTTGTGTCTAGACCTGAAGTGGTCATTCTTGGAACTCCATACAACCTAACCACTACTAAAAAAATGCAATTATGGAAGCATCATTAGTTGTCTTACAAGAAATGAAATGTGTAATCCTAGGGAATATATCAACTATAATAAAAATAGATTGATTCTCTTGTTGTGTGTTATAAATTCTTAACACGAAATCCATAATCAAATCATCCCATGACCTTGTAGGTATATGTAATGGCATATATAGCCCAATATTCTCTGTATGGCCCATAGCCATTTAGAACACCCTGTATCTTGATATGATCCTACTTATTCCCCTCTTTACCCTTGGCCAATAATAATTTTCTACCACAACAGAATTTTTTTTACTTTTACCAAAGTGTCTAGCTAAACCCCCATAATGCAATTCTCTAATAATATTTTTCTCTCATTGAGCCAACAAGGATGCACAATTATTTTCCTACGATTAAATAACCATCATGCATCAAATAATCAGAAGAACCAATACGGACTGTAGGTTCCTTGTACATCCTCTCACAAAATCACCAAAATATGGATCACCTACATAAAAATCCTCAAATATCTCAAACCCTACTTCTTCATTTTCCATTTTTATTAAAAGTACTACATGCCTACTGAAGACATACAGAACTTGACTCTTCTTACATGACTTATGCTTTAAGAAAAAAAAATATTATTTCAAAAATGAAACCCACTTTGCATGCCCACTATTTAGTTTCTTTTGTTTGTTAACATTCTTCAATTATTCATGGTTAGTAAAGGGTACAAATTCCTTAGCTACCAAGTAACGTCTACAATGCATTAATTCTTGAACAATAGCATAAAATTCCACATACTAAGTAGAATATTTTATCCTGACTTCATTTACATTTTCACTGAAGAATGTCATAATCTGTCTTTCTTGACTTAGTATGGCTCCAATCCCGACATGTGAGGAATCACAATCAATCTCAAAGACCTTGCTAAAATATTAAAAAACTAGAATATATGCCTGTAATACTATTGTCTTCAAAAATTCAAAACTATTTGTTTCTACCTTGGTCCATACAAACTCCTTTCCCTTTGTACACTCTATGATGCATGCGGAAATGCTACTAAAAATCCTGATGAAATTCCTATAAAAATTTTCCAATCCTTGAAAAATATGAACCTCTATCATATTCCATGTAGTAGGAAATTCCAAAATTGCCTTCAAGTTTTCTTCATCCATACTCATTCCATCCTTTGAGATGAAAAACACAATAAAAATAGGTTTTTCTAAAGAAATCTACAGTTCTTTAAGTTTGCATACAACCTCTCTTTTCGTAAAAATTCTAACACCAATTTCAGATGTAATAATTTTTCTTCTATTGTCTTACTAAATATCAAAATATCATCACAAATAGACAACAAAAATATTACAATTTTAGTTTCATAGTATTGTTTTCATTAACATATTGAATGTACTAGGTGCATTAGATAGCCCAAATTGCATCACCATTCACTCGTAAAGTCCATATTTTTTTTTCTAAAGATAGTTTCAATTCACTCATTTCATTGATTTCGATCGGCTAATACCCACTCCACATGTCAATCTTACTAAAATATCGCACTTCCGATAGCACATCCATCATATCATCCAATCTTATAATTGGGAAGTGACTCTTAATTGTGAATTTTTTTTATGACCCTACTATTGACACACATTCTTTAGTCTCCATATCTTTTAGGATTCAATAATGTAAAACTTTCACATGGACTCATCTTTTGTGTGAATAAACCTAATGTAAGTTATATTTGTCACTTTCCTATTCAAGTCGTCACTTTAAATAAAAATCATCCTGTAGGTTTCCTTATTTGGAAGTGCCGATCCTAGGATAAAATCAATATTGTGTTGTATATCCCGCATTGGAGGTAACCCATTTTGTATCTCATCTCGTATGACATCATGTGCATTGCATGTTTTGATATTAGGAACTCTACAAGTTCACCTTGAGTGACACAAAGATATATTATCATGGGTTAATATAGTAATTGTATTTATAAAGGCATTGGAGAGAAATATAGGTCATGATCATCATCCTTGGTTCTTCAAAACATGACAATAATATCATCTACATAGATTTCAAGGATTTTTTGTATCACATCATAAAATATGTGTTTCATATCTCATTTATATGTTTCCCCAACTACTTTAAGTGAAAAGGGCATATTAACATAGCAAGAGGTGCAACATTTAGTAGTGAATGTGGGATTTTTTAATCTTTAGGTACTGTTTGGATTTGGTTGTAGCCCAAAAATTGATTCATAAGAGATAACAAAAATTTAACCTTCCACAGTATTGAAAATAGAATTGATGGAGTGTGGAGGTAATTTATCTTTAGGAAAATTTTGTTTTAGATTACAGAAATAAAAGTAGATACAAATGAAAATAATGACATTTTATGAATGGGGATGATACTATAAACCCATTTCTTAATATTCAATGGAAAAAAATAATTTGACGTCGAGAACTTTACGATATCTTTATGACATAGATTATTGATTTGAAGAAAAAAAATAAAAAAAATTGAATGGTCACAAAATAAGGGTAAGAATAATCTTGTGAGCAACAATATTAGGATCATTATCAAGCATGTCTAAGTATCCCTGTTAAAAATTTTATTTGTTCATATGAAGTACCTCATGATGATTATCATGTGTATATTGAAACCATGCATCCATCATTACAACTTGGGATGGATCGTTTTTTTTTTTAAGATTATGGGTGTATGTGGAAATTGTGGTGTTACCATCTCAAAATATTTTGTGAGATTCAAGATGTTTGACAACCTTGTCACTAACAGGATTAGTATTTGTAACAAAGTTATCAGAAATATGGGTTTTTTGTAGATATGGATGAGTTTCAGATGTTGAGGAGGAAGGTTATCCTCATGTGCATTTATATATTCAAGCATCGCCTCATCATTATCAAGGGTAGGTAATGGAATTCTATATTTGAAAAAAAATGAGACAAAAACAATTGACTTGTTATCATGATGTTGATGAGATCTAGTTTGTGTTGCATTTAGGAGTTTATTATTATGAGGGTATGGATATGGATCATTCTACTGAATTGGATCCATTATTCTAGTAGCATAGGGGCCAACAAAATTGAGAGGTGATAGATGGATGGACATAAGATAGTTCATGCAACATACAAACAAGTTGATGGCATAAAAAAGGCTTTATTTAGAACTAAATCAAATATGGGGGTTGAAGAAATTATCATTCTAGGGGAAGAGTTAACTAAAATATATTATTGTTTTCATGGTTATATATTTTTTAATAATCTAGGTGTTATCATGAAATGGAGGCTTAGTTGGTGGGACGTAAGGTATGTTTTTTCATCCTAACTATTGTTAGTCTCATAAGAAAGAGGATCAAAATTATATGATGTGGAGTTCATGTGAGTGTTATGATTGTACGAATGTACTCTTTCTAAGTTGTTTTAATAATGAAGAATATCTAAATGACATGATTTAGCATGAGATACGATATATCTTTCATTAATCATAGGTCAAGTAGAATAAGTTGTTGCATAATCATAATCACTCCACTCATAGTTAGTGGTGTCATCATAGACCATAATCCTAACTTTTCTAAAACACATGGAGATGGAAATCATATAAACACAGGTAAAATATAAATTTCATAGTTTTTAGTGGTATCATAATTGTGGTGACTAAAATAAGAATCATTCTTGAATACTCCTTTGATTTTAAACTAGGAGGAAATTGATCCTAAGGTAGTAGAACCATAGGAAACTAGAGCGTAACTAAATTTGGAAAATTTTATTTATTCACTATGTTTTACAATTCATTAGGTTCACCATCATCTGATTATGCTATAATGATATGAATGTCAAACCTATAATAATAAAAATCATGGTATGGGATATACAATATTGTAGTAACATTGGGAATGTGGAATTTGTCATCAATGAAGGGGATAGGGATATTAGATGTATTTTTATTAACATCAAGTTTATACCATTGATTACTATGGATTAAATTATAATGCATTCGTATCGATATGATACCTACATGCGATGTTTCTAAGGTCATCCTATGAGGATATTGTAGGATAAAGGTTGATCTTAAATAATATAATATTGGTATGAATAGTCTTGTGCAAAATGGTGATGGGCATCCAAATATAACCAAGTGTATTATAATGTTTTTTATTAAATATATGACAAGTGAGTTGCATATTATTAATATCAACATGGAAAAATCAAAGGTTTATGATGTTGGAGAAGGAAATGACATGTATTACAAAACCTTCATCTACCATGACTCTTCTTACTTGTCTTTCATGTATGACAAAACTAATACGAATTGGATGGTTATCAGTGTGAAATAATATTTTATAATTAATAATATCATCTTTAAGGGATTCTATTGCTATTGGCATATATTTTTTGGAGGGAATGGTGGTTTTAGTATTACGAATATCAAGATTACAAAAAGGTGGTACAGAGAGAGGCTATTCTTCCTCATCAAAAGAATTCTCCCAGCAATAATGTTTTTACATGAGGAATTTATAATGTTTTGGAGAGGTGCAAATGATCTCCATCAAATGTATTTTCAAATTCATGAAATTGAGTTCACCTAGGAAATTCCATTTTTCCCACGATAACTGCCATACCAATATATTGGAGATGGGAAGTGGAAGAGAGATCAATAATTGGGTGAAACTTGTAATATTTAGTAACTTTATCTAAATATGGGAGAATAGACTCCATAGTTTGGATTTCAATTGTTGTGGTGGGATGAGAATTAATTGAGGGAACAACCTCGTCATTAGTTTGTTCATGAGATGTAGTTGTGAGTTTTTTAGTCTTTAGGGTAAGGAAGTTTAGGTTTATGATTGAGATATTTTATGTGTACATGATTACATCTATATTTTAATTTAAAAACATTAACAAATTCAGAATTAATTAATTTGATTGTGGGCTTTTTCCATGGTGCCTACAAAGTGGTTCACGGGATACTTATTGTTCTTAATCCTATATTGATGATCCTTGTGATATTTTAGAAGGGATATATATTTATCATAATGTTATTGAATGACATAATTGGTTTCAAAGTGGGATCTAAAATTGAAATAAAAGGTAACATTCTTAAGGTCGTAACAATCCTTTTTGGAATGATTGATTGTTGAATTCAACCAGTAAGAGAGAAAGGGATTGAAGGAATATGACGGTGATTTTGGAGGGAATATATGAGGAGTATTAATTATTTTTAATAACTCCAAATGAAACAAAGGCAGGTAGTGTGGGTTATTTAAACTATCATTATTTGAAGAGGAATGTGTGATACATTTTAATTTAAAAATGGATTGACAATTAATGGAATTAGACATAAATTTTAAGATGTTTGATGGAATTGTAAGTGATTAAAATTATTTTCTATGGTAGTATGACCACTTATCTTGTTCAAGATCCTCTTCCAACATGGTGGACAGAAGGATACGATGTTATATTAGGGATTAAGAACAAGGTAGCTATGGAATATTTATTAGTTATTCTTATTCTCAAGGTTATTTAATATATTAGATAAAACATTTCATACCTTAATGAAATAGTTAGATGATTTACAAGTAAATTGTTTCAAATTAACAAAGTTTTGAAATGTATTTTGAGGTAGATGATACTGTTGGAACACCTTTACTAAGTATTGGATTAATGCCTCTACATTAATAATGTAATGTGAGGGAGTTTTCTTTTCCCCTTGTCGAGTGTTTCCTACAAAAGTATTTTTAAGGATCTTAGTCGTAGCACAAATGTTGGTTTGAATCAAATCATTGTAGATATTTTTAAATTATTTAGATGGATGGTGTAATGCCCACAAAATTTCACAAACGAAACCAACAGCCAAACCAATATTATAATAGAAAAATTACACAATAATTTTTTTTGTTAAAAGACGAATGCAACGTTTAGCTAAACCCCTAGTTAACAATCGATAATCACAAAATTAAATAAATAATAATTTTTAAATGAAAGAAATTATTAATTCTATGGTTGGGTTTAAAATTTTTTCATTCAATTGATATTAAATTAATTTAATACCTAGGTTTCTAAGGTCATGCAATAATTTAATAATAAAATTCTAAGTCAAAATAACCCTTCCTTTAACACAAGGATAATTATTTAATTCTCTAGTGTAAAAGTAATCTAAACTAATAAGGGAAGAGTTCATTTAAATTAAATAAAAAAAGTAATAACTTATTAATTTCAAAACACACAAGTGATCCCATTCAAAAATGGGGCCCGTGTGATCAAATGATCACCTCGCCTACCCACACCTAACTCTTGTAGGAGACATGTTCGGCCCTTGGATGAATCCAATCTAGGCCATTGGATAAAGGGATTTCAAATCAACCCTAAAATATCTAAGGAAGCCTTTTATTCCTTTCTTTTGCTCATATCATTCATTTTTTTGGTTTTTTCATGTCAAGGGAAAATGGAAGAGGAGGAAGCCATGGATGGGAAGGGTCAAGCTTGTGATGGATATACACAACCCAACTCTATTCCATTTTGATTTTTTTTACAACATAATCTATTATACTTTATTCTAGGGTTTCAAATCTCTATTTTGTTGTGAGATTGGTTTCAAATCTGTATTTTTTTCTTTTATTTTTTTAGATTTACATTCTCTCATTTGCGAAAAATCTCATTCTAAGTATATACCTACATAAACATATATACTTCCAAAAACCATATATATATATGGATAAAATTCCAAAATAATTATAAAATTCGAAATAGCACAATTATATATATTTTTTGTTGGTTACTAAAACAACCAGAATTAAATATATACATATATATATTTATATAATAAAAAAACTATGCATTTTTTTTCGTGTTATAGGGTCAAAATGGGCATGGGTAAATAAAAAAATGCAGACTGAAATCGAAAAACCACAACGAGTGTAAAGTGAAAAGACTTTTTTTTAAATTTTGGTGGTCAGTATTTGTTTTAATAATTGGCGGGTTGGAGGAGGGGGCACCGTAGTATTTATATTAATATGCGTTGGGGTCGGGGCGGTGCCCCCTCCCCCAACCCACTACAGAAACCCATACCAAAAACTAATCCGCCAAAACATGAACTTCAGATTTAGAACTAGCCGCTTCATCTTTAGTTCATTTCATTAATACAAATAGTAATATATATATATATATATATATATATATATATATATTAAGATTGATATTATATAGTATATTCATGTCTATTTTTTTTTATAATAACTATTTATAATAAATTTAGTAGATATAAGAAAATATAAAACGGAATTTACAAAATAAGTACATTTTCTATTATAAATGTGTGTAAGCATCCTTATAATTTTATTTGTTTAGAAATATATATATATATAGTATATTCACATTTTATTTTTTATAATAATTATTTATAATAAATTTAGTAGATATAAGAAAATCTAAAATGAATTTATAAAATAAATACATTTTCTATTATAAACGTGTATAAGCATCCTTATAATTTGATTTGTTTAGAAACTCAAGTAAATCATTATTTGAGTATATTTCCAAGTGAAGACAATAAAACAATTTCAAATAAAATTTTACTTGATTTTCAAATAAATCAAGTAAATTCCCTACACAAATAAAATTTTACAAGATTTTCAAGGATAATGAAATGACAAGAAATTAATTTTAGAGGGAGAAAAACAAACTTTATAGAAGAAGATATAATGCCATTTTAACCCATTTGTAAGTTGTCTATTTTTTTTAAATAATACAACATATTTTTTTACTTTCATTCACCAATCAATACATTTGAAATATAAATCTCTTAAACAAGCACTCACAAACGGTGTTTACTAGATCAATGGATTCCCAAGTATAACCAAAACTTTATCACAATTTACAATTTTACAATACATCCCAAAAAATTGGGAAGTAAAGAAAAATAAAAAATTTACAACAATGCTATCAACAAGACAAATGTACAAGTCTCCAAGTTGCATGTCATCTTCACAAAGGTAGTTCCAAAACTTGTTTTCTTCCAACTTCATAATGGGATCACAAAACAAGGAAGGGGGAGTATGCAACGCTCTCTGCCCAACCTTAAGCCCCTTAAGGGAAGAATAAATTCCCTTAATGGCCCTTGAGCCCCAACTAAAGAACCATGAGAAGCGTAGAGCAACAATGATAACTTAGAAAAGGTGGCTTCACAACAAACACATACAAGGCATTCAACTCAAAACATGACAACATAATCCAAAAGATTACAACTTCATAACAACACAAAGGTTTGAGGATCAAACCAAATAGAGAAAGGGTTATGGGAGACCACCTCCTTATGCCTCCCAAGTGAAGTGAGAGTCTTAGCCTCAGCCTCCAAGTGCACAAAATAATCACACAAAATCCTTATCTCTCCCTTGCAAGCATGCACAAATCCTTGAATTCCTTTTCTCTCCCCATAGGTAAGACTACCATTCACACTCCCACCAAAAGCATGTCTCACATAAACTCCCTTTTCCCTCCCCAATGGTCCCATAAACCCTTCTCACACACCGAAGTAAGGCCAACTAATCAAGCACCCACACAAACACCATCACAAGACAAACCCACTTTAACAAACACAACATTGCTTACAACAAACAAAATAGCATAACTATAAAAAGATGGAGAGCCTACCTCTCCATCAAGATCCAAGAAAACCCTCACATGCCTCTTCAAATCCAAGCCAAGAAATTTCCAAGCACTCCAAAAGATCCAAAATCCAAAAGTGCACAAGAAGAAAAAAGAGCAAGTAACCCCCATTCAAATCAAAATTTACCAATAAATAGAAATTGGATGTGAGGATGATGAGGTGGCTCCATGTAGGATGCCACTTCATCATTCCCCATCCCCACACTCACGTCAACACACCAAGACAGAGAAATATCAATGCACAAGCAAGGACTATGACAACCCACATGGCTCAAAATTTACAAACCATGGTTTCAAGGGACAAAATAAATTGGGGTAGAAAGAAAGTGCAATGATTTTCCTTCTCTTACACTCAAAAATAGACAAAGAAGTAAAATTTAAATTTCTTAGCCAATAAGTAAGGTTTTTGGGTCAAATTAAGAGGAATGAGACAAGTTTTGCTTATCCCACAAGTCTCCAAAATTTCCCCCCAATTCAAAATCTGAATTTTGAACTTGGGGTGGAGTAAAAAACTCCCAAATAAACATAAATTTTACTTACACAAGGAATACAAGGTCTCATCATAACTATTTGTCACCTCTCCAATTTGATTAATCAAAACAAGAAGGGGTAAGTCTAATTAACGCATATTTACACATGCTAATAAATTGACAAATTTTTCCAAATTTTAAATACACAAATCATAAAAAAGCACATGCAAAAATTAAAGAAAGGGACATAATTCAACACATGGCCACACATGTGAAATCACCCCCATGGGAGACTTGCAAATAAGACATGAAAAAACACACCACACAACATTACACAAGTTCTCGAATTTGGTCTCATTTCTTAAAGCCCAACATTCTTCTGTGGTTGGTCCCATATCCCCTTTGATGTATGTGATAAAAGTCCTACACAAAAAAAAATACCTCTATGGATTTTTGGTCGTATTAACAACATCAAGAAATCATATATATTTAAGCTCATTATTCATCATTCGACATTAGCAATTCTAATATCCATCAATATACCAAAATATAACCCTAACATCTATGAGATTACAATTATATTCCAACATCCCAAAAACATAACATGTTAGTATTAAATCTGCATCATGAAAATCAACATACGTCCAACTGTCTACCATCATTATTTAGTGCATCATAATAAAACATAAATATCATAGTGTCAATAATCCACATATCTGTATAATTTATCATCTACTGATCAATATATCATAATCAAATGTCTTAACATCAGTCCAATAGTATCAATATAAAGATAAAACATTGTCGAAGTGGAGTGGCCACTACATTTCCCTCCCCTTAGACTCAACTTCCTCCTAGAAGTCATTAGAATAGATGAGAAAACTGAGCTCACAAAATAGTGGCATCCTCCCATGTGGCTCAAGTCTCATCGTACCTATCCAATTGGACTCGATCCTAGTCAATCTCAGGGCCTCGAAGGCCTAGGGTCTCACATTGTATGATACACATGGGCTCCTTTGACACTTGCCCCTGCTCCTGCACCAGTAATGCAGTCCAATCCAAAACATGAGAGGGATATGGAATATATCTTCTAAGTAAATATACATGAAATAAATCGTGTAAGTGAGACAAGTTGGGTGACAATGCTAGACAATAGGACAAGGGACTAATACACTCCAAGATCTCAAAGGGACCCACAAATCTAGGAGCTATCTTAGATCCTATTCTATAATGGATAGGAATCTTATGAGCCCTGACATGAAGAAATAAATTCATGCTAACCTCAAAACTATGACCTGTCGTCCTCATATATGCATACTTCTTCTACCTATCTTGAGCCTTCTGAAGCATCAGACGAATCAATATAACCTGGTGCTCTATATCCTGTATGAAATCTGGCCCAAGAGAAACCCAATTCTCTAACCTATACCAACTCAAGGATGTCTTGCATTCTCTACCATACAACACTTGAAAAGGAGCTATGCCAATCGAACTTTGAAAACTATTGTTGTAGGAAAAATATAACAAATACAAGTACTCCTCCCACCTAGAGTGTTGATCCATGACATAAATCTACAACATATCCTCCAAGATCCGATTTATCCACTCTGTCTATCCATCTGTCTCTAGATGATAAGTTTTACTGAAGTTGACACTCATACCAAGAACCCAATGCATTGTAGTCGAGAAGTGAGAAGTGTACAAGGGATCACAGTCATAAAATATCTTCCATGGAATCCCGTGCAATCTGACAATCTCATCAAGGTATACTCATGCTACTACACTAGTTGTAAAGGTGGTCTTCACTGAATAAAAATGAGCCACTTTCGTCAATTTATCCACCTTAATCATGATGGCGTCGTTGTGGTATCTCGCTGTCAGTATCCCTAAAATGAAATCCACGGAAATGGTGTCCCATTTCCACTCTGGTATGACATGAGGGTAGAGAAGGCTAGTTGGATGATGATGTTTGGCATTCACCCTCAGACACTCTAAACATCATGACACAAACTAAGCTACATCTCTCCCAAGACCTCTCCACTGATAAAGATGTCTCAAAGTGGCGTGCATCTTTTTCACCCCCTGATGGGATGAATAATGTGCACAATGAGCCTCTGTAAAGATATCATGTCTCAAGCCTCCATCTCTAGGAACATATATCCAACCTATGTGTCTGAGAATACCATATTCCTCTAATGAGAATCCATCAAACTTACCTTCAAGGGATCTCTAAGACTCAATCTCTTATCTGGCTGTAAGGTAGAAGTTGTCGTGAGGAAGCTACTATAAAATCCTGCTCTAAAAATCTGTACTCACTAAGGTAGCCATAGTCACATGTTTCCGTTTAGTCAAGGTGTCTGTAAACACATTCTCCTTCTCCTTCACATGCTCTATCTCCATGTCGTACATGAAAAAAAACTCCATCCAACGCCATTGACGAGCGTTGAGATTTAGTTGTGTGAAGAGGTGGCGAAGCCTCAAGTGATCAGTCCTTAGTATAAATATCCAGCTAAGGAGGAAGTGTCTCCATCAAAAAAAGGCATGCACAACTACTACAAGATCAAGGTCACGATTTGGATAATTGAGATCATAATCCTTGAGTTTGCGACACTCAAAAGCTACAACACAACCATCCTACATCAACACACCTCCTAAGCCTGCCAAAGACGCATTTGTGTAAACAAAGAACTGACCCTAAGGGTCTGACACTACAACAATAGGTGTTGTCCTAAGGCATTCCTTCATTTTCTTGAATGCTTTCTCACATTTTTCTAACTAGATGAACTTATTCCCTTTCCATTGAAGGGAAGTGATGGGGTGCACAACCCAAGAGAAGTCCTCAAAAAATATCTTCTAGTATCCTGCCAACCCCATGAAACTGCACACCTCAGTCACACTAGTGGGTGTTGACCAATCCATAATGGCTCTAATATTGGAAGGATCGAATGCGATACCTTCCTCGGAAATGATATGACCCAAATATTGCATCTCTGACTGAAAAAACACACACTTCTCCAAGCTCCCATAAAGTTGCTGCTGACGAGGACACCACAGAACCTAAAAAATATTCTCCTCGTGCTCCTGATACATACATGAGAAGATCAAGATTCATCAAGGAACATGAGTAAAAAATGATCTAAAAATTTCTTGAACACCCCGTTCGTATAACTCATGAACATTACAGGGGCATTTGTAAGACCGAATGGAACCAGTATGAACTCATAATGGCCATATCTCATCTAGAAATATGACTTGTTGATATTTTCCTATGTGATCCTTAGCTGATGGTATCCTGACTAAAGATAAATATTAGAAAATATTGTGGCCCCCTTCATCAAATCAAACAAATCATCAATGTGAGGAAGGGGGTAATGACTCTTGATTGTTACTTTTTTTAGTTGTTGATAGTCCACACATAAACACAAGGATCTGTCCTTCTTCACAAAAATCATTGGTGCACCCCAACGGGATACACTAGGATGGATTAGGTGTTTCTTGAGAAGGCCCTCAAGATGAAACATGATCTGACATAGCTCAGGTGTGGTCATCCTATAAGGAGCGCGCTAGATATGTTCCTCTCCTGGAACCAAATCAATGTGAAAATCTATCTCATGCCGGGGGAATCCTTGCAAGCTCACGAGGAAACACATCCAAGAACTACAAAATGGGGTGATCATCAAGTGATGATCCACTATCCTAATCCTTTGACCTATCACTAACCATAATAGCATACAACTGACAACCCTGTCGCGGACACCACTTCAACTCCATAGTGGAAATGATGCGAATAGAAATGGGTCTCCTGACTCAAACTATCACTAACTCCACACCCAAATTATCTGCATAATAAATAATCTTACTGTAGAAATCAACTCTAGCTTTGTGTGCACAAAACCAATCCATGTCGAAGATAACACCATACGAACCCAAGTGAAGAATCTGAAGATCTAAGGTAGTGGTAAAGGGTCCTAGGTCGACTACACACTCCTTGAATAAGGAATCAATTGAGATATTGGCTCCAGAAGCCATCTCAATGTCCCAACTAGGGCCCTGCCTAACTACCACCAGCCTACAACGCTCTGCTAAAGATGGCAAAATGAAAGAATCTAATGAGCCTGATTCAAATAAAATAGGGATAGAAATACTAACCATGCTAGTTGTGGTCTCTATAATTGTGCCCTGGTGTGTTACCTAGTGGTTCTTAACTATTGCATATATCTTATGGATTCTAGCCATGTCACCAACAATAGGCTAAGAAGCAGGGGCCTTACCTTGATTAGTAGGTTTCTAAGGGCACTCTCTTCAATGATGTTCATGTACACTGCATCCATAACAAGTTCTTGGTCCTCTCCACTATGCATATAGTCCTCCAGGGTGCCCATTAGTACGCTTTGAAGGAACTGATGATACAGCCATAGATCTTTGTGGGTGCTGCAATGGACATGCTCCTTCTGAATATGCTTGAGGTGGAGATTATGTCCTGTTGGGCCCTCTAGCTATAGGTCCCATACTACACCATCTCTGAATATCATCATGTTTTGGAGGTTGAAAGGGTGGTTGAGTCTGCTGCTGCTACTGCTGAGGAGGAGGTGGAGGAGGCTGGAAGGAAGACTGTACTGAGGTGTGTCCACCATGAGGAGGAGGAGATGATCCCTTTAACCTACTGTCCTGTAGATGCTCTATGTGACTCCTCACTCTATCACATGTGTGTTGAGTCTTCCCCTTGTTTTCCTCTGCAATATAGGACTTCTCTACAGCCTATGATAATGACTATGGGCAACGAATGTGAACTGCCCCACCCAAGTCCAAGTTAAGGCCCTTGATGAACCTGTGAACTAAAACCTTCTCATCTTGCATGTAATCGACATACTGAAGTAGATCCACGAAACGTCCATATTATTCTGCTACCATCATGGAAGCCTATCCCAGATCATGGAACTCATCAATATGGTGCTGAATGAACCTCCAGGAAATATATCTGCTCCTAAAATGCTCTTCAAAGAGCTCCGAAGTGACTGTCTCAAAATCTACATGAAGCTTCTTCTCCTCAAGCCTCCACCATACTCTGGTTCTTTTTCTCAGAAGGTGGATGGCGACACGAGCTTTCATGTTGCTAGATCAAGGGCATGGCTTGAAGCATCCACTCAAGCTAACAAACCAAAACCTTGGCCTGAAATTTGCCTGTGTCTCAAGCAAACTGAGGTGGGTACAACTTCATTATCTCTCTAATGTTCTCCACTGCAGATGTCTATTTCCCTCTAGGCCTCTCTACATGATGAGCATTAGGCCTAGGGATCCTTTGACCTATCTCGTTGAATCACATCGTGATCTTTGAGCTCTCTATGAAGTGACTCATGTTTAACTGACTCAACGTGGGAGTTCTCTTGCCTCTCCTTTGCACTGTGACGTGAAGGGGCACAAGCCACCATTGATGTCTCCCTATCCTTCCTGTTAGGTCACCCTCCTATCGATCCTCCGTGTATAGCGGCATTAACCTCCTTTATCGTCTGTAATATCTGAGGTAGAATGGTTGCTACTACCTAATATGGGGTGGTAGGTCTAGGTTCACATGTAGGAACCATTTTTCTGGTCCACGCCTCCTGTAGAGACCAAGGTGAGAGTTTGTTTATAAGCATATAAGATTTGGTTCTAAGTTTTCTAAAATTTATATGTTTTAAAACATCATACATAGTGTCATGTATTAGGTTTAAAGTTGCGCTAGGTTTATTTGATTTTGTTTCGTGTTTTTTAGATGTGTCCGGGGTCCAAGTGTTGAACCCACGACTCTGATACCAAATGTAACGACCATAAAATTTCTTATACAAAAACCAAAGCCAAATCATTATTATAATGGAAAAAATACAGAATAATTTTTTTTGTTAAAAGATGAATGCAATGTTTATCTAAACCATTATTTAATAACCGATCATCACAAAATTAAATAAATAATAAATTTGAAATGAAGGAAATGATTAAGTGTATGGTTGGATTTAAAATGTTTCATTCAATTGATCTTAAATTAATTTAATACCTAGGTTTCTAAGGTCATGTAATACTTTAAAAATAAAAGTCCAAGTAAAAATAACCCTCCCATTAACACAAGGATAATTATTTAATGCTCGAGTGTTAAATTAATCTAAACTAATAAGGGAAGATTTTATTTAAATTAAATAAAAAAAGTAATAACTTAATTACTTTCAAAACACACAAGTGGCCCCATTCAAAAAGGGGCTCCATGTGATCAAATGATCACCTAACCTACCCACACCTAAATTTTGTAGGAAACATTTCGGGCCCTTGGATGAATCCAATCTTGGCCATTAGATGAAGGGATTTCAAATCAACCCTAAAATCTCTAAGGAAGACTTTTATTCCTTTATTTAACCATATCATTCATTTTTTTGGTTTTGCAGGTCAAGGAAACATGGAAGAGGAGGAAGAAATGGATGGGAAGGGTCAAGCTTGGGATGGATACACAACCCAACTCTATTCCATTTTGATTTTTTTTACAAGTTAATGTATTATACCCTATTCTAGGGTTTGAAATATGTATTTTGTTGTAAGATCTATATAATAAGAGATTGCCCATTTGGGTATTTTGCATTTGCCCCCAAATTCTATATATTTTTTCTTTTTTTTTTCTAGATTTACATTCTCTCTCACTTGAGAAAAATATCATTCTAAGTATATACCTACATAAACGTATATACTTCAAAAAACCATGACTCTCTGTCTCTCTCTCTCTCTCTCTCTCTCTCTCTCTCTCTCTCTCTCTGTCTCTCTCTCTCTCTCTCTCTATATATATATATATATATATATATATATATATATATATATATATTCATGGATGAAATTCCAAAATAATTATAAAACCCGAACTAGCACAATTATATATATTTTTGTTTGTTTTATATATATATATATATATAATTAAAAAACTATGCATTTATTTTTGTGTTTTAGGGCCATAATGGCCACAGGTCAATAAAAAAATGCAGACTTAAATCGAAAACTGCAGTAAGTTTAAAGTGAAATGACTTTTTTTTTAAAGTTTGGTGGTTGGTGGGGGCTCCGCGCCCACCGTAGTATTTTTTAAAATAATTGGTGGGTAGGGGGGGAGGGAGCACCAACCCCACCCCAACCAATATTAATATGGGTCAGGATGGGGGTGGTGCCCCTCCGCCAACCCACTAGCAAAACCCATATACAAAACCGAACGACCAAAACATGAACAACAAACTTAGACCTAGCCGTTTCATCTTTAGTTCATTTCATTAATACAAATAGTAATATGTATTAATATATATATATATTACTATTTGTATATATATTAAGATTGATATTATATAGTATATTCACATCTATTTTTTCATAATAATTATTTATACTAAATTTAGTAGATATAAGAAAATCTAAAAATGAATTTACAAAATAAATACATTTTCAATTATAAACTTTTATAAACATCCTTATAATTTGATTGGTTTAGACAATCAAGTAAATCATTTAGAGTATATTTGCAAGCAAAGAAAATAAAACAATTTCTATCTACTCATAGGAGAGAGGTAATAAAACAACTATCAAGATTATTATTATTTTTAAATGTATATATTTTTTTAAATTTCAAAGGAATGTTAACAACTATTTCTATGAACACTATGACTAGTTAACAATCCATTACCTACACAAATAAAATTTTAAAATATTTTCAAGGCTAATGAAATGACTAGAAATTCATTTTGGAGGGAGAGAAAAAAACTTTATAGAATAAGATATAATGCCATTTTCACCCATTTGTAGGTTGTCTATTTTGTTTAACTAATACAATGTTTTTTTGTAACTTTCATTCACCAATCAATACATTTGAAATATAAATCTCTTAAATAAGCACTCCCAAAGGGAGTTTACAAGATCAAAGGATTTCCATGTATAACCACAACTTTATCACAACTTACAATTTTACAATCCATCCCCACAAATTGGGAAGTAAAGGAAAATAATCAATTTACAAGAAGGCTATCAACAAGCCAAATGTACAAGTCTCCAATTTGCATGTCACCTTCACAAAGGTAGTTCCAAAACTTTTTTTCTTCCAACTTCACAATGGGATCATAAAACAAGGAAGGGGGAGTAGGAAATGCTATCCGCCAAACCTTAAATTCATTAAGGGAAGAATAAATTCCCTTAATGGCCCCTGGGCCCCAACCAAAGAACTATGAGGAGAATAGAGCAACAATGAAAACTTGGACAACGTGGCTTCACAACAAACACATAAAAGGCATTCAACTCAAAACATGACAACATAATCCACAAGATTACAACTTCACAACAATACAAAGGTTTGAGGATCAAACCAAATATAGAAAGGGTTATGGGAGACCACCTCTTTATGGCTTCCAAGTGATCCTTTTAACCTTCGAGAATACACCTTGAGGAATAAATAGCTGAATTCATGACTCTCATAAATGAATGTCCTTGCATGGGTTATACAACATATCTACGCTGCGAGTCCGAGTCATCCAAGTGTAAAGAGGAGCCAGTGGAAGCCTCCATGTGTATCTTTGGTGCAACTGCAAAGGTGAAGTGCAGAGGCAGGTTCCCAAACGAGTGCGGGCCCTCCACATATGTAGAACCTGAGAGAGTTACACCGTTCACTTAAAATTCTGAGCATGGGAAGGTCCAGTGGAAGTTTCCACATGTCTGTTCGGTGAAACTTCAAAGATGAAATCAAGAGGTGGAACCGCAAACGAGCACATGCTCTCCATGTTCCTTGGGCCCAAGAAAGTTGCCTCGGCCATTGAAAAATTCTTAGTATAAAGAGGAGCCATAGGAAGCCTCCACGTGTCTCTTCAGCACACTTTTGATATGGTGGCCAAAAGTTGAGACCCCAAACAAGCGCGGGATCTCTACTTGTATTGGGCCCAAAAAAGTGGTACCGGCTGTTGAAAAAGTTTAAGAACGAACAGAAGGTACCATGCGTGCCTAGGGTCCAAGAAATTTTCATCAGACGCTTGAAAATTCTAAGTATGGGAAGATGTAGCGAAACCCTCCACATGTCTCTTCGACGCTCTTTCAAAAGTAAAATTCAGGGGCAGGTCCCCAAATAGGAGCGGGTCCTCCACATTTCCTGGGCCTAAGAAAGTTGCCTTGGCCATTGAGAAGTCTCAGTATAAAGAGGAGCCAGCGGAAGCCTCCATGTGTCTCTTCAGTGCTACTTCAAATGTGAAATCCAAGGGCAGTTCCCCAAATAAGCGCAGTCCATCCATGTGTCTTGGCTCTGAGAAAGTTACACTTCCCATTTTGATGTTGGCTTAACATGTAGCTTTACGGCACTTACGGGGTCACGCTTCACTTATATACCTTACTCCTTTTTTAAAAATTATGCTAAAAGTTTGAAAGTCCTTTGGCAACCCACTTCCCTACTTTTAACATAAAAAATTAGCCACGTGTCAATTTGTGGGCTCTAGGCATTCCTTTTACACTTTTACGCCCTTCATCATAATGTCTCAAAATTCCAACAGGACCCGCTTCCCTGCAACCGCTCATCTTATGACATGTGTACCTCTTTGGGGTCAAAGGAAGAAAATTGCTTTGTCGCTTCACATTGTTGAATAGCCAATTAGAAACTATCAGGGCCACAGGACCAATTTCGCATTTTTTACAATTGTGACAAAAGTGACAATTTCACCAAATAGACCCATCATGCTGCTGTGTTCGTGGACATTGGGATAGGATTTACAGAGGAAACACAATCGTGGAAGAGGTCCATAAAAAAAAATCCCCATGGAGAGAAGATAGTAAATAATACCAAGACTCAACGTGATCCATGACCCAAGGAAAAGACTAAAAACAACATCTAATTTTCAAACATCCATAAAAGGAGACATAAAATACTTCT
The DNA here is from genome assembly GCA_019776745.2 of Taxus chinensis. NCBI lineage: Eukaryota > Viridiplantae > Streptophyta > Pinopsida > Cupressales > Taxaceae > Taxus > Taxus chinensis. The sequence continues at coordinate 61,559,022 of CM034154.1, read as the reverse complement.
AACTAGGTGGGTTGGAAATTTTAAATGACAAAGGGGCGAGATTACATTTGAGGACCAACACTGACTTCGACTTGGGGATGGGCACTACTAGCGAGTTTTGCAAGAACAACGTAACAGACCATGTGTTAAAAATCCATTGGGAAATAGAGTCAATAAGAAGCCTGTAAAGTAGAAAAACAATTTCTAACCTCCCAAGAATAAACTAAGAAACCAACAAAAACTATCCACCAAGGACCGAGACGAACCAAAATAGAAAAACCCAAAAATGAAAAAGAAAAAAAAAACTTTACACTGTACAATGATGCGTTCCTTGATTCTGAGAAATCAATCAAGGAATTGTTTCAAGTGCTTGCCATTAATAGGAAACTCAAAAAATTTCTCATCTAGATCTTGTAGGAAGAAGGTATACTCGCCGATCCTAATATCAATAGAATAAGGGCCCATCTATATTGCGTCGAAATTTCCATGTTTTCCCTTATCCTCATGTCTTCTATCCCATAGTAGCACCAGATCTCCTACACTAAAAACCCTTGGGGTAACCTTTTTTTCAAACAATTTCTATATTTTCACCCTAAAATTCACATGTATTTGATGGTATTCCCTTCTATCTTCATCCAGCTCAACAATTTGATTGATATGTGCATCACAGGGACTAACCAGGTAGTCCTCCAAAGGTCAGATGAATCGATATGAAGATAACTACAAATGCAGGGGAAATAGAGCTTGAGTTCCATACACCAATTCAAATGGGCTCTTTCCAGTAGCTCTTTTAATAGTAATTCTATCAGCCCAAATAGCAAACTTCAACTGCTCACCCCACTTCTATTTGATTAATTCCAAGGTCCTTATGATTATCTTCAAAAAATTATCGTTGCTTTATTCTTCTTGTCCGTTAAATTGGGGATTATAATTTGAATCATATGCTAAATGATCCCATACTGATGACATATGGCTACCAAAAGTTTGGCTCGAAAACTCATAGCATTGTTAGTAAATATCTTAGTAGGCACTCAAAACTTGCAAATTATATGAATCCGAATGAATTCCATAACAATTTGGTGGGTAGCTTTCTCGGTAGGAATTTCCTCCACCCACTTGGTGAAGTAATTAGTGGCCACTAATATCCACTTGTGGCCTGCACTTGAAGAATCTGAAATCTCACCAATGAAGTCCATTCCTCACTGCTTAAATGGGGCTTTAATTGATACATGCTGCAAAGGGAGGGAGCCTCAAGCTTTCAATCTTCCTGGAAAACATTGAAAACTCTCACACTTTCTTACGAGCAGAGTTGTATTTTTAAAAGGAGTTGGCCACCAGTAACTAGCCCTTAATATCTTATGGGTTGTGACTCTTGTAGAAAAATTCCCTCCATAAACTCCTCCATGGAAATCATCAATTATTTTTTAGGATTCATCCTCAATGATACACCTTAAGAGAACTCCCTCAGGGGTTTTCCAAGGTAACCCGTAATCAAAGATGATGTACTTATGGGATGCTAACTTAAGTGCTCTGTTTTGATTCTTTCTTAAATACTCAGGGCACTATATATGTTTGAGATAGAAATAGTATCCTTGTACCATTCAGAATTTATCAATTTCTCAAGAATATTCCATCTTTCTTCTTCAACCTCATTTATCTCAACTATTTGCAGGTTGCTTTCTGTCATTAGCTTTTATAGGCCGAAACCTCTGACCAATTTTTTAGTTTGGATGTCCATATCATATTCATGTAACTTATTTTCCCATCGGCATATTTTATTGGAAATTTCCATCTCTGAAAGGATATCCGTGACCATAGTTTGATAGACATAAGCTATGACTTTAGAACTTAAAATATAGGGCCTAAAGATCTTTGTGGCTCTGACCAAAGCAAAGTCATGTTTCTCCATGAGAGTATACTTCAGTTCTACCCCTTCTAATGCTTTACTAAAGAAATTAATTGGCCTTTCAGCTCCTTCATCATTCTTTTGTAACAATAAAGACGCAATGGTATTCTCAGAGGCAAAGGAAAAAATTTGGAAAGTCTTTTTATAATCAGGAGATGCTAAAACAGGCGCATTTTTCAACATTTCCTTGATCCCAGTAAAGGCCTGAATAGCCTCTTCTTCCTATTTGATACTTTGATCCTTCTTTAACATATTAGTGATTGGGATAGTCAATTCAAGAAAGTTGGAAATAAACCTCCTAATAAAATTTATCTTCCTGAAAAAGGATTGAATTCCATTTTTGGTTCTTGGGATAGGAACTTTGCTAATGGCTTCCACTCTCTCAGGATCGATCATGACTCCTTCTTTTAATACAATATTTCCAAGCAACTTAGCCTTTTGAACCCAAAAATGACATTTCTTAGGGTTCAGTGAGATACCATATTCTCTGCACCTTATCAACATCTTTTCTAAATGCTAGAGGAGATCACTTCTTTTCCTTGAAAAAAATGTTACATCGTCCTGATACACAACAATGAAGTCATTTATATATCTCAAGAATGCTACATCCATTTATCTTTGAGACATGGCTCCAACATTCATCAGGCCAAATGATATTCTTTCATACACATAGGTACCCCATGGAGTAGTGAAAGCGGTTTCGATTCTCATTGATTGCTTCACAACCACTTGGTTATACCTAGGAAAACCATCCAGAGTAGATAAAAATTCTAAACTTGTAACAAATTGCAATATGTTATCCTTATTTGGCAAGGGATATATGTCTTTAATTTATGCCTTATTTAATTTTCTAACGTCAACACACAATCTTATGTCCCCATTTTTGTTTTGAATATGTACCAAGTTTGCTACCCATGAGGAGTATCTTGTAGGTTGTATGATTCCTCAATCCCTTAAATTTTTCAACTCTTATTGCATTTTTCAAGAAAGGAGTGGATTAATTGGTCTTTTGATTCTGCCTAAATGGCTTGGCATTAGCTTCCAGGGGTATTTCATGTTGAAAAATCTCTTCCGTATATGCTTTCAGTTTTGAATATGACCAAGCCAAGTAGTCCTGGTACTTTTTTAGCAATTAGACATATGACTGATTTTCTTCTCTGTTCAAGTAACTGCCTAGCCATATTCTCCTAGGTTTATCATCTGTGCCCAACTTATATTCTTCAACATCTCTCAAGGCTGACATGTGTCTGTTAACAATGTGGTCAACATTATCAATTAAACCTCTCAGGATAGTATTGGTTTTCAATTAAATAATGTCTTTTCCAAACAGGGTCTCTTTACCATCATTTACAAAAACCATTAGTTCCTAGTCCATACTTTGATTGGAAAATTCTCCTTTATTATGTAGAAACCTTTGTACCTGAGCACCATCTTCAAAAACTTGCCAATGCTTGATATTATCAAGGACAGACGGCCTGATCAATATTTCAATATCATATTCACAATAGGGGGATATTGTAGAGTTCTCTTACCTTGATCCCAACACTGCCAACTTGTCTGCTACAATATTGTACTTCTTATCATGGTGTGTTATATTGAAAGAATCAAACATTTCAATGAAGTCCCAAACTGCATGCTTGTAATGATTCATTCTTTGATTCTTTGTAGCATATAGCTTTCTCACTTATTTGACTATCAAATTTAAATCTCCTTTAACAATAATGTCTTTGACACCATATTTCCAAGCAACCCGTCAACCCAACAACAGTGCTTCATACTTAGCAATATTGTTTGTACACTCAAAATTGAGTTTAAAATAAAAATTTAACTCCTCTTGGCTTAGAGATATCAAGACAACACCAACACTATTACCAAATCTAGAAAAATCCCCATCAAACTTCAGGGTTCAAGGAGAACCAACCTTCTCAGGATATTCGCACTCATAAATTTTTTGCTCCTTACAATCAGCATAGCCCACAAACTTATCGACATTAACATCTGTGTACAATACTTCATAAGAAGCATTGTTAGGGTCCTCAATGATATGGAAAATTTTATTCTCACCATATAACTTCAAAATATTTCGCTCAATTGGTATGGTGGAATATGACATATCCATTTGTATGCTTCCACCCACATTAGCTGCCCATTTTCTAGACAATAACATCCCTTACTTGGTAGGATAGTCCAAAATAACCACATTCATGGTTAAGCATTTTCCTAGATAAGCTGCTAGTTACACTACCATTTCTTTGACATATCCAATTACTGGAACTTCTCTTGAATCCATAGCAATAAATTTCCCAAAAGTTGTTGTTACCTTGATATTTAACTCATTCATTACCTTAAGAGGCATTACATTACATGAGGCTCCTAAGTCAAACATGCAGTTATGTACTAGTCTATCTTTAATAATCAAAGTGGTAAAAAATGGATTGACATCCAACTGAGATTCAACCATAGAAATTCCCAAATATACCTCAGATGATTCACCTAGTTCTTTCAAAGTTTGTGGTATTTTTTATTCTACAATAATACGAGGAATCTCTACATTATTAATACTTTTGCCCTGTGTAATATTTTCTTCCTTAAATCCCAAATATTTGAATACACTTTTCCAATTCTCAGGGATCCTAAGTAATTCAACAATGGGAACAAAAACCTTGATCTGACTCTAGCTTTGGGCTATTTCACAAGGAATATATTTGGGTAGGACAGTATTATGAGGAAGATCCATAGTTTCATTTGATAGTATAGGAGTTTTCAGAGTCTGGGCATGGGCAAGAGCACTGGTTTTATTTGGTGTAGTTAGGCCTCTTCCAGAAGTATCTTTCTTAGGGGTTCCCTTCAGGATATTGGTAAGAACTATAACTTTTGGCTTGGTTTTTGGCCCTCCTCCTTTGACAACCTTACTTCTGGTGTTTTATTCTTTCTCCTGAGTAACTACTGCATTGGTCAACAGTTGTCTGTCCTCTTCAAAAGGGATCCCTCCATCATAATTTTTAATCATCAAGGCCCTTAAGTATTAAAAATCATGATTAGGAAGATCAAATGCTTGCACCATATCAATTTAAAAATTAGTAATATGAGGAAGAGGTAATACCTGATGAACACAATCCCAGAAGTTTTCAATAGTTCTAGAACTTATCAATTCAGTTGAGGTTGCTCCCTGCCATGATTTTGTAAGGCATTCCATTATGCACACATCATCATACGTCTCATCATCATCTTCTTCCTTAAATTATTGATCTACATCATATGGGGAGTGTGGTAAGAAACACCTACAACACCACTTGATAACATTGGCCTCCTCCAAAGTAGAAACCCTGGAAGTCAAAGGATTAGGAACCAATCTATTTTCCTGGGGTTGAGGCTATCTATTTCTTGACCCCATGGGACCTTTCCCTTGGTCATCTTGTCGATGATCAGCTCTTGGGTGATTTGTGAATCTCTCCTGATCGTGTGGCTTTTTCTGACTCTAGGAACTTTGTCTTATCCCTTATTTTCCTCTAGCCAGTCTATAGGATATCTCTTTAACTACTCCAGCCAATTTTTTTACGACCTCTTCCAGATCCACAAATTTTTTTGATTGAGGCCTCTCTGGATTGATTAACTTGACACCCTCTCTCTTATGAGGTTTTCCAACTACTTTGATGTTATTTTCTATTTGTAAGGCCTTGGTGAAATCCTACCTTAATGTTCCCGGGTTCTTATCTCTCAAGCAATAAGAAGCCTTTTTATCAAAAGTGTTAAATATTTTATCAAACAGGACTCATCACTTGGCCTTAGGATTGTAGGTAGCCTATTCAAGGTCTTATTAAACCGAGTATTGAAATCATGGAAATATTCATTTGGAATTTTATTTATTTTTTCAAATTGAGATAAAAGGAATGTTGGATCTTTCTTATCCCCATATTACAATCTAAAGGCATTTTTCATCTCAGTCCATGAATCTATTCAATTATCTGGTAAAGCCTTATACTAGTCACGTGCATCCTTCTCAAGAGTATGAATAAACAACGTTATATACATGTCTTCAAATTCAATTTCAAAATCTTCCATCATATTGACAAAGATTCTTAAATGGTAGTCACCAATGATGGCATTATTCCATTTAAATTTTGGCAAGTTATTTCTGACATATTTTGACACCATATTAGGATATCCATCCATACCTCTGAAATCTATAGGTCCAAAAGTGTTGACAACAAAAGGAGGTCTAGGTGGAGGTTGGGCCATATTGCCTTGAGGCGATGAATTTATAGGAGAATCAAAGTGATAGGGAACAAGGGGTCTTTGGAGCACATGAGTATAACTCTCAAAGTAAATATCCTCTAATGACTTAATTTCTTGAAAAACGCTATCAACCTTGGAAGAAACAGGGAAAAATAAGAGGCACACTTTTCAGACACAAATGATGGCCCCTCTCGAGTTGGAGAACTCAAATTTATATAAAGATTACTTGGTTCAGAATCACTTGAAGACATACGGTAATCTTCAAGCACAGATTGATCACATTTCATAACTAATATGTCCTTTTTTGATTCTTGATTTCCATCAACTTTCTAGAAATTGTCTTCCTTCTGAATTTGCTTTTCCTAGTTCTAGAAATAACATTTTAGTAGGATCCTTGGTGAAGAAATACCTTCCTCCCTCTAGCTTCACAAATATCGATGAAAAATTTCACTTGACACAAGTTAAGACACTGGTAATCATCAAAACTTCAATTCAACATGGAGTCGCCAGTAAAGATTTTCACCTTGCTTGTTTAGATGCACTATAAGTAACTTGCCAATTATCTAGATCAATGCTTAATTTCTGTAAAGCTTAACAGATCCAACCTTCCTTTACCCACATTTATCACTATTGATGAAAATTTAGTGCAATAACCACTAGAAACTAGAAATACTACACAATGAACTTGTAATCTTGCACAAATAATACAAATCTCAATAAAGGATGACATTTAAACAACTTATTTATACTTAAACCATGTAAGAAAAATTATTAGGATCGGTATCTATACGCATTTTGTAAAACTAGTCCCCAACAATGGTGCCACTTCAGTGTTGTTGCCACACAAATAGGTCTCGGTGTTCAAATAATTCCTGATAATGGCACCACTTTGGTGTTGTTTCCACACAAATAGGTCCCGGTGTTAAAATAATCCCCGACAATGAAGCCACTTTGGTGTTGTTGCTACACAAATAGGAATCGATGTTCAAATAATCCCCAGGAACGATGCCACTTCGGTGTTGTTACCACAAAAATAGGTCCCGTTGTTCAAATAATCCCCAGCAATGGTGCCACTTCATTGTTTTTATCCAAAATGATTTTCCTGCGAGGGCTGAGCAGCATCACGAAACTGGCAGGATGCTTAGAGACAGACAAATCGTATATAAGTCATTTTGTATCTGGGGAGGGGATTCATCTGACTCTTTATCACTCAGGAATTAGAGAAATGGATATCACCTTGCTAAGGGTTTGATCAACCCTCACTACTTTAGGTTGTGCCTTTAACCAGGGTGAGAGGACCCATTCTGTAACCTGTGTTGGTGAAGTATATCAAGAGATCCTTCTTTGCACAATTTTCATGAAAATATTAAGAAAATATGATTAATAGAACGCAATCTAACTCTCACGAGTTGTCACACTAGAGAGTGGAGATGTTTCCTTGACAAGGTTCGGGTTACTAAAGATAATAATTGCAACCAGATTGTCCCTGCATATTTTGGCAGTGAAATTTGTTAAATCTTTGTGGATACACAGTACAAACAGGGTTAGTTCATGTAGGATTTATCATTTGAGAATCTTTTTTTGGAAGTTAGGCAAGATAAAGTTGATTATACTAGATATTTGAGAGCCTTTATAAATATTGGAACAATCACATATAAAATGCTTCAAAATAGCAAAAGTATTCCATGAACTAGAAGGTGTGTATCAATGGAGGCCCAGAGATGCATGATTTCATACACTCTTCAAGAATTAAACACAAAGGATCATGTTAAAGACTCAATGAAACATTGGAAATACCTGAAAAGTCACACCAAAGATACACTCATAGGGTAACAAACAATCTTTGTCAACATAGTGGAAGTAAAATGATTTTAAATTTTTTATTTCATTACAAGATGAAAGATCTCCTCACAATGAAATTGAAAATGCCACAATACTACCACGTGGATAATATCTTATGTGATTAAGAGGGATTTTAACATAATATTGCAACAGGAACATGAAAAACTATTTTAAAACATTCTGAAATAAAAGAAAACACAATTATGCTCAAGATTAACAAAGATTAATTTAAGGTTCATTAGATTCATCAGTAGGGGAAAGTTTCCTCAAAAATATCAGAGCTTGTCAATGACTGTACACTTGCAACCATCTTGACATGATTAAATCCAAAAACACAGGAAAATAAACTGGTTTCTCATACGGTCTATCAGGAAATTTTTTTTTCTCAAACTTTATAAAAAATTTTAACCCCAATATGCAAGAGTATTCTCATTGCATTTATACAATTTCACTCTCTCACTCATCCTAAATTTTCCGCCCAAAATTCTAAATCTTCAAGAGAATATTCCTCTTTACAACATACCATTCAATCATGTTTATTCCCTAGAAAATATCTTTCTTTCTGTTGCCAGGTGGATAAATCATGAACTGGTCACATTTCTTAGTTGCTCAAATATGACTGGGATGCCAAGTCATAACTTTTAATAGTCTTTTTAATCATTCTTTTATTTTGTCATGCGATAAATCCTTTTTTTAATAATTCTCAGGTTGCTCCATATGGCTAGATCTGACAAGTAATCCTTTTCAGCTTCGAGAATACACCTTGAGGAATATATACATGCATTCATGCCTCTCAGAAATGAGTGTCTTTGTATGGGTTATACCACATATCTACGTTGTGAGTCTAAGTGACCCAAGTGTAAAAAGGATCCAGAGGAAGCCTCCACGTGTCTCTTTGGCGCAAATGCAAAGGTGAAGTCTAGAGGCAGGTTCCCAAACAAGTGCATGCCCTCCATGTATTCAGAACCTGAGAGAGTTGCACCGATCGCTGAAAATTCTGAACATGGGAAGGTCCAGTGGAAGCTTCAATGTGTCTATTCGGCGTAACTTCAAAGATGAAGTCTAGATGCAGGACCTCAAATGAACGCAAGCTCTCGACATTCCTTGGGCCCAAGAAAGTTGCCTCGGCCATTGAAAAAGTATCAGTATAAAGAGAAGCCAGTGGAAGCCTCCACTTGTCTCTTTGGCTCACTTTTGATATGGTTCCCAAAAGAGGAGACCCAAAACAAGCGCGGGCTCTCCCCATGTATCGGGCCTAGAAAAGTTGTACTGGCCGTTGAAAATTTTTAAGAACCAGCAGAAGGTACCATGTGCCTAGGGTCCAAGAAAGTTTCATTGGACGCTTGAAAATTCTAAGTATGGGAAGATCCAATGGAAACCTCCACATGTCTCTTCGGCGCTTGTTGAAAAGTAAAATTCAGGGGTAAGTCCACAAACAAGTGCGGGACCTCCACTTGTCCTGGGCCTAAGAAAGTTACGTCGACTGTTGAGTAGTCTCAGTATAAAGAGGAGCCAACGGAAGCCTCCACATGTCTCTTCGGTGCAACTTAAAATGTGAAATCCATGGGTAGGTCCCCAAAGGAGCACGGGCCTTGCACATGTCTAGGGTTTGAGAAAGTTGCACATCCAATTTTGATGTTTTCTCAACATGTAGCTTTACCTGGGCATTTGCGGGGTCACGCTTATTTTTTATACCTTAATCCTTTTTTCAAAACAAGGCTAAAAGTTACAAAGTCCTCTGGTGACCCGCCTCCCTACTTTTAACTTAAAAAAGTGGCCACATGTCCATTTGTTGGCTCTAGGCATTCCTTTTACACTTTTATGCCTTTCGTGATAATGTCTCAAAATTCCAACAGGGCCTGTTTTCCTGCAACCGCTCATCTTATGACAGGTGTACATCTTTAGGGTCAAATTAGTAAAATTGCTTTGCCACTTCACATTGTTGAATAGCCAATTAGAAACTATCGGGGCCACAAGACCAATTTGGCATTTTTTACAATTGTGATAGAAGTGACAAGTACACCAAATAGACCCACCATGTCGCGTCTAATTAAAGATGACCATATGTCTGTAGACATTGGGAAAGGATTTACAGATGAGAAAAAATCATGGAAGACACCCAACAATAAAAATTTTCCCCGTGGAGAGAAGACTGTAATAATACCAAGAATCAACGTTATCATAACCCAAGGAAAATATTGATAATGACATCTAAATGAAGGAGAAAGTTTTCACACATCCATATAGGGAGATAGAAAATACTTCTAACTAGGCAGGCTAGAAATTTTAAATGACAAAGGGGCAAGATTACAATTGAGCACCAACAGGTCGGAAACAAGGAAAACTCAAATTTTGAAATTCAAATCAACAAAAATTTTGAACTAAATGCTTTCATAGTGGCTAAGGAAAATATCCCACCTCCTTTTCCTTTATGACATAACACAAAACTACCAATAAAAGATCTAGAAGTTATTATCCCTATTGAGTAGGTCTTTGATGGGTAGAAAACAATACAAAACAAGAAAATATCCTTTCACAAAAAACCTTTTCTCTTACCTAGTTGTATGTTTCATTGTTAGGCAATTGTTTCTTTTTATATCTTGGTGTGTCAATATCTTAATATGGGTTTATAGGACTTTTATAACTGGAAAGGATCCCACTCAAAAAACCTTTATCCTTAAGAAAAAAATTATCTAAAAATATCTCATGTTAAAACAAATAATCTTCCATCAACCTAAAAATAAGATCTCCCTTTAAATAAGTACAACTTTGGGTTTGTGCTAGAATGAACATGGAATGTTTAATTCAATGTTCGTACTCTTGGAAAATAAATTACGTGTTTATATACTTCCACAAGGATTTCAAACTATGCACAAGTGTATCAAGTTTAAGGTTTATAAATCTATGGAGGAAAACTAGAATAATAATTGATTTTTATATGAGCACATGAACTTGGAGATATTTGGAAAAGTTTTCACAAATTCAATGTAAAATAAGCCAATGCATATAGTAAGAATAAAATTTGTGAGGATTGATTTGGGTGGAAGGAATAGAAGGGAAAAACATAATCATTTTTCTTCGATACTTAATAAACATAAAACTACAAAAGGATAGACTATATTTGGTGGAAATATGTAACTATTAAGGGTTGCATAGGCACAATTTGCAACAAAAAGAAGATTAAATTTATAATTTTCATTTTCAATATATTTTATTAGCATTCAATAACTTTAATTAGATGACCATTAGAGAAATATTTAATTTTATTATCATATACAAGGATGAAAATTGATTCATATAATTATTTGAGGCATTTATAGAGGCATATTGTCATGCCCTAAAGTTTGGACGCAAAATGAAGCAATTTTTTTTTTGGAAAAACAATACCAGATTAAATCGTATCTTGTTACACTTCTATAACATTTGAAATTATTAAATTATTGTAAAATACTTTTGTATGATTTATCATGCCCCATAATTTCACACCCAAAAACTTTTTTTATTTAAATTTATGTTAGCGATACGATTTGTGTTGCTACGATACTTGGAAAAATGATTTATTTGTATACGTGTCATTGTGATATGAAGAAGATTGTGTTTTGACTTGCCCAAGTAACTTCCTTGCACGTGGTCCAAGGTAATCTTCTCTGTATCAATTCAATTTTATCAGATGTCTCCGAAAATACTATCCCTCATGCTAGAGCGTTTATTATCTTTGTAGGATTTAACATTATTTAGCACCTATAATTCATGCGGTATATTCCGTGCAAGGGTTTGTCCCATTTTCAGGATAACTAAAGTGTATACAGTTTTACTATCATGTTTAACCTTGGATTTCATTATGACATTTATACAAATTTTTGTACTAAGCTAACACTATAACGATTTATACTATTATGATTTATAATTATATAGCTTTCTAATTGTCGTAATATATCATGATAATCTTACAATAATAATGTAAATATGCCATATTAAGACTATATACATTCGATACATTTTAATAATATTCTAAAGATTTATTTGTAACTATATTAATATCATCTTACTGACCATGATATAAACTATACCCCTTTTCCCAACTATATTATATAAGAAGACATTGTTTAAATAGTATATTGATAGATAGATAGATAGATTCTTCTGTTTTATTGAATGAAATTCCAGTTAGCTGGGTCTAGATAAACTAGAAGATCCACCCGGATCCCGAACTCATCCTAAAGAAGAAAAAAAATGTAAGTAATGAAATCTTTTTATGGATAACTTGAGTTTGTTTTTTTACCATGTCAGTGTTTCTTATAGAAGTGATTAAATTGGAAATAGTATTGTTACCCATGAAGAACTAATTCTTAGGAATTCTAGGTCTCAATATCATATATATGATTTATGGCATATTGAATAGAATGGGGTTATCAAGAATATTACGAAAGGATTATAATGTAACCCTACAACTGTTTTTAAATGTGGCCCTCCCAGACATTACAAACCTTAAAAGAATTTATCGTAATAAATTACATATTGTCATGTTACGTATAATGAAAAGCTATGCGCTAGTAATATATAATAAGAAAAATGTTAACCAGTTAATAATCCTTATAACATTACAATGAAATCTAGCTTGTGATAATGGTGATATATCATAATATCATTTAAAGTACTATAATAACATTGTTTAAAAAAATAAGGGGACTATAAGATATATGTGTTGACTTTACCTCACCATAATTAAAATATTATGTTATACATATTAATAACCTTATAATCCTATTTTTATAAACATTGCGAAAGAAAGTAAAAGTGTCATAATGACACAACACTAGAATGTAATGATAGTGTTATGCTATACTAATATTATAACACTTTTAAATTTACCCTTTTAAATTATTATAAACATTATAATGATATAATTGTGTACTTTATCAATTACATAGGACATATTAATAATATTATATTATATCGATAATAAAATATTATATATATAATACAATATTACAAAATATTTAACATTAAATTCATATCGTCATTCTATTAATTGAATGTTATGCTAAATATTTATTGTATATAACAAGTATACCTTACTATCAATCGCACATGAGGGGTGCGATGAAAAATGCCAAAAGAGGAAAAGGGGAAGACGTAGAAGGTATTGAAACGCAAAGAAAAATTGAGGAGAGTTATGTTTGTGAACGCTAAATAGAAAAGAATAATAGGGAGTTAATTCAAAAGGTTTTGCTATAATAGATTCATTAGTAGCAAAGTTTTTTTTTTTTTTGAAGACTTAAGATAGGCAACAAACTTCTAATAGAGTGCTGAAAGTAATTGGACATATATATAACACTCACAAATAAGTGAAAGGATACAAAATGTGTTTGCTATGTACATGCGATGATGCTATAAAGAACTTCTTGCAGCAATGGAAGTAAAAGCACAAGAAAGCTAGAAGAGGAGAAGGAATTAAGGTGAGTGTTGGGGGAGGTGTGGGAGAGAAGATGGAAGGGAGCGAAGGCGAGATTCCTCTATCATCCTGGATTGCAGAAGTGGGGTGGAGGACATGAGAGAGTACCAGGAGAAAGAGAATGCTGGAGAAATACGGAGTGAAGAAAGAGACGGAACTCTTGACATAGCAGTGAACGTCAGGCTTTGTCTATCCGTTCCGCCAATGTCAATTGTAGCACGTGCCAATGTAAGTCCTTAAGACTTGTGGATAGAAAAAGCCCATGCCATTTTGAGCGGTAGTTGCCTGCGACCTCCTCTAGAAATCGGAGGAATAGGAACATGGAAGGGGTTGTTCAAATCCTAGGGAGGTCCAGTGTAACGATCAAACATGATGAGGACAAAAAGAGGTAGAGCAGGAGGTCCGGAGGAAGCCCCATAGACTATGTCGATGATAGAACCAATCGCACCATTGACAAGACCTTTGTCAACCCATAAGTTTGTGGAAATCATTACTTTCTGGTTGATGCAGAGAAGAACCTTGGGGTTCAATTAATCATCTTCGATGTCACCCGATGCTAAGCATCTGGTATGTTTGGCAATTGACCTGGCAATAGGAGAGTTAAGGGATTTCAACATAACAAGGTTGTGCGAGTCCACAAGGTTATTCTGAGTGAAAAGATGAGGCGCATCTTTAAAATCAATGTTTTCTTGTCCGCAAAGGGAGGAAACGGATCTTGACATAAGATTTTCCCAGTCCTGCACCAGAGGCATCGCATTATGAATGTTAAGCAGCAAGTTATGGAATGATGTCTATGCTGGATCTGAGCCTTGTTGTCAGAAAATTGAATGAAGGCCGACAGATATGTTGAATTCTTGCCAAAGGCTAGCTCCGTAAGACTTGCTGGCATAAAGAGGAATGTCCATAACTAGACGCAGTTGACCAAGGTCTCCAACAAGGATCATAGATCTCGCTCCAAATGTAGAATTCTTGAAGTGTGGGAAAGCCTCCCTAAGACGGTAGTCGATTCTGGAAAGCAACTTTGGCCTGATGAAACTCATCTCATCAATCAAAATGTACTCGATGTGTTTGAGGGAGTCTTGAAGAGACGATAAAGCTTGGCCCTCTAAGGGTTTGAGTTCTTTAATGGGAATCTGGAGGCTTGCGTGTATTGTTGAACCTGAAATGTTGAAAGCAGTAACCCCTGTTGGGGTAAGCAGAAGGAGAGATGAAAGGCCTGTTGACGCAAAATCACAGTACCCCTAGGACTCTGCAACGCGATGGGCTGAGACTCTCAGTGTGATTGCATAACATGGAGCTTTTCCCAAGTGTGGGACCTTGCGAAATCGGAAAAGCTCTCCAGATGAAGGCCGGTTCCTATTCCTCTGTTCAGATGCACACATAAAAATGCAGAGGGTCTACTCAAAATATAATCTAATTTTCCAAGGAGATAGGGGTAAGAAGATGCATAAAAAATAAACCTAAACTAACAAAGGTGATGCACTGAGGAATGAAGAACAACTGTCTTGCCAATAAACACAAACTATTAAAATGCGATGCAAGATCATGCACAGATAACAGATTTGCAGTGAAAGATCAGGAAGATGCAAATAAACACAGAGAGGGTTGATAATCATCCATAGACATGCATTATTTGCTCCAAAGATTGATACAATACACCACAAAATGCCAAGAGACAAGGTTGCATTACAGTTTTAGATAGGAGGTTTCAACTCCACAGATTCACCTGTCAAAGAGAAGAAGGGAGGGGCAAAACAAGAATGTCCAACCCTTAGAAAGAAGCCCCTCCTTACAATTTATAGGAAGAATGAGAGAGAAAAGAGAGAGGAATTCGAAATCTACCCCAACCACCGCAGGTTGTATTTAATTCATCTCATTATGGTGGTAGGTGAGAACCCTAGTAACCCCCAAAAGTGGCTAACTGTATTTTTCATTTTTAAGAATTTGTTCTCACCTAATTAAAGATATCCAGTCGTAGTTGGATATAGGACCTCGTAAGCTTTCCAGAAAGTCCAACCTTGCATGAATCCGAGCTCCCAGTCAAAAGTTATGGCCATCTGAATATCTGCGCCAGGGTCTGCTTCCTGTCAGCACTCAAAATGTTGCACCTCCTGAAGGTGTGCCTTGGCGCATTCATGTGCGTGTCGACATCCTCTTGCATGCGCCAAGGCGCAACTTTTCTCTGTGTCGACACTTCGTGTCATGCGCCATTTCTGTGCGCCAAGGTGCAACTTTCTCTGTGTCGACACTCCGTGTCATGCGCCATTTCTGTGCGCCAAGGCGCAACTTTTCTGTGTCGACACTCTATGTCATGTGCCATTTCTGTGTGCCAAGGTGCAACTTTTTGTGTCGACACTCCATGTCATGCGCCATTTCTGTGCTCCAAGGCACAACTTTTCCTGTGTCGACACTCTGTGTCATGCGCCATTTCTGTGCGCCAAGGCGCAACTTTTCCTGTGTCGACACTCCGTGTCATGCGCCATTTCTGTGCGCCAAGGCGTAACTTTTTCTGTGTTGACACTCTGTGTCATGCGCCATTTCTGTGCGCCAAGGCGCAACTTTTTCTGTGTCGACACTCTGTGTCATGCGCCATTTCTGTGCGCCAAGGTGCAACTTTTCCTGTGTCGACACTCTGTGTCATGCGCCATTTCTGTGCGCCAAGGCGCAACTTTTTCTGTGTCGACACTCTATGTCATGCGCCATTTCTGTGCGCCAAGGCGCAACTTTTCCTGTGTCGACACTTCGTGTCATGTGGCATTTTTGTGCGCCAAGGTGCAAGTTTTTCTGTGTCGACACTCTGTGTCATACGCCATTTCTGTGCGCCAAGGCGCAACTTTTTCTGTGTCGGCACTCTGTGTCATGCGCCATTTCTGTGCGCCAAGCGATAAATGTCAGGAATTTGAGCTTCTTTGATCTCTAGAATCTTCTGCTTGTCTATATCTACCTGGGGAAGATATATACAACAATTTGGCGACTCAATGGGATCACCTACCTGCTAGGTAGAAGATCAGTGGCCTTTTAGCAATCCATTGGGCATGGAGTCATAATTAATAACCTGAAACCAACCTAATATTGTATCCCGAACCTGATACCACAACTTCTTCCTGACAGCATTCTGAACTGTAGAAATCATCCTGAGAGCAACAAAACCCGTGCCGGAGCACTTAGGGAAACAGAAACCTAACTACCACAAGACAATGTGCATACGCACTTAGAGGAATTTAAATCTAGGCTAATATTTACAAGGGTGAACCTTTTCCTTTTAGTAGCAATGTTTAAGATAGATTCCGTTAACCGGAATCGGGAGTTCTCCTCCATCCAAAGTAGATAATTGGAAGGCATTACTATTCTTACATCCTGTGACCATGTAGAGGCCACTCCAAATGGCATCAAACTTGGAATGCCTTCCGGGCTTTTCCCGATCTGCATCCCATTTCAGAACTAGGTCTCCTTCCTGGAAGGTCCTTGCTCTTGCTTTCTTATCAAACCATCTTTTCGCCAAGGCCTGATCTTTCTCAATTGTTTGAACTGCATGTTCTCTAATTTCTTCCAATTCCATCAACTCTGCATACCTAGCCTCCATTGGTTCAAACTCAACCAACTCCAACTGCTTCATGAACTCCAATGTAGGCAGTTCTAATGATATAGGCAATACTGCCTCTTTTCCATAGACCAACTTGTAAGGGGAATTACCTGTAGACCTCTTTGGTGTTATTCTGTCAGCCCATAATGCTGATTTTAGCTTGGTATGCCATGTCCTTTGGTTTTCATCTAGAGTCCTTCTGATGATTCTTAACAAATTCTTGTTCGTGGACTCTGCCTGTCCATTACCCTGCGGGTAATAATTGGAAGAGGTGCTCAAGTAGATTCCATTTTTGACAGCCCATTCCGTGATCTTGGAACCTACGAATGCTAATGCATTGTCTGATATGATAGTGGCCGGCACACCGAACCTGGTCACTATTCCTTCATAAAAGTCTAGCATATTAGACTCATTTGCCTCTTTGAGCGCTACTGCTTCAGTCCACTTGGTGAAATAGTCCGTTGCCGTGAGAATCCACTTGTGGCTTTGGCTTGAGTTTGGATTGATGACCCCGACGAAGTCCAATCCCCATTGCATAAATGGTTGGTCAACCAGAATTGGGTGTAATGGAAGTGCTGCTTGTCTTTCTTTGCCTGTGAAGAGTGCACATTTCTTGCACTTTCTTATCCATGTATAGCAGTCACTGAAGACTGTCGGCCAATAATACCCTGCCTTCATTATCTTGAGAGCTGTTACTCGTGGGGCAAAATGTCCTCCAGAATCTCCATCGTGAAAATCTCGTAACACCCTCTCAATTTGACTTATCCCAATGCACCTCAATAGAACTCCATTGATGTCTTTCTTAAACAAAACACCATCAACAAGCACATATGGAATGGCTTGTAATCTGAAGTATCTCCTCTTTGCTTTGCTCATTTCTGGAGGGCATAGGCTTGTCTGTAGGAAGTGTATCATATTCTGAGTCCAACAAGGAGTAGGCACGTCATCATTTTCTTGTTCTTGATCATCCTATATGTTAGCCTTTTCCTTACGGAACTGGTCGTTAGGGTTGAAGATAGACTCCAATGTTACTAAACCCTTAGGAAGCTTGTTTGTCCGCAGCTGCACTACCTGATCCCCATACTGCTGCTCTAATCTGTCCTGATTCCTAGCTAAGAATTCAGCCTCTTCTTGTAAGAAATTGACGATCTGTTGATCGTTCTCAAACACCTGCCAGCTTGTGTTATTATCTGGAACTACTGGCCTCACAATCACATGGATATGTGGCTGTGTTTTTCTCCTTCTGATGTTGTCAACCACATCAAACGTTGCTCCAACTGCTGCGAGCCTATCTGCGACTTCATTTTTCTTCCTGGGTATGGACACAATGTTGAAAGCTTCGAAATCCTCAATGAGGTCCCATACCCTATTCTTGTAGCTCCTCAGCAAGTCGTTCTTTATAGCATGTTGTCCCCTAACTTGGTTGACAATCAACTCACTATCTCCAAACACCTGCAAGTTCTTTATGCCCCTTTTCCTGGCCCAATGAATTCCATGAATCAATGCTTCGTATTCGGCCGTGTTGTTCGAACAGGAAAACTGGAAACGAAAAGCTAAAAAATATTTGATGTCTTGTGGTGAAATCAACATTGCACCACCTCCAGCACCCTGTCTGCTTCTCGAACCATCAAAAAATAATTTCCAAACTTTGTTTTCATCCTTTTGTTCAGGCTGAATGATGTTGGGAATGGGTGAATTTTCTTCATGTATACAATACACGCCCAATTCAGATTCTTCAATTTCCTTGTATGGGTCAAATTCATGACTCTTCTTTGCCCACTCATCCAAAGTTAAATCAGGAATTCCCTCGACCTTAGTACCTGTTTCTAGATCACTCGAACACTCCTCCTGATCAAAAGCCAAGCAATTTGCATTGATAGGATTTGGTACATGAGGCTCAATATGGAAATTGGAAATTCATTCTAATCTGATTGTCGCTTTAGCTCCATACCTTGTCCTGAAAATCATGTGTGACCAATCTGCAGATAAATATCCACCAATTTTTGTAGTGAAGTCTCTTGATAGACACAACGCAAAGAGTGGCGGAAGGTCAATCACAGACACATCTTGCAGAACTGTAACATTAGGACAGGAATTTAGTGTTAGGCTTAACCCCTTGATGACTCCAACAGTTCCTACTGCTGTTCCAACTAGCTGAACTACTCCTTTCAGCACTGGCTCATATTTCAAACCCAGTTGATCTGCTATTTGCTTCGGCATCACTGAACTACTTGCCCCTGAATCTATCATGCAGTTGTGTACTAATTTATCCCCGATGATTAATGAAACATAGAATGGAGGGGGTTTCAAAACTTTACCTTGTTGTCCTCCATGATTCCCTTCAGGCTGAGCAGCATTCGTGAGGACCTTCTCTTGCATATGGGCCTATTGGTTCGAAGTTGACCAATTCTTCATGGCAGCTTGTAGAAGATCTCTTTGTCCTGGGATGGATAAAGATTCCCACATTGATATATTCACGTTCGTCTTCTTCATTTGATCAATGACGCTGAAAGGGGATGAATTGTCCTTTTGTTGTCCCTTACTTGGTGCAAACTTTTCTGGAGCTTGAGCATGTGCGTGTGTTGCTACAACAGGTACCTTGGGTTGATTTTGCACATTTGGAGCTGCGTTTGGTCTACTGACCCCTTGTTGTGTAAGAGTGGGTTGAGAAACAACTGGATTACACGGTTGTCCCTCTCCTATATTTCTCTTCTTTGACTGTGTGTTGGCAGCCACGCCTTGAAAAGGCTATTGGTTAACTCCACAGAAGTCTTCCGTTTGCCAATTTGCCAATGTGGTTTCTGTTGGAGGTCCTTCTTGCTGCATTTGCTGCTGTTGATTCTCCTCTTGGCTTGGTTTTTGAGCAACACCAATGGTTTGCACCATCAAGGCCTGATTTAGTACACCATTGAAACATGCTGACTGATTGTGAGGTAGATTGCAAGGGTAACACCAGTCGTACTCCTGTGCCATGTTATTTTGTGTCGGGACCAAAGCTCTTGAGGACATCATTGCATTTAGATCATACGGTCGAAATGGCCTGGCAGCTTGAGGTTGTCCTTGGTTTTGGTTTTGATTTGCAGCCTGAGGTGGTGGTCTATTTTGTTGGTATGGGGGCCTAGCATGGTACTGTGCTTGAGGCTGATACGGTCTAGCACTTTGAGCTTGCTGTCTTTTGATAGTCACAAGCTCATTTCCAAGGTTCTGCAATTGTTTCATGACCTCCTGCAATTCCTTTGAAGTATTTGAAGAAGTCGACGCCTCATTATTGCTTTGATTTCTAGGAGTTGGAATGGGATTCAACTCTGGTGCTTGGCTGGTTGTAGGATTTCCCATATCCAGATAGAGAGGCATTGGTGGCCTTGGTGCAAGCTTGCCAGCTTGGATCAAACAGTTCTCTGCTCTGATAGCTGTGTCGTAGGCCCCTGGCAGTGTTGTCCCTCCCATTGATTGGATCATCATGGCTATGTCTGAATTTATAGCCTTTAAGAAATAAAGGAATGCTCCTTCGGCGGTTGGTCTAACGGCTATTGGAATCCTGTCTCATGTCCATTGGAATCTAAAGTTGAAATCTACCATTTGTTCGTTAGGAGCCCTTTTGATTGTTGTCAGCTGTTCCAATAAAGATAAATTGTCCGCCCTCTCCCCGAATTGGCTGCAAAGAGCAGAACAAAGTTGGTTCCAATTCGTAATAGACCCTGTTGTAAGGCTCCTAAACCATTGTAAGGCCTTGCCTTTGAAAGATGAAGCCAACAGCTTGACCGCAACATCCATTTCATTTATTTCGTGAATTGCACATACATTAGCAATATCCTCGATGTGATCAATAGGAGTAGTGTGATTTTCTCCTGTGAAATAGGGTATGTTCTTTAGTGCTGCAACTAGAATTTGATTCTGAGCATTTAGGGCAAGTGGACTACTACCCGTGAAATTGACAAAGGGATTCGGTGGTAGATGTGCCATTATGATTGGCCTAAGAACCCTGGTCGATGCGAGAAAAGGCCTACCAGGTGGAGGTGTAGACAAAGTCCTGTTAGGTGGAGATGGTGATCTTTGTGGTCTTCTTCCTATCCTTCCTCTACCTAGTGAAAGTTGCAAGTGGACAAATAGCCCCTCTTCTCAAGTATTGGACCTAGTTTGAATTCTTCTCATATGCCTGGGCAACCTTTTCTGCTGCACCGCTGAATTCTACCCCTTTTGGAGTCGCCAGCTGTGTTAGAAAGTGAGCCTCAAAAGGCTAGATCCTGCCAAGTTACACACCAAACCTGAAAAACTTTAAAAATAGAAATTTGAAAGACCTGTATTTTTGATATTTTAGAGTTTGGAACTTGATTCTGGAATGACAGTCCTGAAAACCCAAAAATGCCAGACTTCTGAAAACCTGAAATCCGAAAATCAAAAAACCATGAAATTTTGAAAGTCAAAATCTCAAAAATCTAAGAATACCCTTTTGAATATTATCCCCCGATCTATCAACTGGTGAAATTTTGACTTGTTTCGAGCAAGTTAAGTCCTTGAAAATTGATTTCAAAGTTCAGCCTGGAGGGTGAAAAAACCTGAAAATGTAATACCTGCAATTTTTAAGGCCGAATTTTATGAAAACTCCTTCAAATCTTGATGGAATGACCTCTTGGTCCCACCGGGCGTGCCAAAAACTATTGATGCAAAATCACAGCACCCCTGGGACTCTTCAACGCGATGGGCTGAGACTCTCAGTGTGATTGCATAACATGGAGCTTTTCCCAAGTGTGGGACCTTGCGAAATCGGAAAAGCTCTCCAGATGAAGGCCGGTTCCTATTGCTCTGTTCAGATGTACACATAAAAATGCAGAGGGTCTACTCAAAATCTAATCTAATTTTCCAAGGAGACAGGGGTAAGAAGATGCATAAAAAATAAACCTAAACTAACAAAGGTGATGCACCGAGGAATGAAGAACAACTATCTTGCCAATAAACACAAACTATTAAAATGCGATGCAAGATCATGCACAGATAACAGATTTGCAGTGAAAGATCAAGAAGATGCAAATAAACATAGAGAGGGTTGATAATCATCCACAGACATGCATTATTTTCTCCAAAGATTGATACAATACACCACAAAATGCCAAGAGACAAGGTTGCATTACAGTTTTAGATAGGAGGTTTCAACTCCACAGATTCACCTGTCAAAGAGAAGAAGGGAGGGGCAAAACAAGAATGTACAACCCTTAGAAAGAAGCCGCTACTTACAATTTATAGGAAGAATGAGAGAGAAAAGAGAGAGGAATTCGAAATCTACCCCAACCACCGCAGGTTGTATTTAATTCATCTCATTATGGTGGTAGGTGAGAACCCTAGTGACCCCCAAAAGTGGCTAACTGTATTTTTCATTTTTAATAATTTTTTCTCACCTAATTAAATATATCCAGTCGTAGTTGGATAGAGGACCTCGTAAGCTTTCTAGAAAGTCCAACCTTGCATGAATCCAAGCTCCCAGTCAAAAGTTATGGCCATCTGAATATCTGCGCCAGGGTCTGCTTCCTGTCAGCGCTCAAAATGTTTGCACCTCCTGAAGGTGCGCTTTGGCGCATCCATGTGGGTGTCGACATCCTCTTACATGCGCCAAGGCACAAATTTTCTTGTGTCGAAACTCTGTGTCATGCGCCATTTCTGTGCACCAAGGCGCAACTTTCTCTGTGTCGACACTCCGTGTCATGCACCATTTCTGTGCGCCAAGGCGCAACTTTTCCTGTGTCGACACTCTGTGTCATGCGCCATTTCTGTGTGCCAAGGCACAACTTTCTTTGTCAACACTCCGTGTCATGCGCCATTTCTTTGCGCCAAGGCGTAACTTTTCCTGTGTCGACACTCTGTGTCATGCGCCATTTCTGTGCGCCAAGGGCGCAACTTTTCCTGTGTCGACACTCCGTGTCATGTGCCATTTCTGTGTGCCAAGGCGTAACTTTTTCTGTGTCGACACTCCGTGTCATGCGCCATTTCTGTGCGCCAAGGCGCAACTTTTTCTGTGTCGACACTCTATGTCATGCGCCATTTCTGTGTGCCAAGGCGCAACTTTTCCTGTGTCGACACTCCGTGTCATGCGCCATTTCTGTGCGCCAAGGCACAACTTTTTCTGTGTCGACACTCTGTGTCATGCACCATTTCTGTGCGCCAAGGCGCAACTTTTCCTGTGTCGACGCTTCGTGTCATGCACCATTTCTGTGCACCAAGGCGCAACTTTTTCTGTGTCGGACACTCTGTGTCATGCGCCATTTCTGTGTGCCAAGGCGCAACTTTTTCTGTGTCGACACTCCCTGTCATGCACCATTTCTGTGCGCCAAGGCATAACTTTTTCTGTGTCGACACTCTGTGTCATGCGCCATTTCTGTGCACCAAGGCGCAACTTTTCCTGTGTCGACACTCCGTGTCATGCGCCATTTCTGTGCGCCAAGGCGCAACTTTTTCTGTTTCGACACTCTGTGTCATGCGCCATTTCTGTGCGCCAAGGCGCAACTTTTTCTGTGTCGACACTCTGTGTCATGCACCATTTCTGTGTGCCATTTCTGTGCGCCATTTCTGTGTGCCAAGCGATAAATGTCAGGGATTTGAGCTTCTTTGATCTCTAGAATCTTCTGCTTGTCTATATCTACCTGGGGAAGATATATACAACAAGGCCTTCATTGGATGAAGAAGTAAATGAAGACTTTAAAATGTTAATGAGGAATGATTTTCCCATACTAGCAGTCCCTTGTATAATAAGCCTCAGTGAAGGTAGGTTGGTTTCTTGAGCGAAGTGTTGAGTAACTATGTTGAAAGCTTGTTGTTGTTCTGGAGATAAACCTGAAGTTGGAGGGTGCAATCTATCCATGAGGGAAGAAGAAATATACTCTACCTTTTTGTCTTCGATAAAAGTGGCACCAAGAGATTGTAGAGCAATAGGAACTCGATGTGCACTCCAATTGTGAAGGGTGTCAAATTCATGAAGGCCCAACAATTGCAAGCTGTCAAGGAATGAAGTGTTCCCCGGGCGGCATCGAGCCAAAACTTGCCAATCATGCAGCTGCTGAACAGGCAGGGGGGGGCTCGCCCTCTGAGTCGATGTCACTGTTGGAGGTGGGTGATGGATTTGACTCATGTCGTCTAATATGCCAGGGCTGATAATTGTATTTGAACAAGCTCCATCTAGAAATGGTTTCTTGAGGTTTCGAACCAATATCAGTAGAAATGTTGCGGAAAGGTTTGTATAGAAGGAGTTCTGACCAACAGAAAAGTTCAAAAGAAGGGGGAATCCTTAGATGGAATGCATTGAAACTTAGGGAACACTCGAACAACATCCGGTACGGGATGACTCTTCCATCTATTGTGTTTGCGGTGTTTGTTGTAACTCCAATCGCGTGCAACTTCAATGAGTGGAAGGCTTTCCATGTTTGAAGGTCAGACCTTGTATGCATCTAAAAGGAGGGATGTTTCTGCATCCTCACATTCTGCTTCAACCAATTTTCTTAAGATTTTTCTGCCTACATTGAGCGATACAAAAGTGCAACTGCACATTACAAGTGGCAATTTGAGGAGCATGTGGCATGTTTCTTGTGCGCTAATGTCATGTTCAACCACACTCTCAGTTAACATTTTCTTTATGGCTAAATGTGCTGGCTGATCAGGATCTAAATTTGACGACAATCTAGAAAGCATTTGGTGGTATGTTTCTGACCTTTGCTCTACTTTGGAAGCATACTTAGCAATGTATTTGAGGACATCATGATGAGATAGCACAGGTTGACAATTGATATTGGCTCTCCATATGGATAACATTGCTGGATTGTGTGTGTTCAATCTATCATCATTCCTTGAAGGGAGGTATTTAACTGAAGTAGTCTCATCAACAAACAAAAGAGAAGCGGGTCTATTCTCCCAAGGTGCATTGTATCGGCATTGGAGGCGGCTATTTTTTTTTCAGAGGCAAGTATTTCCGGAACACTTTGTGTGGCGTTGCACTCGATTTATCAACTCCTGCAAATCCTGTAGCAGGGAAATTGCAAGGACTTGAGACGAAACTAAAAGGCAAGGGTCATCCTGGATATTCCTATGAACAAATTCCGAGTGGATGGAAGGAGGGCACATATTCCATGTAGATATATAGGTATCAAAGAATTGTCTTGCTTTGTCCATAGATTCATTATTTGACCAGTCGATGCGATCAACGTCGGGAGCATCTTCAAGCCACAAGAAACCATGAACATGTGCGGAACCTCTATGTTGCCATTCATACCTACGGTAAAGGAATGTTAAACGTTATGTATTTAAGCAACAGAAAAAGCAGAGAGCAATGAAGAAATTTACCTGTACCAGTAGTCCTTGGCTTGAAGATGTTTTTCTAACACTTCTTCACGGAATATTGTGAATCTTTGATGTAAGTAAGTAGCGACACGATGTGGGTGGCTAACAATGTATCTTGGGTCCTCCATTGTTGTGCGGCATGGGCCTCAGCAGGAGAAAAACCTGGCATGGTGCTATGCAGGTCTGGCCATTTTGTGTCTGCTGCACTAAGAGTGAAGAAGAGTGTAGGTGCCCCTAATTGCTCAATCATGTCCGAGACCTCCCCTCTACTCTTTGACCAAAATGTTCGTGTCCCTCGCAGGTTGGTTCTGAATCTCATTAAACTCTGTGGAAGGCAATCATCAGGGAAATCATGTAGACGTTGCTGTAGTTGGCCTATAGTAGGGGGGACACCATGTTCGAGGTTTAACCTCATGAAAACTGCAGTTGTAGATTGGTGCCTATGTCTCATAATAAGGTTAAGTAAAAAATACCGGAACCTGGGGTGCGATCCGAAACAATCATCATAGTAGCGCATAAGGTGGAGGGCATATTCATGCATTTGAACATCCTTCATGTGAGGTTGTTTAAACAATGCTGCACCAGTTGGAAACAAAGTTGGAAAAGCCATCGAGAAAAGGCCCTCAGTGGTGTATTCATTTATCAGTGAATTTCTGACTTCAGGCCAAGCCAAGGTGCAGGGTGCAGCCCGACCATTTGAAAGCAGGTACTGTTCGATTAACTTCTCTTCAGTGCTAGTGTTTGGGTGTGAAGGAACAAAAGAGGACGTCTCCTCAGGATACTCGTAGGGGTTGGAAGGAGGGTTGTCATTATCCTGTGCTTCAGAGAAGTGAGAGGCTGGAAGGTCTATAGGAATAGAGTTAAGGGAGGAGGATATGTTTGTTGGTTCCGACGGGAGAGAAGAAAGAGCCTCAGTGTCAATAAGAACATCCTTATAGTAGGGGTCATGGATAATTTTATATTGAAGCGCTTTCCAAACACGGGACCTGCTAACATAGAAGTCGTATTTTGTTTGTTGACTTCCATTTTTTTGAATAAACAAGAGATCCAAATCTCCTAGCCGACGAGGAAGGTATTTGGCAATGGAAGAAATGTTTTGTGGGAAACTTATTGTGTGACCTGAATATTTATATTGTCCCCCGCGCATTTGTGTGACTTGCAAAATAGGATTAATGCGAGCAATCAACATTTCTTCGACCTGGGTTAAAGATTTGAGAATGGCAGGTTGAATGCCAGGATCCATATTGTTCCAAGAGGAGAAGCAGTGTCCATTTCTTTCGGACTTGCATCTAATGCATGCATGTTTGCCTTCATGGAAAGTAGTATGTATGCCTGGGTAGTTCTCAAGACAAATGGAGCAGGTGTGGATTTGCGACAAAAGATCTAGTCTTTGGCGGAATTTGTGTTGGGCATTCGCCCAAGAAGGCACTGAAGTGTTTGTTCTGTGGAGCGGCACAGGGAAGGTGGAATCCTGGGTGTGATTACCGTGAACAGTTTGGGTGGAAGGGGACGCATGGTCGGAAGAATGTGAAAATGGAGGACAGTGTAGCGACGATGAGGGTTACAGATGTTGCGGGCATGATGAAGCCAAGGTTTGACACAAGCGGTGCGGTTAATGCAAAGAGGAAAAGGAGAATTGTGCGGTGGGGAGGGGAAAGTAGTAGGGGAAGTCATGAAAGGGGGGTGGCGACTAGTTTGGAAGGGGGTAGAACTTGAAGGCATCTGCTGGAGTTGGCGATAGCGCTCACGTCAGGAAGCATTGATTTCTTCTTTGTGCAAGGCACAAATATCTCTCCTTCTTTTGTCGTTGCTCCGGGGTAGGCATTGTGCATAAAACAATATGCGAAAATCACAAAATAAAGGTGGCATAAGAGAAGATTAAAAGAGTGCTAAATTTTGTATGTGCATAAGGGGAAATGAATGCAAAAACCATTTGTAAATGCCTATCTCACTGTAAATGTTTTATATTTTGGTAGCTAAAGGCAATAAAACAAAGGCAAAACGATTTGTTGTTGCATATATTTTTTAAGGAAGCAAAGGAAGAATTAGAAGGGTGTGTATGGAGATTTTGATTAGGAAAAAACATATAGATATGGCTTCATTTTTTTTTTACATAGGTACTAAGAAGGAACAAGCTAAAAAGAATAAAAAAATTCGTGCTAAATATATACAAAAAAGTAAAGAAATGAATAAAGCGTTACATAATGTTAGCAAAAACTATATATATATATATATATATATATAGACATTGGACCATACATTTTTTTCAATTACAAAAAAGGTTTCTTTGCGATATAGATGCGCATGCAAACCAGTAGTAATAGCCATTAAATGGAAAACTTGGAGAGTTATAGTCCATTATAACATGCGGACAAAAGCATATTACAAATGTATCTGCGGACAAAACCATATTACAAGGGAGATATGAGCAAAAATTGAAGAAACTAAAATATAGGAAAGTGTTATGGTGCCCAGGAGAGGCCAAGTCAATCAATGACTTTCGATTCGTCCAATTTAAGGGAATCAAGTATGACACATTTTAGTTGTGTATTTCCACGAAAATTTTCTTTTTTCACGGATAGAGTGAATTTGTATTCATGGCCAATTATCTGGTTTGTAATTTTCATTGTTGCCTCGTCGTCTATGCACAACGGTTGGAGGTCCACCGCTACGACACCCATGATTTCTTCAGCAGTTGTGTCAAATGCAGTAACCGATTGTAGCTCTCCAGAGTCATCTTGCAAGTTTATACAGAGAGCATACCTGTAATCACATTGACGCACATGAGACTTACAACTTGCACAAAACCATGAGCCATTGTTTGCTAGTTTCACTTTCTTTCGGCACTGTTTGTCACCCGTTTGCAAGGGGGCAAGCCATGTAGAAGAAGTTATCCATTGCGATGTCTGCTATTATAGCTTTAAGCGTAGCCCATTCATTGCTCTCTGTATTGCCCATTTGAAGTATTTCTGCAATTGTTGCCACAGGTTTTAAGCTTTGAGGAGGACCTAGAAATTTGTTTGTTACAGAAGGAGTTTCAACAGTGTAATTTTCAGAGGCAACCCAGTCGTGCAGTGTTTTAGTTTCAAGAATTTGAGGATCAACAAACCATTTTGTGCTAGAGACAGTGTCTATGGAAGCGTCGTTGAAACTCGAAAGACGTGCCGCCTTCAAAGCCAATACTGGGAGTTGTGGAATAGAAAGGAACTCCTCAAGTTCTTGAGCAAGATCATGTAAATGCTGGCCCCATAAAGTTACAGTAACACTAAATCCTGACATGTCCTTCAATTGCAAGCTTCTTCGTTTAGTTTCACTGTTATCTCGTCTACAGATAGTGGAGCAAGGAGAGATTGCCAAAACAATGCCAATAACGTCAATGAAGGAACCAACAGGTTTTGTAGGTATATCTTTGATTCATGTGAAGTGAAAGTTATGCAAAGGAATTGTGGCATTATCGACAAGCAACCGGAGAGATAGTGGAAGAAGCTTGTAGGAATATCTCAAATTCGTTGTTAAGGTGGTTGTAACCTGGTTTTGCATTCCCTATCCTTCCATTTGTGATGGTGTATAAGTTTCCAGCCTCAATTTTGTCCAAAAAACATTGCTGCAATTTCGTTGAAGCATGTAACGCGTATTTCCCCACCTTCACAATCCACAAAATCAAAGCCGAAATAAGAGCCAGAGCCATTTGCATTAGCATACTCCCTTAGCGTTGTTTTCCCAAGGGCACGACCTTCAATAGACCATGTACGCATGGTTGTATTCAGTGCACTTATTTTTAGAGGCATTCTTGAACTGTTAGGCAGGCCAATTTTCTTCTGGGGAGGTGTTTGTGGGACCAAACTTCCGACGGCTCCATGGTGTGCATCATGGTTTGATTGCTTTCCGCGAATGACACTGGTAGGAAGAGGAGTGGGAGCACCAATTTGTGGATGTGTTTGTATCACAACTTCCAGGTCGGAGACAAGAACAGTCCTGCAAAGGATGAAAGTAAAAAGGGACAAAAATTCAGTGCATATAAAAGAAACGAAAGTGGAGCATACATGCACAAAGGAAAATGGGTGCTTACAATTCATGTTTTATCATTCTGCAAAGGGTTTTGCACAGGTGAACAATGGTTCCGTCTTTTAACAGAGCATTTGAAATCTGGCTTGCAAATTTCGAGGGCAAAAGAGATGTTTGAAAGTGTACACCATCGGAGAGATGCACGCGATGTTGGAGCTCAGTGTTCAACGCAGATTGAAGGGGACAAATGTTGAGAAGTTGGACTATTGGTTCTGCATTTGCACTCCCCTCAATCAACATGGAGATCCCACCATTTGTCAAAGGTGCAGCCATGATGAAGATTGTTGTTTAACACAAAATCCGCGTCTGCACAGCGAGCAAGTCTGCACCACAATATTTATAAATTTGGTGAAAAACCAAAATTAAAACAAACCTTAACGGTTACATTTATCCCAGTGAAACAATTATCTGCTTCGACAGGTTGCGCGGAACGACAAAAGAAAGTGCAAGAAAGATAAAAAGGTTTATGTAGATGAATAATTTTATAAATGATATAGTGTCATCAGGTTTTTTTTTTTTAAACTGCAATTTGCGGGACATAATGCATTAAGACTGCTGACTAAAATGAAGCTACTGAGATTTCTTGAATAGTACAAAATTACAGCAAACCACAAAATTCTCAGGGTCTGTAAAATTAACTCAGTATGGTATGAAACCAAAAGTGAACTCCATGAAAAGAATTTGGAAAGTGGGCAATCTTCTTCTAAATATTCTTTTGTAGGAAAGTAAAAATTATGCATAGGAATTTGTGTTCAAACTCGTCGAGTATAAAATCCATCGCTAAAAAAATAGAGATAAAATTCATGATTAAATTCGGCTAATAGAAATACAGTTATAATTTAACAAAGATTTTTTTGGTCGGGTGAACCTTAATAGAATCAAATCATTTCATCAGCTCTCTACATTTTAGATTTTATTTTAGCAAATATCTATTTGATTGGTAAATACTCGCAAGGCAAGCTTTGGATTTGATGCCATGACCGATAGATACATCTTCTTTAAACAGATTTAAGCCTTGCACCTTGCCTCATTACTCATCTAGCCGCATTACATTACATCAACTTCTTGTTTTTTTGATTTAGTAGATTCTTGCTTTTGGGGTGACATTAATCTTAGTTTCCACGGGCAAGGGCTATCTCTCATGTCAAATTCACCCATACTTGTCTATTAGGTATGCTACATTTAGTGTTTTGAATGTGGCATTTCACCTAATTTTAACACTTTATCAGGTCCCCTGGAATTTGAATTTGGGTATTTGGTTTGAAAAGCCCATTTGCTTTTATGACTTGACCTCCTCCCATCCAAACTAGAATCTCACCTTAATTTAGGTAAAGCTAGATTTAGAATCTCACCTTAACAGAAAATTGGAGGCAGCATCTGGAGTACGGGATGCCTTAAGAGTATGCAACACGTGCTTAAGAGATTTTGGCACGTGGAGCCTGCATGTAGTTGGAATCTTTTTATAGTTTACCTCCAAAATTTTGGTTGTATTTTTTTTTGTTTTATTGAAATCTCTTTCTAAAAAATCAATGGGGTTGATAAATAATCCCTATCCTCTAGAAAAAGAAAAGGAGATCCCCGTGATCCTCCAAGGACGACAACATTCTGGCATCTCAAACACGGCGTAAAATGAAGAAGATTTTATTTTTTTTTGTTTTTTCATTCTCAAACGAAAATGGGGAAAAACACATTTTTCAAAAACCCTCTCAAAATTTGCCTCAAAATCGACTTCCACATCATTTGCCTTGAGCATAGATTATCCCGCGACAGAGGTCCATGTTTCGCACAGGGACAGAGGATGCTGAGTCGCTGACAACGGATAATGAGTCTGAATTTGAACCCACCGTTAACATTTAAAAAAAAATTCCAGTGCATTATCAACAAGCAATTTAGAGCCCAATTAACAATGATCGCAATCAATGAAATCACAAGTCGCTTAGACATTTTGTCAAACAATTTGCATACATGCTGCAATCTAATTTGTAGTCTCCAAGATTTGCACCGCCATAAGCCTTTCACACTTATCATATGATTTTTTTGAAGTCTCTATGGCTCAAATAGCAAGCCAAATTACAGCACACTCAGAATTGATTGCAGTCCAGAGACCACAATTCGTAAACAAAAAATGAAGTTTCTTCAAGATGACCATTGTAACCTGACAAAATTGTTTCCACCAATTTGTTTGATTGATTTCTATGTTCATTTTGTCACATACTAGAAGGATGCTGACAGAGGTTGTTGAGTTTGGCTTCACTCCTGAATATTTTTCATATTTAGTAAATATGTCTATCCAGGTATTCATCGCTGTAATACTGGATTGGATCCATAATTAAAGAGTTTTCCACAGAGCTATGAACCATGTTCTGATCAGCTGTACATTACCCCTTTCATTATGAGTGTAAGTTTCCCTCTCCTAGTTAACTGTACAACAAATGAAGCTGAAAAGAAACCAGATCCTGATTGCCCTAGCTAAATCAGTATCATTATTGTATGTGGTGCCCTGTATCGCTCCAAGGTAGCAGGTAAGACGTCCTGCAAGTTGAAGATTTTAAGATTGAGATGACTCCGCTGATACACATAATTGTCAATTGCAGAAGTGTACAGGAAACAAGTTGAATCATTAGACAAAATGTCATAATGATCTATCATTTCACGGAATAGTTGCTGGTTGTGAATTTAATGTTCATCTTGAAAAGCCTTAAGGTCTTTTTCATGATTTGCCTCACCAATTTGTAATAATAATTAATAATAACAAAGATACGAAAGATTTTTATTTTATTACTTGAAAACCAGTCTTACAGCTAGTTTTACCATTGAAAAAACAGGCCTAACCCTATGAAGCTGGGTATGTCTGCACAGGCACAGGAATACTTGTTGATTCTAATAATAGAAAATTGTTTTTTCACTGGCAATTTTCAATATTTTCTTTTAAACATTAGGATAATGCCAAATTATGAGTAGTGGCAAAATTTAAAAATGACAACTAATTGAGGATTCTATTGTAAAAAACCTCACAGTGCTACAGAAGAACAGGCTGAACATGCATATTCTTCAGGCATTACTAACTAATTCCTTCAGAGCGTTGTTTCCAGGAAAGCACCTCTTATTCTGCCGTTCTTTGATGTTTACACACATCTCTTCTCTCTAGTCAGGCACTTTTATCATGTTCTGTAGTATTCATCTTAAGGTGCCTCCAGTTTCACAAATTCTAAATAAATACCAAATGCAAACAGAACACCTGCTGTAGTAGATATTTATATGCAATTGATATACAAAACTAGACATTTTGGTAAGTTCAGAATGCATATTATTAAATCATACGAGGGATATTTATTTAAATATTTGATTCTATTTTATAGGAATTAAGTCTCATCTGCTTGCTCTCATCTCTCAACTTATTTACTTGAGTATAGGATGTACGCAATGCATATTCTATGTTACATAGCTTACTAACCACCATTAAACTATGACGTCATATATATTTCCCTCAACAACCTGTTGTGGCATTCCTTGTGGAAGTCTACTCAACTTACTAGCTGGCATCAGGTCCTAGCCAGTCATATTTTTGAAAACTGATTCTATTTCTCGGCATTTGTTTTCACTATGGTGCATACATATGCATTTTTTCACGTACAGTTTTTGGGAGCTTACAAGAAAGTGCAATAGGCAAGAGCTGCCAGTTATGGGCAATACTGTTGTCTTAATCTGAGCACTAGCTTATTTTTAAAACGATATGCACCTTTTCTTTCCCAAAAACAAGGGAAATTCCTCAATACAAAAAACAAATGGAAGTTGAAACCTTGTTAGAAGTAGAACCCAACATTCTTTGTATTTTGAGATCGACGAACAATACAAAAGGCAGATTCATATTCTTATTTCTCCAAAACACAGATTCGAAGTGTATAGAAGTCTAGGACCATAGATTTACAATAAAAACCCTTATCAATTTTCGTGACCGGCGAGCAAGAGCTATCAAAAACATAACATACTGTTATTTCGAACGAGGAACTGAAAGAGAACATAGTAGATGTTTGTACCATATAGCTACCTAAAGTACACTTATGTACATAAGTTTAACAGAGTACGCCCTTAAAGTATTTCATTTTTTCTTGGCTTCTCGTTTTTTTCCCTTGGTGACATTAGCAATTTTTTTTGCGCCATGTGATTTTTTCCCTCCAGCATGTATTGTCTTTGCAGTTATGCCCATCTTTTTCAGTTTGTGATCAGGTTCGTATTTCACAGCATCTTCGGGACGATCATATACAAGTCCAAACCCCCTTGAGTTGAAGCCCGCCGTACGAAACTTGGAAAGATACAGAGGGCAGGAAGGATGCAACCTAAGATGGTCTCTAACCAGCTCAGCGATCATAGGTTTTGCAGGCTTTGGTTGCCTGCAGTGGAGCACATTAACAACAAACTTTGTCTGGTTGAAAGAATCTTCCCGCTCCAAGTGCGGAGTGGTGATTGTCACACCGTGCGGAGGAACAACAACTGTACTGCGAGTCTTCATTGCTGCAAACCCACAAGCAACAAAGAACAATAAAATCGCAAAAAAACAAAATGCATAGATGCTATTCAAACCGCATTAAGTACTATGCTGGAAATGGAAATAAAAAACATAGTTTTTGGTTGCAGAGCACAAACAAGGAATCCAAGACAAATATTTGGGCGATGTCTATTTTGGCAGGCAGCTTTAAAAACCTTTCCAATGAGCAGTCAAACGCCCAACAAAGGGCGTTTCGATGAGGCTTCCCAGGGGCTAAAACCCCTCAGCACACACCGAATCCTGCCAATGGCGAAGGCACTTGCCCCTCTATGCCGTGGCTGAATACCGAAAGCAGAAAATAGTTTTCTTTATGCAACACATACAACAATAACATATTTGTAGACAGACAACTTCAACCACACCAGTAAGAATCTATGAAAATGTAAACGGGAAATAATGAAAAAAAAGAAAACATATATTCAATAACCAATTCTCTACACGATCTATTATGGAATTCTCCATGCCACAAAGGAAAATAGCATATAGATAGCCTTTAAAAAAGCATTTGCATACTAACTGAAATTCAATACTCATACATTACATACTTATTGAAATTTAATACCCACACAACTTGAAATCTTTCACAGAACATGAAAATAAATTTCCAATACTTTGAGAAACGAGACTCGACTTTGTATTGATTCATATACTATGGAAGTAAGCTATAGATGATCTACCAAGGACCCCTGTATGAAGAGTGAAGGATACACACAAAACTGATATCAAAAACATTTACAAGCAAAGTTCAAATAGACCCAAGAAACATAAACAATAGATATTTGCAGCGCACAAAGTCCCAATGATGAAAACGGAAAGCAATTTTCTTGTTTCCAGTAACTTCACTCAGAAACTTACCTTCTGCCACCAAGAATACATTAGAAAACTGTTATAATAAATCAGAAATATCAGGATTCTGCACTTCCTTACTTTCATTTTTCAAAGAGTTGAGAGTAAATATCTATTTGGTGATTTCCCATCATCTAAGAAAAAAAATTATTAAACCTGTTGGAGGTGTAAGAGAGTCAAGGTAGCACATTTACTTGTTTTCATCTTTTATTCAATTTAATGCAAGGGGAGCTATAATAAGAAATCGGTTTCAACATTTCCGCAGAGAATTGTGCAAATTAACAAAAACACTGATTGTGAATATATTTCTCCTTGACGGGTAGCTTTATGATAGCGAACCTAGATAAATCCCAAAAAAAAGCGAAGTATGAAATATGCTTAGACAGTTTTTCACATCAATAAGCTTGACATGATGACAAACGTACATTAAAAAAAGTTTCAATTACTTAGAAAGTAAGAGCTATGAAAAATATAACAAGACTCTTTTCACTTATACCCATCTTGTATAAATAACCTATAATGGACTTCTCAGCTATTTTCACAT
Organism: Taxus chinensis; assembly: GCA_019776745.2. Lineage (NCBI taxonomy): Eukaryota > Viridiplantae > Streptophyta > Pinopsida > Cupressales > Taxaceae > Taxus > Taxus chinensis. The sequence continues at coordinate 61,523,701 of CM034154.1, read as the reverse complement.
AGTGTTGCAGACACACACTATATACACTCTATAGAGCTGTCTTTTTTTCATGAGATCTCATCACATTGGATAGATTATAAGGCTCTTCGGACATATATACATACATAAACCATACACCCACATAACTATGCATAGAGTTCTTGGGATGGACTATACATATATATCTATATTTATATTTGTCTGTCCAGGGTCTGGCTGTTTTTTGAGATCTATATTAGCTAGAGCAAGAGTTGCTTGTATCTGCAATATCAGAATCTATTCAAACACTCGGTTGTTTATATATCTGAACATATATTATTATTTCTAAAGTAGAGAGAACAACGGGAGACAGAAGGGGCAGGTCTAAAGATCATCAGAGCTGCTGTGTAGTCAATGGAAAGAAATCAGAAAAGAGTAGATTGTTAAGAGCACCTCCCAAATGCACAAGTGTAAAGACAGACACCACAACCTTTGGAACCATCCTCCTAGCTTCTGCCAAAATGGTAGACTCACAACAGGGCACGTACAATGTTCAATAAAATATAGCCTTGTCAACTGCAGTGACTCCCTCTGAAAGCAACCACAGGGCAAAAGGAAAAAAACTGTGACGCCAGCCCAACATTGACACTGTTTCACCAAAGGTAACCAACAGGTGTCCTATCTGATCGGGTCACCTTATAATAGGAAGTGTTTTTATCAGATGTTGTAGTTGTAGGTGTCCTGTTTGATATGTATGTTGAATGTACAAGCATAAACAGCACATGAAAACTGTTTGACAAAGAATATCATTTGTTAATATCTTTTCCTGCAACATCGTAATTGCAGCCTACAGAAGACAAGGTCACGGCAATGATAGATTTTCAACCCACTCAGTTCACCTCTGCCAGCATACTCCTGGGCCATGGTACAATAAACTGTTGTTTCAAGGAGTTCTTGACTGATTTTTAGGTCTTCAGGATCAAGAAAGGAAATTAATTTTTAACTTTTCAAGCCACTCTGATATTGTACTCGCTCTCACCATCAACACCATCCAACACAGGGCTAGAAACTTATCACATGTCTATAATACCAACGATATCAGAATTCTCACTACTCTGCCTTAAACAGTTGTTTCAAGGTCTTTGACAGCAGTGTGACTGGGCTTAACATATTATACATTCAAGAAAACTTGGCTTAAGGCTTTGAACACATTCTCCATGACTGTTAGACTATGTTCCTCCTTTGACACAAGCCTGAGCACACACAGTTCAAATTTTGGGTTTCTAAACCATAGCTGAGGGTTTCAAGGCTATCAGAGGACAATGAACAAGGGTTCTTTAAACGATTTATGGGTGTTCTTTAAACGATTTATGAGTTGAGCTAACTATAAATGCCCAATTTCGTGGCCAAGATTCTGTAGGTACTACTGTATTGAGCAAATGTGTTCCTTAATGCTCAAAATCAGCAACAAACTCTTTAACACCAACGTGTTAAATTCCTGATCAGGTGACAACTGACGGACCACAACAACCCACCATGCGGAGAATGTTGTTTCGGACTAGGAATTTTCCCGCTTAAATGGTTACCCATAAGTTTCATAGCTCCACATGTAAACCTACCATCAAAACTAGTCTAACGAATGAATATATATAGACAGCTTCGTGGATTGTGAGGTAAAAGGAAGTACAGTGTGTGTGTTTTTTAAATAATGGCAGATACTCTCCATTCTGCTCTGTTGAATGACGAAGAGAAAGAGCAGATCAATGTACATGGAAGTGAAGAAGAGGAGGCAAGGAGGGCTAAAGTTGATACTTCTGTTATCACTACACGGAAACAGTTTACAAAGGAAAGTTGGATTGAATCCAAGAAGTTGTGGGTAATTGCAGGGCCTGTAATTTTTACAACATTGTGCAACTATTCAATAGGAGCCCTTACACAGATATTTGCAGGTCATTTGGGTACAGTAGAGCTGGCTGCAGTTTCCATAGAGAACTCAGTCATAGCAGGACTGGGTTTTGGAACCATGGTGAGTGCAAACACTGCAAATGTAGAATACCCTCCTGCGTTTTTTAGCTGTCTTCTCTGTTTTCCGCTTGCAAAATGTGAAGAGAAAACGTATATACTATTTTCTATTTGCTTTAGCAAGCCTTAGCAGGCATACGGTTTTGAAGTTATGATGAGATATGAATAAAACAGAATACACCACTTGCAATAAAATGAACTGGAATAATGGGTTTTGCAGTAATAAAAATGTCAAGAAATGTAATGCCACGTGCATGTCCCAGGAAAGTTTGGCGGAACAGCTGAGTTTTGCTGTACTATGGTCACCCCCTCAACAGTGCACGCATGACGATTAGATTAATAAAAAACATGATTAATGATAAATACTAAACGTGGCACACCCCTTGTTGTCAGTGTTCACAAATGTTTGCATGATTCAATAAAGTTGCTACTGGGCTTAACATCCATTATACAGTCAATTATTAACTTGTGCTGAAAAGCATTGTGATCAGTATATGCATCTGATGAGGTGTGAGACAATGTTCCAGCATATGACACCAAGCAAAAAAAAACATAGTGTCAAATGGTTTTCAGAATTTAAAAGGCAGAGCTGAGGCTGTGTCAAGACATGTCTCAGGACAACTTTGGTGAGCAGGGGTTCTATTAAACGTATTTCATGTAAAGTGTTATACCCTATACTAATGCCTCTCAGGTAGACATCTCTTACGGGACCTTTACAAAAACCTTTTAAGACCACAGTCGTAGTGTGTGATTCCACTTTTGTAAAAAATGTTATAAGAAATTAATTAACAGTAACAGTAATAGTCAATGTTATTGAAGCAGGCATTAGTAATGTGACTATCCTAGTGAAAGTCAAACACACTCAAAGAATATTGAAACTACAAAGTCACCCATGCAGCAAACAAGAAAGGATGGAATTAGCCTCACCTTACTACCACTGTAATCATTTCACATACCTTCTCTCAACACTTGTCAAGACTCAACAAAGAAAACTGAAACGTAAATACTAAATTAGTATTCAATGACAACGATTTCCAGCTTTGCACTATGAAACTGTAACTTCAGAACTGCTCACATCTATTAAAAAATGTCATTGTACATTTTATTTGTGAAAAAACATTTAGAAAAGACTCTCATCATAATGGTATTTTACCCAGGAAGAGTCTTGCCAGTATGAAGAAAAATAAAACAGGTCACATAAATATTTTCAAGAATAAATATTGTGAATAAACATACAACAATCCAAATTCAGCCACTGTACAATGTAAAGAGCAAGAGGATGAATTTTTTTTTTTAGCCTTTTCTTTAAATCTTAGCTACGCTGCTCGATGGCTTCCTCCACTCCTTCAGTCTCCAACCTCTACCAGACTCAGCAGACAAAGTGACAAGGAGCTTTCCAGCTACAACCATCCACGCCCACAGAAATGAACAAAATGCACCGGTTGTATCAACATTCAACATTATAATCTGGAATTCCCTTCCCGAAGCCCAAGGCAAGGCAGTTTTTTATTGTTTCTTCGACTGAAGCGTACTGTCCTTCCACGGAGGCGGCCATTCTTACTCTTTTTTGCTTACGCCAGAGGTATGTTCACCTCCACTCACGATTACGCCATTTCTGCCTCCAGGAACGCCTCCCCATCCTTCCATCATGACTCAAGGTTTTCCGTTTTCCAAGCAATCCATCACTTCTGTCCGGAAGATTTACCAGTTTCTACCAGGCACAATCAACGGCTCCCGACCGTCCGTCCATCGTCGACCGCTCCATCGTAGCCCTCGCAGTCTCCCTCCGTCTCAGCAGGTCGGGGGGGGGGGCTTTCCCCAGAGTTCACGCCTTTCAGCGTAATTATACATCCAATATAACATATATATCCTTATGATATATATATTATTAGTATGTATATCCTATATTTAATACATTACATATTCTATATTATATAATATAATCCATTGTAACATAACTAATACCTTTTTCGAGTAAGAGTTTATATATCTTATATACTATGATCAACAATCAAAAATCAATATACTAACTGCTATAAAAGCTAAAATTAATATTGTAATCTAAAAGCTAAAATTTAAACCAAATCTCAAAATCCACGGCATTAGTTTTGGCTCTTTACATATTATAGAGATTTTAAGTTTATTCTCATCTCATACTCCATTATCAGTATCACATTTTATTTTTATTTTCAAGGACATTAAATATAAATATTCCTTGGAATTGTAAGATTTGGATTGAGTCGTATAAGATATTATATGAGTCGTATAGCTTCAAAAGTAACAAAAATTGAGTTGGAGAATTTAATTATACCAACATACCCACCAACCAGATGTAAATGCTCTCCGCAACCCGATGCAGCACATGGACAGTAGTGCTTCTTAAATGGAAGCTCAGACCTGCCATCCTTCTTACATAAAAATCCAAGCATTTATTTGAGATACAGAGGTGTTGACCGCGTAAAGGATCATTGTTAACGTTTGAAATTTAGTAGTAATTGGATAGTTGCAGCAATTGCTATATCTCTTCATTGTTATATACAAATTGATTTGATCCGGATCTGTTTCATTGTCTCTTATAGGAAACTACTGCTAGCCGCTGTTTTTTTTGGGTTGTATACACACGCTTTTTTTTTAGCTGTATACACACGCTTTTTTTTTGGTTCTGCTCTTTATCTTTTATTTTAAGTAGTTTATTGAATAAAATATCGAAAGTGCCCCTTTCTTTTTATCCCACCATATCTTTGCAAGATTTGTCTGTTTGACTCTTCCTCTGCTCGAATCCATTGTTTTATCCATTCTCAGCCAAAATCTATTCCTATTTTTATTATTTATTTTTCTATATGTATTTCTAACTTATATAAATTTTCCTCTCTTTTTTTTTTTTAATTATTATTATTAAATAAAGATGCTGGGGGTGGATTAAGGCCGAGCCCTCCCACCCTTAAATTATAATTATTATTTGTAATATACTAGCAATCCTATGTGCGCAATGCAATGTGAACACCGAACGGTATATGTTATTTGAATTTGAGGGATAGTTAGTACTTTTGTAATTGATGTTGATAAGGGGTGTGATTGATTTTGTAAGTGTGGAAACATGGATGAAGCATTACATTTAAAGGTTTTATCTCTACTTTTCAAATTTGTTACAAATTCGTACATATATGAATTGGAATCCAATATTTGGAATTGAGTTTCGAATAAGCTCCACCTCTAAGAAAAATACAAAGCTATCGGTATGTCGAAGTATATTTAATGGTGTCACGCATATCATAATTATGTAGGTATATGTGAACAAAAAACAGGTGAAGTGATCACCAAGAAAAGTGTCAAAATCTTTAAGATCTTGTTAACCAGAATCACACTTTGAAAAAGAAATTGAAAGCATCAATGACCTCTCAGTTCCATTTTCAGATATTATTGTTCTCAAAGTATATTTATTCGTTTAACAACATCACTGTATATATGTGTACACAAATTAACAGGAAAAGTGACACTCATCACGGGGTTAAAGGTGACAAGAATATCACATTTTTGTTAGTAGGAATTGACAAATAACAGTGTCTTCCTTCACCAACACGAGAGAGTTTATGCTTGGGTTTTTTTTTACCCTGTTCAAAAATATTGGGAAACATCAACCAAGTTGGTAGAACAATCCTATGGTTTTATGTGTGAATAGATAACATAGACATAGTCTTTGCCCTCTATGGCCTGGTTTGGTCTTTTCGGTTGAAGAACTCATTTTAAAATTTCTATTTTCTTTTCACCCTCTATACAAAATGGTGTGTTGTTGTAGCATAATCTATATGTTTCAGAATTACACATAAGTGTGAGAAACAACCATTATTGTCACTAAATTGCACAAATTTACAAGGATATAGTTGAAAGCAATGAAAAAAGTATTCGCTGTTACTATTGAAATTGTCATATCAGCCGATTAGACAATGGAGTATATGAGCTAGCTTCCCGAGGAAATGGTAAGCCTATTTAAATAATATATTAAAATTAATATTTAAACTATTTAACTTTATTCAATGAAACTTAGGGATTAAAAATTGTATTCAATGTTTTTAAGGGTACTTCCATAAACTAGAAGCTATTTAGAAACAAAAAAATGAAGTACATGCAAGCCATTCATTATGCAAGCCATTCATCCTGTGGATGCAAGCAGTTCCCTTGTCATCATTATGCCCTTCATCTAACCAATTTTGTGAATCCGCACTAACTAGTCACTTTCCATTGCCCAATTAGGAGTGAAGATTTTATGACTGCCCATCATAGGTTTCACACCACACTTCTGATACAACAGATGAAAATGCAAGTAAATGAATTTTCAAACAGAAGCTTGGAATGCGAGCAATGATTTTGAAGCTTCTTACTTAACAGTGTTTTACTCAAAACCAAACAATCCTAGGAGTATATGATATAAATCTAACTCAATATGTATTAGGATTTGTGTTTGATGTAGCATAATCTCTTCTCGACACAGGTAAAGAATCCAATTATAACAACCTCTCCTCCATAGTCAAATCCATCAAATCAAAGCAATGCGGGATAGGTTATTGCTATGAATTAGGTGAATGATAGTGCAAATGAAAGTGTGTACATAACAATGTTGTACTTGGCTCCAAACAACCCTTTGCTTCTTTTAAATGCATCTAATTCAACTAGTTTTAGACCTTGTGTTTTTCATCTAGTGTCATTTTCTCCACACAGGTAAACAATCCAATCATAAACTCGCCACCTTAATGAAATGTATTAAAGTTAATCAATGGAGGGTGGAGGAAGGCTCTTTCCACATGAATGAGGTGAATGAAAAAAAGTCTAAAAGCACTCTTAATAATCCAAGTATAACCAATCATAACACCTTTGACCAAAAGGGGTTAGAACAAATATTGATCATATTCTGTCATAAACGAATCCAAAATGCTTGTCAACATACAATTCTATTGAACATGACAAATTGAATCCTCTTTTTGGCAGGTATAGTTAGCATTCATTTAGATTATGGACAGAAAGTAGAAATACAAGCAACCGATATGATTTAGGAAGGTGAGACTTCCTTGGAGACTTCCAATGCATCTCAATAAAATAAAGAGGAGAAGATCCTTTCTCTTGGAAAGCAGATAAAGGAAACTTTTGATAAATCAAGAAAGGAAGGTATAACTAGTAGTCATTCACGTTACAGACATAATTAAAAAATAGAGGCAACCGGTATGATTGAGAAAATTGAAAAGTCCTTGGAGACTCTAGGTGCTAATGAGAACATTGTTCATCTTGGAAAGAAGTCAGAGGAAACTTGTGATAAATAAAGAAAGGTAGGGATAAGGAGGATTCATTCAGATTATGGACAGAAAGTAAAAGCACAAGCAACTGGTATGATTGAGCAAAGTGAAAAGTACTTGGAACCTCTTAGCGTTTCGATCAAATGATGAGGGGAAGATCTTTTCTATTGGAAAGAAGTCAGTGGAAACTTGTGATAAATCAACAAAGACGGGTATAAGTAGATGAAGGTAGATATAGGTAGCATTCATTTAGATCATGGATGGAAATTGGAAATATAGGAAACTAGTACAACTGAGCAAAGTGAAAAGTCCTTGGAGACTCCTTGTGCCTCTCAATTAAATATTATTTTACAATATAATGAAATGCATGCTATTGAAGATATTGAGGTATGTGCTGATGAAAGTTATATCAGGAAGAAATAAGAGAATGACAAGGGGTTACATCTAACAAATCCAAATGGTTCTTCTAATATTAACGCTAGAAACTCTAATAGTGTCAGGAAACCTCAAGTAAAAATAACCTTGACAAATGTAACATGTCACCAATAATCGTATTAGATGAAATAAATGAATCAACAAGAGGAGAGCATTTTAAATAGTATCACTTATATTTGGTGGATTGTAATCAAGAACTTCATCCAAAAGAGAGGGGATGATTGACATATTAGTCCATAGGGAGTGGAAGACATAGAGGTTGTTGCAGATGACAAAATGTCTGCAAGAAAGTGTACCAGAGGAGTCAGCTATGGTGATTGAGGAAATTGAAGGAGAGGAGTCCAAAAGAGAAGTAACTCCTTTCTAAGATACATGCAAGAGACAAACAGACATATTAGAATCCAATATCAAAAATTCCAAAAAGCTCAGCCCCTGCCAAACAAAATTGTGCTAATGGCAATGCCAAAATCATGCAAAACAAATTTTGAATCCTCAATGGGCATTGTAATTACAAGATAAAACACAACAACCCAATTTAAGCAGGACCTTGGTGCAAAACCTAGCTTTTCACATTCTGCAGCCGATGCAGACACTTTATTTCCAATATTCTATCTCAAAACCCTAACAACAATAAAACCTTAGAGCCCTAAATTTTCTTTGATAGAAAGTTCAAAATCTTAACATTCAATCAAAACCACGGGTTTAATAATATCAAGATCCCCCATGTTGGAGCTCACCTTGACCAAAATATGTGAATTTTTATAATTGACAATAGCCTGCACGAAAGCTCGAACCCTAGACGTAGGATAGTGAGACTCAAAAATAGATGCAGGATCACAAGACTTAAAAATAGAGGAATTAGCAAATGTGCCCTTTTGCGCCGAATGTTCCCTAATATTATTAGGCTCCACAATAAATCATATTTGATACAAATGTTACCATCCTAAAAAAAAACATCAAAACATTGGTCACATTTAAGTACATATGAAAAACATCAAAACCACCATCAAATTTAGGCCAGTGCCATAAACAACCGAAGAGGTCTTTCTCATAGGAGGAACACCTTTGGCGTAAAAATCATATCTTATTTCATGTATATTTTATATAATACTATATACATATATTTATATATTGTAATATATATTTACAAATTTATATACTTTTATATTTAATTTAATTTTAAATAAACAATAATTTGTTAATAACATTTCTTAATAATTATTAAACAAGAATATATATAATAACATTTATATATTATGTATATGGGAGCTAATTTATTTATATATCCATATTATTTATAAATGAGTGTTACATTCAATATAACCCATGTATTAGATGTTTATATATATTTAATATTATAAGATTATATAGTTGTAGATTTCTAGGATTATTAAAATTAGTTTAAGCAATTTGTAACAAGTATTAGATCCATGGTTTGTAGTGGTTTTAGAAAGTATGAAATAAATTATATTTTCTAAACTACTAAGTTCGTTAAACTTCCATCAAATTTGTAAAGTAAAACTTATGACACTATGAACCAAGTGAAATATGCCATTTGTAGTGACTACCAAAGTATGTTGTGAGCAAATGAGAATAAGTAAATTTCTAAATTTCTATTCTCTTGTTTTCATCCAAAATATGGTAGTACACTTCCAATAACATACCATTTAACCAAGCCAAGAAAATTATTCATTTTTCAAGTACACAATCTACTAAGTTAACATTTAGGAAGGAAATGAAAGATAAAAGAAGAAGCTTCTATTTCATTTCTTTAGCCTTTGAAATACAAATTTCTCAATGAAAAATTGGTTACAAACATTTTACCATAATACAACCTTTTCAAGCTTAAAATACTCTCAAGGTATGAAAATATAAGGATTACACAAATTTTATTTCACATCACATCTTATTCTTTTGTTTCAAATTCACTTGCAACTTTTTCTCTTTTCTTCGTCTTCAACACAACAAGGACATGGAGCTAGGAAACACTCACCTCGCAACCTTAATCCAATCATAAGGTGAATCCTAAATTATCATTGGCCTCCAAGCCCCAACAATGAAATAATAAGGAATGCTACAACCGAGGTAGATTCCCAACAATGGCTTCCACATAACAAACACACATAAAATGATAATAACACATAGACAAACAAAGATAAAATCTACAACCATTAACAAGCACATAGGCTCAAATCTAGAGCCAAAGGAGAAGATAATGTGAACCACCTCCTTATAGCTCCTGTGTGATATAAGGTTCCACCCAATAACCTCCAAGTGCACATAACAAAAAAAAAAATCCTTATCTCTCGCCATTTCAAAATCTAAAAAATGTAGCAATATTTTCCTTTTCTCTCCACATAGGTGGAACACCCTACTCACACTCCCTCAACAATACATCACAACTCACTTTTCCCTCCCCAATAGTCCCATTTTCCTTCTATCACACCTTCATTAAGGTTAAAATATACCCAATCCCATGAAAAAACACATACACCCATTCACATTGTAACAGAACACACAAACAAGGAAAATAAAATGCAAGGTATAGACCTTACCTTGACATTACAAAGACTTTCCATCTTCAATCCAAAACTTCAAGATTCTTCGAAGTCCAATCCAAATCCAAAAGCAAGCTCTAAAGTTCCAAAACAAGTAACGAAGTAAAATTACCAAAATATGGAAGTGTGTAACCAAACCAAGTAATCCTCAAACAATAAAAAAACAACTCAAATAAATTAAAAATGTTGAGTGGATGGTGAGGTGCCTCCATGAAGGATGCCACATCACTACTCCTCAAATCCACTTCCCAAGTCAAACACAAAGAACAAGACTCATAAATGGGTAAGGCGAGGATATGAAAAATTTCATTCAAGACACAAACATCCATTCCATACTTCCAAGGAAAAAACTAAAAGGGTTTTTAAGAAAGTGCAACTAATTACCTCTTTTCCTTTAAAAAACATTTAGTGAGGGATAAATTTGACTCTTCACTTCATAGGTAAGGTAGGTGTTATCTAGTTTTTCCCCCCATGGAAAAATTGATAAAACATGACCATGTACAAGAGAAAATCGAAGGTTCGGTTCAGTTCTATGAGCTCACATTTAATCCCAAATCAAGGGGCCGGTCGTATTAACAATGGAGAAGCAAGGTCGGTGAATAAGGCCAAATATGTTAAATGAGATCAGAGCTCGAGAGGAGGGAAAATGGAGAAAATATTGAAGTCTTCATACTTCACATATGGGTTGACTCGAAACAAAGTAGCAGATCCGTGGAAGGAGACACATGTCTCATCGGTGCACTTTCAAAAGGTCCAACAAAAGTGGGGAACCTCAAACAAGTGCAGGCACTCCACGTGTCTACGGACCAAAAAAGTTGCATCAGTTATTGAAAAGTCAAAGCAAAAAAATAGCACCAACAGAATCCTCGACGTGCCTCATTGGCGCAACCTCAAAAGGTGAAATACAAAGAGGGTATCCAAATGAGTGTATGCCCTCCACATGGTTATAGTCCAAAAAGGGACAAAGCCGGCTGTTGAATCAACTAAGTATAGAAGAACTACCGGAAGAATCCATGTGTCCTAACAACGCACCTCTAAAGGTCAAGTTCATAGCAGGGTCCTAAGTTTTTGCAGACTCTACATGTGTTTAGTGTCCAAACAAGTTGCTCTTAAATAGGAAAGAAAGACAGAGTTGGCCATTGAAAAGTATAAAGACCAGCGGGAGCCTCCACTTGTGAGCTTGGTGAAAATTTAGAGTTAAAATCCAAAGGCGGTCCCTAAATGAGCATAGGCTTGCCATGTGGCTAGATTCCGAAATAGTTTCACCGGCCGATGAAATGTCCAAACTCAAGACATACTAGTGGATGGTTCCACGTGTCTCATATGTTCACCTTCAAGGGTACAATCCAAAGGCGGTCCCAAAACAAGTGCCAATCTACCACGTAGTCAGGGAATGAGAAAGGTAGTAGGCCAAAATCAGCTAAGTACAATAGGGTCATTGGAAGCCTCCACGTGCCTCGTCCATGCAAATTCAAAGGAAAAATCTGGAGGTAGGTCCTAAATGTGTGCTAAGCCAACATGTGTCTTGGGTCAGGCATAGTGTCTCTGCCAACAAGACAGGATTAGGCAGAATAAAAAGGAAATAGAGAAGGCCTGTGGATGATGCCACGTTTCAGTTTGGTGTAACTTCGGGAGTAAAAAGAGGTGGTGAAATATTAAGATGTGTGAGGCCGCCACATGGATCTTGCACAAATGGAATATTTTAAATATTGTGAACCCACGTTAAATGCCCGACCCACACCTTTAGACAGCCATATCTTTTGACTGAAAGCTCAGTTTTGAGCGAGAGAGGATTTTTTCAAAAGCTCTCGACGTTGGTTTCTCACCCACCACCATAATGTTTCAATCTAACATTTTGAGGCTATCAAACTTCTCACCTACCAGCACAATGAAGAATGAGTCTCCTTTCTTGGCTAGCAATGAACATCGCGTGAAGGCATGGGCTCTGTTAGGGAAGCATCATTGTTTTGAGTAGGTGAATTCAATGTAATCTTGGGGTTGTTGAAGCAAGATTAAAATTTTTCATCTCTGCTTCTCTCTTTCTTCTATATACTGTCAAGGAGGGGCATTTTTCTGAAGAGTTGGTCATCCTTTCTCTCTTGCCCCTCTCTCTTTCCTCCCTAGGGTTGAATGTGGAGATTAAGCCTTTGCCCATTGCTCTATAATGGCATTGTCTTGCCTCTTGCCCACTGATGATGTACTGTGTGAACTCATGGAGAAATTAAAAAAAATATATGATGTATTATTCCCATCCTTACCTATTTTATTGGCTCTTCTTTCCTCTCATCATTGCAGTGTATATTGTGCATACTTGTGATGTCTATTACAGGTTTTGAGATCATGTGAAGTGGTGTTGTGTGTGAAATCTATATTTGGTCTATGGTGTATCTTACCACTCCTATCCATTTCTCACCTCTCTTCACTTCAGGCAGTTCAATTTTTGATTAGCGACCCTCCTTTTCTGGTGTATCACCGCTTTAGTGTAGGCTCTGTTTTCATGCACTCTCTCTCCCTAGTACCTTGGAAAGTTATATTAGGATTAGATAGTTTTCTTGCATTAGAGTAGATTGTGACAGGTAATTTAGGAGTAGGAACCAACCTTCTCTAGAGGACCATCTCAAGTACACAAGTCCCATAGCTTAAGAGATGGTCCAATGTTGTGTAATCACATTGAGAGTCTCAACCCATTGAGTTTCAGACTTCAGGTATGCTGTGATTTTGCACTAACAATTTTGGCATGCCTGGTTGGATTCTGAGGTTAAATTTTTCTCATCTTTCCAATGTGTCTCATTATCAAACAATAAATCTTAAGACACCATGCGACCACACCAATAGTTTTGGCATGCCCGGTGGGATAGGTTTGAAGCACCTTAACACTTCACTTAATCAGGTTTGATGTGCTCTTGGTGAAGATTTTAGCGTTTGTAGAAATTTTCAAGAACATCTGGCGACTCCATCTGGTCAACAACCTATCCTCTAAATTATAGACTTTCCTTCCATCAATTTCCATCCATTATTCTTTCCACATCTTTCATCTTCTTCCATCCCATGAATTTGTGCAGTCATGACTTCATTCCAATCTTGGAATTCATGCCTGTAACAACAACAGTGCAATCCACCTTCCATGTAGTCCTTTTGATCAGCATTATGAGAAAATGCAAAATTAGTATGGCTACCCCTATGAGTAGGACCAGGATTAGTTTGGCTATGGAACCTGCCAAGAGGGGTATGCATGCACTAGAAGAAGTTACATGGAGAAAGCTCATCTGGTGGAGAAGATTCAAAATATGGAGGTTGACATGGTCCAGTCAATGGCTACAAAACAAATGAGGGCATTCAAAATCAGTTACAAGGCACCTTGTCCATGGGTTGGCCCTTTTCCAAGATAGTATAGCCCACAGGAGAAGCTTGACTTCATGGTTGCAATGCTTCCTGAACTTGCATAGTGGACCAAGGACATAGAGGCCTACGAGCTTGGTGCCAGACAACCTTGTCAATGGGTGATTCCACCACTTCATAGCTTTTCTTTTCCTCTCTCTCAATTTGTCTCATTGCAGTAGTGCCATGAGTCTAGTTTCTCACTTGCTACTTCAAGTGTTGATTTCCCTTCTCCATCTTCTAGTCTCCCATCTCGTCTTAATTCGTCTACCCTTTTCCATTCCAAATCCAAGTCCCCTCCACAAGATCCAAAAGCAATACCTTACCCACCTACCACTCCTCCTACTCTCCGAAGTCCATGTCAGGAAGAGACTCAAAAATCCAACCAAGGAGAACATTAAGAAGAAGAGCCAAGAAAAGATGAAATAATTAGAAGCTTGGTGAGCTTGGCTCATAGATTCGGTATTGGTAAAATCCCCTTGTTGGAGAAACCCATGAAGGAGGCCGAGGTCAAGCCATAACTGGTGGAAGCTTCAGCTACAACACAAGCAAGGGAAGAAGGAGATACTCCAAATAGAAAAGAAGAGGAGTATATTCCAGTTGTGGAGGAGAACCATATAGTTTCATAGGCTTCAAGTGTAGAGAAGGCCATAGAAGAACCTTCAATTATTCCTCCCACTTCCTCCCCTTTAAGCTCTAATGTCGAAGAAGAGTTTGGGATTTCAAACTTCATGTTTGAGGATAAGGCGAACCATGGTGAGAAATTTTTAGATCCAAAGGACACCATGGAGGAGGTTGAGCACACATAGGAGGACAACGAAGAGGTAGATTATCTGTCTACCTTGGAGGATTGATTTAATGGAGATGAGACTGAGGAGATCGCATCATTTTCTCTTCCATCATCCACCTTCCAAGCACATGAGTCTACTGCCATGGAGGAAAGCATTCAAGGACATCAGCGTGTGTCTCGTAGCGGCTTCTAGAACCAAGGTTGGAGGATCATAACCTTCCACGTTATTTTCAGGAGGAGGAAGGAAAAGAGCATGAGGATCCCATCTATCCCACACCATTCACCTAGGAAGGTCCGCAGGAAGACTCCACTCTTGGAGTTGAATTTCAGAAAAATGGGCACATTCAAAGGACCAGATCATGTCCTATCAGGTACTTGGATTCATTTGAGCTGAGGGAGAAGCGAAAACCAGTCATGTCTATTTTTTAATTTATGTTGATACCTTGATGATTTGGGTGGAATATCAACCTCTTGTCAGATTCTCACTCATTATGACAGCCATGTTTAGTGCCAAATCAGATACATGGCTTCCTATTTTGAGAAAGGGAAGCTATTTCTCCCTTCCTGTGGTAGACTTTGTTTAGATTTTGTTTTTTAGGGTTAGTGTAGGAGTAGGTAGGTTTTTTTTCAATAGAACAAGTGGTTTTTTACATTCTTCATGTTCCACTTGGAGCATGTATGATTTTAAGTTTTGTACATAATGTGTGTTATGGTGTTTTGTTGCTCCAAGGTTGTATCATTGTATAGTTTGATTTTCCTCCAAGGTGAATGTTGTAGAATTCCATTTCAGGGACATGTGAATGCCCTAGGTCAATACAATTTTATACTCTCAGAAACCTCATTTTCAAGATTTTCTTATGAGAATTGAGAGTGTAGACAGTGGGGCAGGTTTAGGGACAACAGGTTGTAAGAAGTCGGGCTCGAGATTTCAGGGAGAGGATCAGTACCAGGTTATCATTCGTGACTCCATTCCCAATGGATGTAACAAGGCAACTAGTTTGTTCATCTAGCAGGAAGATGTACCCCATGAGTCACCAATTTTTTATCCAATTTTCCTCCCTACGGAAAAATTGATCAAACACGACCCTTTATAGGAGAAAATCGAAGGATCAGTTTAGTCGTAAAAGCTCACATTTGATCCCACATCAAGGGGCAGGCGGGCTCGACAATGGAGGAGCAAGGTCGGTGAATGAGGACAAATATGTTAAAGGAAATTAGAGCTCAAGAGGAGGGAAAATGGATAAAATATTGAAGTCTTCAGACTTCACGTACTGGTCAACTCAAAGTAAAGCATTAGAACCATGGAAGGAGCCACGTGTCTGATCAACGCACTTTCAAAAGATGCAACAGAAGTGGGGACCCTCAAACAAGTACAGGCTCTCCATGTGTATAAGGCCCAGAAAAGTTGCATCAGTTGTTGAAAACTCGAAGCAAAGCAACAACATCAATGGAATCCTCCATGTGTCTTATCGATGTAACTTCAAAAGGAAAAATACAAAACGGGTCTGTAAATGAGCGTAGGCCATCCATGTGGTCAGCGTCCAAAAAGTGGCAGAGTCGGCCGTTGAATTAAATAAGTATAGAAGAGCCACCATATCCTTCACGCATCCCAATTACACACCTCCAAAGGTCAAGCTCAAAGCAAGTTCCTAAGTGTGCGGAGACTCTCCACGTGTATAGGGTGCAACTAAGCTACTCTTAACTAGGAAAGAAAGATAGAGTCAAACATTGAAAATTCTAAGGACCAACGGCAGCCTCCACGTGTCATATTGGTGCAAATTCAGAGTTAAAATCTGAAGGTGGTCCCCAAACGAGCACAGGCTCTCCATGTGGCCAGAGTCTGAAATGGTTTCACCAGCCATTGAAAAGTCAAAACTTGAGATAGACCAGTGGATAGCGCCACATGTCTCATTGGCAAACCTTCAAGGGTTGAATCCAAAGGTGGTCCCTAAATGAGTGATAGTCTACCATGTAGTCAAGGACTGAGAAAGGCTATAGGCCCGATTCAGCTTAGTACAATAGGTTCAACGAAAGCCTCCACGTGCCTCATCTAGGCAACTTCAAAGGTAAAATCTTGAGGCAAGTCCCAAATGTGCGTTGAGCCTCCATGTTTCTTGGGTCAGGAAAAGTGTCTCTGCCAACAATAGGGGCTTAGGTAGAATACCAAAAAAACAGAGCATGGCAATGGATGATGCCACGTGTCAATTTGATGTATCTTCAGGACTAAAAAGTGGGGGTGAAATCTTAAGACATGCAAGGCCTCCATGTGGATCTTACATGAATGGAATCTTTTAAATATTGTGATCCTACTATAAATGCTCGACTTGCACCTTTAGAAAACCATATCTTTCGACTAGAAGCTTGGTTTTGAGCGAGAGAGGACTTTTTGGAAAACTCTTGACGTCAAATTCTCACCCACCACTATAATTTTTCAGTCCAAAATTTTGAGGCTGTAATGCTTCTCACCTATTAATGGGTGTCATTATTCCCTTCATTTAATCAACTTCTTGTTGATGTCATATCAAACTAGGGGTGTGTATAAAGCTATATGCAAAAAGAGTAAAGCTAGTTGACCATAGTTATTTTTGTATTTTCTGGGGGATCTTTTCAATGTCTTAAGGACTTCTTGGTAAAACCTTATTTAAATAATACTATGAAAACTGGCTGAAAGTAAACACACTGAAGCTTTGCTGAATGGAAACACACTCTGTAGAATGGAAGTAAACACACTTACTTTTGAAAGTAAACACACTTGCTTTTGGAAATAAACACACTTAATTTAGAATGCTTGAAAATGATTGCAAGAAATATAAGAATCTATCTAAACACTTACAGGAACAAGTATACAATAGAGTTTAACTGGAAGAATTAAAACAATACATAATTAACAGATCTAAGCTATTTGCTGAAGAAATATAAATACTAAATAAATGAATATCTTGGTCCTTGGAGGAGTGGGCCCTTGCTCCTCCTCAAATCAGGATTTAACAACTCATAATTCTCTCAAACAGGAATGACTATATCTTCGGTATTACAAAATGTACTGGATATGAGTACTTAGTCTATATTTCTCTTCTCTGTTCTATCTCTATCTCATATCATATTCTATTGTTATTTCTATATACTACAGGTATTATTTTATATATATTTATAATCATATATGTTTCTACGATTATGATGAGATTAAATTGTTCCCAGAATAGATGTTGAGTTAGATTGTGGTTGATCAGACAGATGTAAGACAACTATCCCTAGATTTAAGTTCAAAAATCTTCTCATACTTTCCTGATTGAAAGGGTCATTGATTTAAAATCTCCAGATGTGGTTAGAATAGATAAATTCCATTGGTTCCAGAACTTCAAAGAAGTTCCAAAGCCATAGGAAATTGTTAAGGATCAAAACTGTGAGAGTTCCGGAGCTATACCTAGGAGTTCCAGAACTAAGTCCTAAAACTCCAGAACTAAATACTAGAGTTCCAGAACTAAGTCCAAAATTTCCGGAACTAGATTATGACTGTGTGCTGGAGTTCCAGAACTAGGTTGGAAGTTCCGGAACTAAGTTGTACGGGAACAGATGCTACTAAAAACATACTGAATGCTACCTACTTCATTTCCTCGACTGATTAGACCTGATTTATTACAAAACTTAAGTTCAAACACACACTTCGTCAGGAATTTTAGAGCTTTTAAACATTAGAATAAGAATCAATCAAAAGATGGACAGTTACATCGTAACTCATATCAGATCAACTAAAAGTCATACAATGTAATCAAACTTAATAAAAAGGAGTGTAATATGAGATCATATATTATACATTAATCGGGCATATTCTGGTCTCATAATTTCCCCCAAACTTACTTTTTTTTAAGTCCCTTTTCAAACTTCATTTTTCAAAAGTGGAGTTATATGTTCTACATTCCATTTGATTGCTCAAATCAAATGGTTAAAACTAGATTTTCCAATACTTAATCTTAGATGTACTATACCCAGCTCGTGCTTATATTTTCCTCTCCCACTCTTCAGATTTAGTAGGATCTTAAGGTTCTCTATTTTTCCAAGGAAACATGGGGGTGAGAAGTAGAGGGGGCCTTGTTCACATTCCCATCCATATTTTCCCGTAGGTTTCATTGACCTAGAGAATTACTGTGCATAACGCTTTTTCCCTTTCTAAACTCCAGATCAAATTTATAGGGGATATTAGTTCCCACCTCTCTGAACATCCTTCATAAATATCTTCAAACTTTTCCTCCTCATAGGAGGTGAAGGCATCAATACTATTTTGTAGAATGGCAAGATAATGTGTCTTGAATCTCTCATCAAAGGCATGAGTTCTAAAATGTATGAGGAAGGAAAAAGGTTTACCATAGTGAGCTCTCATACGAAGACATGTTGAGCTAGCCTTCAATAGAAATTTAGATTCCCTTTCCTTCCATGCAATTTGGTTTTTGAGAATAGAGACAGATGCATTGAAATGAATCTCCCCCACATACAAATTGATCATAAATCTTGTTTTTTTCTCTAGCATAAAATTACAAAGGTAAAAATCACACAGAATATTTTTCTGCTCAGGACTGGATAGAGACTAAGCTGCCATGAATTCATATTCATCTTTTAGTTCATGTGGAAGTCCACATGCATTCCTTGACAACTATCAGTGAATGAATTGCTCTTCTAAAAACACATTATATGTAGGAGAGGGCCTCCTACAAGCAAACAATTTTTCACTCATAATACAGACCATATGAATTTTTGCAAGACATTTATATTTATTTCCTTCCTCCTTATAAAAATTTTCTTCCCATTCTTTTTTTGCATTCTTTTCTTCTTCCATCTTGGTATTCAATTCTTCATTTGATGTTTTGGCTTCTCTGAGTTATCTACAAGTGTCATTCCATAGTTTTTTGAGTGGAAAATATGTTAACTCAATTTGTTCAGAGACTGTGGACACAAAATTCTATTTTTTAGAAGTCAAACATTCTTCCTCTTTTTCTATCAATTGTTTCTTGATTACTAATAATTCCTCAGTCTTGGCTGCAAGATGATTTGTTAACTATCCAATGAGCATTTCCCTTTGTTCTAATTTGAGTTTGAGGAAATCCAATTCCTCATTCTTTTCTCTGATAATGAGCTCTTCTCTAGACAAGAACATATGCTTTATAACTTGATGTCTTTCTTCTTCCTCTGAAATTATTTGAGGAGTTGGCCATTCTTCCTCTATCAAAGGAAATTTTCCTTTTCTTCTCCAGGATGTCAACTATTCTTCTTCATGTGGCAATGCTAATGGTTCAACCAATTCCTGAAACATGTTCTTCAATTCTCTCATCTCCTCTATCCATCTCAGCTTGGCTTGGTTTAGGAGAACTCATGGGCATACTGCCCAAAATATCAACAGCTTCCTTTTCCATCCTTTCCTACTCACTCCTTCCCTGTGGGGTTTCCCTTGACCTCTTATGAATTTTTCTTTTTTGGGGAATTTCAACATGCCCAGTGGTGGATTTCCTTGTAGATATTCTTCTTACTATCTTTTCTTACTCTTGCATGGGTGAGCTATCACCATCAGAGATAGATATTAGCTCACCTGAAGCTACTGCAGAAGAAGGAATTTCCTTCAAAGGTATAGAAGGCTTTGTTGTTTTGATCTTTCTCACAAACCACCTTCTTTTTGGTATATTCTCTCTTTCTATTTCCCTATGTTCTTCTATAGGGGCATCAATTTCCATATTAGTTGAAGGATAGAATGGGGCTGAAATTGTCCTTCTAATAATATTAGGGTTTTTTTTAACTTGCCAAGAAACTTGTCCCAAATTTATTCTCCAGTTTTCTTTGACAAAAAATGGTGTTGGCATATTAAATGAATTAGACCGTGATGCCTAATTGTCCCAACACCCCAGGAATACCTCTAAGCCATGGTATGGATAGAATAAAAAAGAAACCCTAGAAGGTTTATTATGTACTTAGGTTTTGTTGCTCCATACTTTAGATATATGAGCATTTTTAGGACTTCTTTTCCCATAGACCCGAATTGACCATCACATGTTAAATATTTCACTATCCAAAATGCTACCCTGTCAAAGGGTTTGGGAAAACTATCCCTTCTGACCTCTTTTATGATTTTCTTTGTATTGTAGATGTATTGCAATTCAGTTTCTCCTTCTTGTAGTAGGATTTCAACTAATTCTTTCAAAGACCCTTTGGCAGGATGTGGGACATGC
Organism: Taxus chinensis; assembly: GCA_019776745.2. Classification (NCBI taxonomy): domain Eukaryota; kingdom Viridiplantae; phylum Streptophyta; class Pinopsida; order Cupressales; family Taxaceae; genus Taxus; species Taxus chinensis. The sequence goes on along the minus strand of CM034154.1, from coordinate 61,503,063 downwards.
ACAATTGGCACTCCAGACACATTACTTATAGTATTTATAGAAAAAGGAATAAATATAGTTCTCACCTTTTTCCTGGATTGCTTTAGTCTTGTGAAGAATTATCTTACTTATTCATCATTATACTTTGAAAAATTCATCAAGAACTCTAGCCATCCTGGATACTCAACGATAGATGTCACTTCTTCATCCGTGAGTAGATGGGAATCATCCTTTGTTTCTGATTTATTTTTAATCCCCATATCATCTTGAGTTCTGTTTCCTTTGATTTTGTGCAAATTGGTTGTAGGCCTTTTTTCTTAGATGTGGAACTAACGATTTTGGATGCGGAACCTCTGTTCTTAGCTGCTGAATTATCTATTCTTTGGTGCAGAACACAAGCTTACTTCATTGCTTCTCCCTCAAAATATCTCTACAGCTTATTTCACTTGATTTTGAAATAATGATTACTAATTATAACCATGCCACCTCCTATTCCATCCAAATCATCTCATGATTACAGACTTGTAATCATAATGTATAAATAGATGACTCATCATACCAACTTTTAAATTAAGTCAAATCACACATGCAAACATTTAATTCAATCCTAAATATGTTAAAAGATATAATTACTGTCATTGATGATGTAATCCTTTTGCTAGGATGACTCGTCATTCCTATAAGTGGAACAAAACATGGGTAGATAAGACAGCTGGAATTAAAAATAATTCCCTTTTATTTGAACTAGGTAAAAGAAGAGGTCAATCACCATTACTGGTTTTCAATTGTCCTTTGAGAGAATCTCTTTTTTAATTTATTTTTATATATTGTTTATTTTTATTTTTATTTTTTTGGGGGAAGAAAACACCATTTATTGGTTTTCATCTTCTTCCCTTTATTTTGGATCTGTTATATGGTTATTTGATCATTTTGGAAGAACTGGGTTCTTCCATATGATCAAATTCTTTTTCTACTTCAATCTTCCTCAAGAATTCATCCTTAGTGGGAGGCTTCCTATAGAGTTTTAGCCTATGTCCATTGACCAAGAGTGTTCTGCTGCTACCATCAATGGGAAGTAATTGAATAGAACAATTGTCAAATATATGCTCAATCTGATAGGGTTCTAACGATCTGGTTCTCAATTTACCCTTGAATTGTTGGTACTTAGAATCGAACAGCAATGCCCAATCTCCTACTTTGAATTAAGTTCACTTGATATGTTTTTCATGCCATTCCTTCCTTTTCTTTTCAATTATCTCTGACTCTTAAAGTGCTTCCATCCTTAATTCATGTAACTCATTGAGTTGAAGGATTTTTTCTTTTTGAGCTGCATCAAACTCAATTCCCACCTTAACTGTTGTCCTCAATGTCTGAAGTTCAAACTCTATAGGAAAGAAAATATTTTTACCATAGACTAACTCATATGGTGAAAACCCTATTGTAGTTTTTCAAGTTGTATTATAATCCCAAATAGCTTCAAGTATTCTCTTTACCCAATCTTTTCTCCTAGCTTCAACTATTTCGGTAAGGATGTTCTCCAATTCTCTGTTTGTTACTTCATCTTGTCCATTTGACTATGGGTGGTAAGGAGATGAATTCCTATGATTGATTTGGTAATAAATTGTGAAAGCTTGGATCATATTAGACCTGAAATTTTTTCCTTGATCTGAAACTATGCTCCTCGGTGCTACAAAATTTACCATAATTTCATTCCAAAGGAAATCAGCAACTGCTTCCTCAGTGGCATTTGTCAATTCCTGCACTTCTTCCCATTTTTCACATAGTTAGTATACACAAGAATATATTCCTTCCCTTGTGAAGGAGGATTAAAGGGAAAAACAAAATCCAATCCCCATCTCTTAAATGGTTCAATCACAACTTGAGGTTAAAGAGGCATTTCATTGGTGAAAGTTGGTTGTCCCATCCTTTGACAAGGATCACACCTTTTGATATATCTCTTCACATCCTTGTATAGAGATGGCCAATAATAACCATTGTAAAGTATCTTATGAGCTATTATTTTTACTAAATGGTGTCCTCCACTTCATTCATCATGACATGCTCTGAGGATGTAAAAGATTGGATCCACTCTTAGACACCTGTGTAAACCAAAATTAGGACCAGATTTAAATAGCATTCCATTTAACCATTTGAGTTGTGCACTAGTTTTGATTAACTTCTTTATTTGTTTCCTAGTGAAAGAAGGAGGGAACTTCCCTGTTACAAGATAATTTTTCATATCAAAAAACCATGGTGTACTTACTGAGATTGCAAATAGTTGTTCATCTAGAAATTTATCCTTGAATGGATCTTACTACTCTGTAGTGGTTAGTCTTGACAAAAAATCAGCTACCACATTAGATTTACCTAGATTGTCCACAATTCTAATATCAAATTCTTGCAAAAGTAATAACCATCTAATTATTCTTCCTCCAACCACTTGTTTGTTCATTAAATAATTAATTTTTTAATGATTTGTGTGTACAAATATCTTATACCCTATGATGTAATGTCTTAATTTATTGATTACATAAATCATAGCAAGAAATTATTTTTTAGTGGCGGTGTAATTATTTTCAGTTGGAGTAAGATTTGTGCTAAGATGATAAATGGCATACATATTTCCTTCCTCATCTTTCTATCCCAAACCTACACAAATGGAATAATTTGAGGCATTTTTTTGGATATGAAATGGATTTTCTCATTTAGGTCCTCTCAATATTGGGGCACTGATTAATTTTTTTTAATTTCTTCAAAAGCATGCTGACACTTTTCATCCAAAAGAAATTCACAGTCATTGGTTAGCAACTTAAACATGAGGGCAACAATTTTACTGAAATATTTTAAAAAGTACCTATAGTACCAAACATGCCCTAGAAATGATTTGATACCTATGGGGGTCTGAGGAATAGGTAAATCTGAAATGATCCTAATTTTCTTTTGATCCACTTGAATTCCTCTTTTTGAAATATGGTGTCCTAATATAATCCCCTCATCCACCATCATCAAACACTTTTCATCACTAAGAGACAAGTTTTTTTGTTCACATCTTGTTAACACTCTATCTAGATTTCTCAAAGCATCTTCAAATGTATCTCCATGTACAATGATGTCATCAATATATACCTCAACAAAATCATTTGTTAGATCAGCAAAGATTACAAGTACATATCTCTGGAATGTTGCAGGAGCATTAGATAAACTAAATGGTAACACCCTATGGGAAAAGGTTCCCCATGGAGATGTAAATGTAGTTTTGTCCTAATCTTCAACAATAACTCTGATCTGATTGTATCCACTAAATCCATCCAAGAAAGAAAAGTACTGTCTACTTGAAAGGTTATCTAGGACTTGACCTATGAATGGTAAGGGAAAATAATCTCTCATTGTGGCTTTGCTTAGTTCCCTATAATCAACACATATTCTCCATTTTCCATTCTTTTTGGGAATAATTACAAGAGGAGATACCCATTGACTATCTGAGATAGGGTGGATAAAACCTACTTGCAATAGTTTTTCAATTTCTTGTTTGACTATATCCCTTAAGGCTGTGTTAATCCTTCTTTGAGGCTACTTAACTGGTTTAACATATTCAGTATAGATATGATGAGCGCAGATACTTGCGTGAATTCAATTCATGTATTTCTAATCCCAAGAAAAAAATTTAGTATGATTTTTTAGAACATCAAATAATTTACCTTCTACATCATCCATCAACTAGCTGTTAATGTTTAAATTTTTACCTGGTTGAATTTCAACATGTTTGGTTATAATATGTGATGAAATGGTTTGTTGGAAGGGTTTCATTAAATTATTTAATGGACATGCATGTGGTAACAACATATAGTATGTAGCAACATCTCCAAAAGTTCATTGAGACAGAATACTAGAAAAAGGCCAGTAATGAGAATTATGATACTTATCTCTTTGCAGGCCAAATTCTTTGTCATTGCTACTTTCCTAAAATTCTTCACCACTCCCTGATGTATTTGAAACTGAAGCTACTGATTCATCCTCACCCCATGAGAAATATCATTTATCTTGAGTGAAATTAATTTTAATCAAAGAGAACTACTGTTGTCGTGGTTCTGGAACTATACGCGCAGGTTTCAGAACTATAGTTATAGGTTTTGGAACTAAGTTCGTGGGTTTCAGAACTAAGTTCCTAGGTTCTATAACTATGTTAATAGGTTCTGAAACTAAGTTCATAGGTTCCAAAACTATTTCTGATTGCTTCGAGGACAAATTTTTCTCATCTAATGGTGGATTAATCTTCTCTTCTACTTCTCTTACATGATCCTACAATGTGATCATAGCCAAAGAAGACAAATTTTGCTTATTAGTTTCAGGATAATCAACCAAAAATTGTTCATGATTGTCAGTAAAATGTCATGTAGTAGGATATAAAGACATTTGTTTAGATCCTTACCATTTGAGATTTTCATATCACCTGACCTACAATTAATTAAAGAAACAACTGTAGCTAATCATGGTCTACCCAAAATAATGGGATAACCCAATGTTTTACCTTTTTGCTGTAGTGTAACGAAGTCAATTGGATATTCCCATGACTCCACCATAACCACCACGTCTTCAATAATTCCTTCTAGTTTTACTATAGAATGATCTGCCATCTGCAATATGGTATTAGTAGGTTGTATACCCTTTAATGGTAATGTTTTCAAAGTATCCACTGTCATTATATTGATAGCCACTCCCAAATCTACCAAAACATTATGTATATCCCTATTTCCTATAGAGATAGAAATAACAGGACTTCCAGGATCTCTGTATTTGGAAAGTAATATTTTCTTACTAATAAATCAACAAGTTTCCCATCTACTTTGATAGTCTTGGGGCACTATTTCTTCCTTCCAATATTTTTTAGACATAACATTTTGATTAATTTGTTCAATTTTGGAATGTATTTAATTTCTTGTAACAATGGTATTTCTATATTCAATTTCCTTAATTCCTATACCAATTCAAATTCCTTGATTTCTATAGCTTCTTTAAATCTCTCTAGAAATGGGGTCTCAGTGGTGTTGCTATCTGGCTCCTTTTCTTTTCTTTCTATATCCTCTTTTGGAATAACGGTACTAGGAATTTCATTTTCTTATGTCATTTTAGTGATTATAAGGGGTGTACTATTAATGATTTTCCCAAATCTAGTTTTAATATCCTTACAATCAATAACATGTAAATCAACTAATTTTTCTAGTTTTGTTCCATAAACAGGAGTTTTTTATTTATTTCTTTGATTTGCTACTGGCGGTGTTGTTATTTATGTCTGGAATACATTCTCAGTTTGTGAATTTTGTGCATGGGATCCCATGATGTCCTGTTGATTCTAATTCGGATATGTTCTTCCTTGAGCATAATTACTAGGGTTCCATCTAGGTTATGACCAAGCATAAGGATTTCCTTGACTAGCCCATGGTTGTTGATGTCCCTGAGCATACCGAGCTTAGTTTGCCCAATCTTGAGGGCTCCAAGTTGGTTGAGGTACCCAAGGTGGTTGTCCCCAATTTTTTGGTACTGACTGAGCAGCCCATGGCATCATCGAGAGATTAGGAACTGATCTTGGCATAAACTTCCCTTGGTTAGGTTATCTCTAAACAAAATTCAATTGTTTTGTTGTAGATGAGGCACTAGTTCGTTTAAGCTGATTTTTAATAATTGGAAGTAAAGAACAAAAATTAGTGTCATGTTATTTAGATTCACAGATAAGACACATTTCTTTTTTATCCAAAGGACAATCTCTTAGTGCATAATTCTTCCTACATCTAGGACAATACATAGCCAATGGTTCAGTTTTGGAATTTTCTTTAGCTTGTAATCCATACATAGTAGAGGTTAATTTTACTAAAATGTTTGTTTTAAAGTTTTCTAACTCATCCATTAGTTTGTTCATATCTAGATTAAGAATTTTCACTGATTTTCCTTTTCTAGGTCCACCTATCGTTCTTAAATAGCTTCTACAAATCTCCTTAATTTCATTCATTCTTAACTGATCAATGTCTCAACCTCATATCAAGTTAAGGGCTTCCCTAGATTCTTCATCCAAACCTTTAAGAAAAATGGTTTTACTTAACTCTTCTTGAAGTACAAATCCACATCTTTTTCTCACAAAGACGAATTTGTCTAAATAGTCTTCTATATTTTCATCTTCCTCTTGCTTGATTTTGAAGAATTCTTCCTTCCTATTTCTCCCTCTATAATAATCATATTATTTTACTAGAAATCCAGTCTCCATTTGAGCCCAAGTGCTAATAAAGTTGAATGGTAATCCCATGAACCACCTCATTGATGCATCCTTCAAAGTAGATGGAAACAACTTAAGTTTTTGATTATCTATTTTATAATCATAGGTCTGACATAGTACATTGAACTCAAACAAAAATTGGTCAGGATCTTCAGATGACATCCCTCTAAATGTGGGTAAATGTGCAACTGATATATTTTTCATTGATATATCATCATCTCCCAATTGGATTGGATAAGTAAAGGTCCTATCATGTACTCCCTCATCTTCTCGTGCCATTTTTAAAATATTTTTTGAATTTTCCTCCCAATCAATGTGCTAAGTGGTATCCCTTGGGGAAGGTGAAAAATCAGGATTAGGAGGTTGAATACTCAATTGAGAATCAAAACTTGCCATAAATGGATCTTGAGTAATAAGCCTTTTCCTAAAAGTTCCAATTCCTTCAGGTAATTGATCTAAGAATTCCAAATATGGTAATTTTGTTTCTTGTATGATAGGGGATGATGGTGCCTCTAATTATTGATCAATTTCCTTAAATTGATTAGAGAATGTTATGAATTCTTGTGAAGATATTTTTGGGAGGAATCTACCCTGTGAGTCTCTTGGTCTACTCATATATTTTAAGATATACCTTAGGGAATATCCTTCAACTACTAGATGTATGATTTGTTTCTCTTGCTAACACTTATTTAGAAAATTCCAATTAGTATGTCCCCAAAAAGGGTGCCAAAAATGATGGGTGTCATTATTCCCTTCATTTAATCAACTTCTTGTTAATGTCATATCAAACCAGGAGTGTTTAAAGCTATATGCAACAAGAGTAATCTTATCGATCTAGTAGTTGACTATAGTTATTTTTATATTTTCTGGGGGATCTTTTCAATGTCTTAAGGACTTTCTAGTAAAACCTTATTTAAATTATTCTATGAAAATTGGCTGAAAGTAAACACACTAAAAGCTTTGCTGAAAGGAAACACACTATGTAGAATGGAAACAAACACACTTGCTTCTGAAACTAAATACAATTGCTTTTGGAAATAAACACACTTAATTTAGAATGCTTGATAATGATATCAAGAAATATAAGAATCTATCTAAACACCTACAGGAACAAGTATACAACAAAGTTTAACTAGAAGAATTAAAATGATAAAGAATTAACAGATCTAAGCTATTTGCTGAAGAAATATAAATACCAAATAAATGAATATCCTGGTCCTTAGGGGAGTGGGCCCTTGTTCCTCCTTGAATCAAGATTTAACAACTCAGAATTCTCTCAAACAGGAATGTCTATTTTATTGATAAAACATTCAGTATTACAAAATGTACTGGATCTGAGTACTTAGTCTATATTTCTTTTCTCTATTCTATCTCTATCTCATATCATATTATATTGTTATTTTTATCTACTGCAGGTCTAATTTTATATACATTTACAGTCATATATGTCTCTATGATTATGATGATATAAAATCATGCCCAAAGTAGATGTTGAGCTGGATTATGGCTGATCAGACAACTATAAGACAACTATCCCTAGATCTGCATTTAGAAATATTCTCATCCTTTCCTTATTGAAAGGGTCCTTAATGCCAAATCTCTAGATGTGGTTAGAATAGATAACTTCCATCGTTTTTGGAACTTCAAAGAAGTTCCAGAACCATAGGAAATTGTTAAGGATCAAAACTGTGAGAGTTCTGTAGCTATACCAAGGAGTTCCGGAACTAAGTCCGAAAATTCCAGAGCTAAATACCGGAGTTCCAGAACTAAGTCCGAAATTTCCTGAACTAGATGATGACTGTGTGATGGATTTCCAGAACTAGCTTGGAAGTTTCAGAACTAAGTTGTGTGGAAACAAATGCTACCAAAACATATTGAATGCTACCTGCTTCATTTCCTCGAATGATTAGACCTACTTTATTACAAAATTGAATTTGAAACACAAACTTCATTGGGAATTTCAGCTCTTTTATACATTAGAATCACAATCAATCAAAAGTAAGACAATTACATCTTAACTCATATGAGATCAACTAAAAGTCACAAAATGTAATCAAACTTAATAAAAAGGAAAGTAAGATGAGATCGTATATTATACATTAATCACGCATATTTTGGCCTCATCACCTACCACCGTAATGAATAATGAGCCTCCTTTCTTGGCCAACAATGAACAACATGTGAAATCATGGTCTCATTTAGGGAACCATCATTGTTGCAGGTGAAATTTCAATGATTTTTGGGGTGGTTGGAGTAGGTGAATTAAATGTCATCTTGGGGTGGTTGAAGAAGGAATCAATTTTTCCCTCTCTCCTTCTCTCTTTCTTTTATATATTGTAAAGGATGGGAATTTTTCTAAAGAGTTGGTCATCTTTTCTCTCCTTCCCCCCTCTCTCTTTCCTTTTTAGGGTCTAATGTAGAGATTAAGCCTCCTTCCATTGCTCTGTAATGGAATTTTCTTGCCTCCTTCCCACTGATGATATACTGTGTGAACTCATAGAGAAAAAAAATATGTTTTGTGATGCATTTTTCCCATCCTTCCCTATTTTATTGTCTTTTCTTGCCTCTCATCATTGCATAGTATACTGTGCATACTTCTGATGTCTATTGCAGGTTTTGAGAGTCGTGTTTAATAGGTTTGAAGTGGTGTTCTATGTGAACTCTATCTTTGGTATGTGGTGCATCTTGTCTCTCCTCTCCATTTCTCACCTCTCTTCACTTTAGGTAGCTGGATCTTTTATCAACAACCCTACTTTTCTAGTGTATCACCACTTTAGTGTAGCCTTTGTTTTCATGCACTCTCCCTCCTTGGTTCGTTGGAAAGTTAGATTAGGATTAGATAGTTTTCCTGCATTAGATTATATTGTGGCAGGTAGTTTATGAGTAGGAAACAACCTTCTATGTACTTCCATCTCAATTTTGCAAGTCCCACAACTTGAGAGATGGTCCAATGTTTTGTAATCACACTGAGAGTCTCAACCCATCGAGTTGAAGACTTCAAGGGTGCTCTTATTTTTCACTAATAGTAGGTGTGTGAGTTTAATAGGTATGGTACAAGTATAACTTGTCTGAAAATCCTCCAAAAGTGTGCTCAAAGCCAAATCTTAGATTTGAAGGATAGGGGTTGATTACACAATTCAAAATAAATTACAATCTATCTAAAATCATGAAGGACTAAGGACTATCTACCACATTAATTGCCCCTTTTGTCACATCTCCCAATTATCATTATTCACATGGTTGATGAGCCTAAACAAGGGTTACACTAACAAACACAATAAAATGATAAAACATTACAATTAAAGAAATCACATAAAGAAAAATAAATAAAAAATGAAGGAAAGCAACACATAAAACCATGGCTACATATCAGGTCACCCCGCATGGGGAACTCCTAAAAAAATTAACAATAAAACCATAATACACATGAACATGAAATTTCCAAGGTGGCCATGTTGTAACATCCGGTATTCTTCCACAGATAGTCTCCTAGTCCCTTCTTGTTTATTGTGATTTTCACTTTCCTGCAACCAACTAGACTATATGAACTTCAACCTCAATGTCATATCAAAATGTCAAGGAATAAAAAAACACATATCATTCATCATATAATCATCATCACACAATCTAACTGCATTGCTATCATGGTAAAGCAATTATACTCTAACCAATTATTTACAATTATCAATATTCACAATCCACATTTTTTACGACAACCATGCAATTTACATACTTAATGTAATTTATACCTACTTAGATACATTTGAAAACATATTACTAATCACTAATATCATCACATGATTAATACACCATAACATCAATGTACATGCATAAGGTTAGTCCAAAACTTGAAACACAATCGACAAGTCAAAATAAAAAGATTTCAGCATATAAAAAAATATCACTAATCATTCTCATATATATAAATGTCTATCAAATTCTGATAGGAATCCATACAATCCAAAAGATGAGCTGAAACACAATAATAAGAACAATGTTCATGTAGTCTAACAACATGTTATCCATAACCTCATAACAATGTCCATGTCTCTAAGCAGCTAATAATCATGATCATAGTAGAAATAGGTGTTGAATAGGAGTGGTCACTACAAATATTTAGTAGGATTTTTGAGAGATAGAAAAAATATTTTTTGATATGTTTTTAAAGCCACAATTAAGAATTTTTTATTTGGTTTGAAAAGAGAGTGTTGAATAGTTTAGAATATAACAACCATGCTCTTTAAAGAGAGATTAAATTCTAGACTGAGTTACTTAGAGAGATAAAATTAGAGAGTGAGCGAATTATACATAATCTGATAAATCTTATAGGAGGATGAAGTAATATATTTTCCACCATTTTATCTTGCAAATAATGTATTTGGATTTCAATATAAAGTATAGCCTACGACACTTGCTAGATATTGTATAGTTCTATTATATTTATATGTACTAAGTGCATCTATTGTTATTTTGGGTAATGAATTCCCTTTATGTGAAACCACTTCCATGTGATTGTTTCAAAAATAATGATTTTTAAAGAGATTAGAGATGAAACCATTCCTATAAAATTAGTTTTTACGAATACTAGATGATGAAAAATCAAATACAACCCTTTAATAACATAGATTTAGACATGTAAATACTTATTTTCATGAAATATAGATACAATATTTTGTAGTAAAAGAAGCTACAATACGTGAGGATCAAATTTAGTGAATACAATCAAGACATCATTGGACCAATTTAAAGAATGCTTTATAAAAGAAATGTGTATTTCATCACCTTTATTGATTATTTATATAAAATGAAATTATTATTTTCCTAAAAATAAATCAGATATAAATTTATAGTCTTCAAGATATTAAATTTGGTGTAAAGTATTAGAGAAGACCAAATGATCATAGTAGAAATAAAAAACTACAAGATGAAAGCTTAATAAAAACAAAACAAATAATATTTGTATTATGAAAAATAAAAAATTCTCGTGTCATAAACACTTACATATGAGCCTCATTGCCATAGGATATACCCTTGGATCTTCTGTGAAAGTTGATGATAAAGCTTGCCATCAAACACATACAACTTATGTTAGAATTTCAGTAGATATTGACACCTCTAAAGCTCTCACAGTAGAGATTCACTTGCAAATGGGTGACATGAAGTGGGTACACAAGATAGACTACGAGGGCTTAGTTTTTAGATGCCAAAGATTCTTCCGAACAGAGCATCTTACAGATGAATGTGAACAGTTTAAATGGAAGGAAAATCCTGCATGGTGGAAGGTTTCTCTACTAGATCATTTTACAATTAGCCTCCCTTCAAAACCACTTGTGGAATCCCTGAAAACTGACTTACCCATCATGGAAGAGCTTTCAAACACTATAGAGAAGAAACCTCAAGATTCCTCTCCTTAGGGTGTTGATTCAGCGATATAATGTGATTCGATGCCCCTTGCTAAGGGTCACATCCCTATCGAATCACTTGAAGTTGTTCTTATAATCTTCGTGGAAGATGGAAATTAGGAATAGAAGGTGGTGGATAGGAAAAAAAGGGATACACTCAAGCTAAACCTTCCACTATCTCAGATAAGGCATAAGACCTATCTTGTTGTGTGATCACATTGTTGCATCTAGGAGTAGGCTTGTTGTGTTGTTGTTGAGCAACAACTTTTACTATGAAGTCATTGTTTGTCTATTAGCTGTTTTTTAGCTGTAGAGTTACTGGTTATGTGATGTTGGCAGAATACTTTCTGCTATTGGGCTACTTTGGTAATTCTTGATTGAGATCTCGTTTTGAAATGTTGAATCTCTGAAATCTAGCTTTTGAGCCATATTGTACAAGGGTATTGTCCCTTTCAAAAAAATGTTTGCCAATAATAACAAAAACTTACATATGAGCCTATTAAATAGGATGACAATAACTATTCTCTAACTACAAATTAATGGCTAATCAAATAATATACAAAAATAAAAAATCTTCTCAAATCATGAATCTACTAAAATATGAGAATCTAATCCCAATTAGTTTTATAATAATGATAAATAACCATGTATCTGAGATAAGTTGGGTAAATGTACAAAAAACTACATAAAAAATGGATTATTTGAGGAAAGTTTGGATAATCTCCCTAGAATGAAGCTTAAAAGTGCATACACGCAAACAATAGGTAGGAAATAAATAGATTGGAATCAAACCTACCTAGTCTAAAAATTAATATCCTCCCTTAATAAAATAATATAAAATGACAAAAAAATGGAAAAGTGGTCCCAAATATTATGCCTGCGAAGGTACCTGAATAAAAATATGAATCAAATAAGGAAGGAATGATAGCAGAAAAACTCCCAAAAGGGAAAAATTATTTACCCCAAGAAATGCTCACAACAAAAATTAATAAGGACAATCCTAGGGTTTGTTGAAGTATTGCCAACTTGATAACCTATTGAAAAAATACCAAGAAACAAATTCCACCATAAACACTCTGATTATCACACCATTTTTTTATGATATAATTCTCTATAAATCCTAACTCACTAATAATTTTCAAAGCATGGTTTCCTCTTCTCTAGCCTTAAAAGTAACTTTAAACTTTACCTCAATCATTGAAAATGTAACTACAATATGCTTCTTGTAATTAAATGCAATATGATTATATACAATGAAAAATAAGAATTTAATAGTATATCAATGAATATATTAACATATACAGGGAATTTAAGTATGTGAATACTATATGTGAAAAATATTCTTGTGGTGCATAATGAATGAAAAAAATCAACAAGCCTCAAATATAACACAAAATATGCTTGGTGGCTAGCTAATAAATCACATGAGGATTGTGGGAGAACCGAGTGATAATGTTTATATAAAATTACTTTTAGCATGACTATGTGTTAGATATAAAATAATACCTACCAAATATATATACAAAGTGGAATCCATTATTTTATCTTCACAATCAATATTCAACTCAATACCTCACTAATATGGCACAAGAGTTGTGTTAAAGTCACCCATGCCAATGTGATGAAGAATATCGATAGTGAAATTTTTTTTATCCAAAATTAATAGCTATAGGAGAATTATGGACACGGAGGATAACATAGTTTCATGAAGAAGTCCTTGATATGTCAAGTCAAATAGTCCCTTCAATGTTTTCTTGATGTCATCAACCAAAGAGTCTAAAATGCATAGGATAATTAAATCATGAAGGTATAGCACCTAACTAACAAATATCTCACCATTATTTAGTATCTAAACATTATGATTAGCGTGATAATGGTAAAATTTCTAACACACAAAGAAATAAACTTCCTGTTGATACCAATCTTGAAGCATTTGATTGAGATAGTATATATAATAATGAAGTATACAAACCTGAAAATGATCCTACATGAAGCCTTTTTTATTCTTAATATGAATATATTAATATAGATGACCATGTAGGAAATTAACCTTATAATCCATATGATATACATGCCACCGGTGAGATGCAACTATGGAGATTACATCATTTACATTATCCATCATTAAAACAAAAGAAAATTTGTTAGAGAAATCCCACCTTTGACTTAAGATAACCCTTTAGCTACAATACAAACATTGACATTATATACACAACATATTTCATTTTATAAAACCATTTACACTTCATAAGATTTCTTCCATAATAAATATGCACTAATTACCATGTGATATTATTCATTAAGAAATAATATTCTTCTCACATATCATCCTCCCACACTAGCTTACCTTTTATCTAAGAAAAAAGACTATATTTGAAGAAACATATTGGCTCACAAGAGCCACTACAAAAGGTATAAATCAAGCGTAATGATGATCCACTACTCCATATGTTGTCGATCAAATATGATTATGGTAATAAGGATTACCACCAAAATTACCATATTTTTTCAATGTGCATTTCAACTAAATTATCTCAATTTGTGAAGGAGGTGATTGCGAAGGTAGTAGGAAAGTAGGAGAAGAATAAATAGTGTCATTATCAAAATAAGAATCTAGTCCCTCCTATCAGATGCAAAAGGAGAAGTAGGAGAAGAATAAATAATGAGTGTGAAGGTAGTACTTTTCTCATAACCATGAACATACCCTTAAAACAATACATCATTGGTAATTAGATGAAAAAGGGATTAGGTGTTCACATTCTTATAGTGACAAAAAATAAAGCTCTTTACTCTTCTTCACAATATATTTCCACTTATCATAGGGGCGAAATGGACAAATGTCACATTTAAAGATGACAAAAGTTAATATTTTTATATTTAAACTTAACCATACTTCCTCAAGAGTCATACCCAACACTTATTTATGTGGATTTCTTTTAAAAATGAAATTTTCACAATTAAAATAATCATCCTACAAATTGAATTTTATGTACTTAAAATAAACTATATATTGATGCAAACTAACATGATTATTATAAAAATCATGAAATTCTTTACTTACACCCTCACCCATTATCTATTTAAATATTTTTCATTTAATTTTCTAATTACTTCTAAAAAAATTCCACTAAGGCCTTGAAGTTATAAAAATATCCACTTTTATATTATATGAAATACTCCCATGTCCTTTAAGTAAAAGAGTCAATAAGCATTAGTACATATTTGGCACTAGAAAATTACCTATAGGAAAAATTAATCACATCAACATGTATAAACTAAAATGGAGCCTTATATGAAAATTCGTTTCCCTTTTATTATTATTGGCAAATAGTTTTGAAGGGACTATACCCTATTACAAATTAGGAGAAAAATCCAGATATCACATTAATTACTTCAAAGTATGATCAGAATAAATATATTACGTGAAATCCCAACTGTAGTTTAAAAACTACATAAAAAGAGTCAAAACAGGATCAAACAACAAAAAGAAAGTGAACAATCAACAACTTAGTAGCCATTGATGAACCAAATTTCTGCAATACATTATTTTCACTTGGATGCTCTATCTTTTTTTGTCCTCACCCTCTGCAGGGTACTGTAGAGTGTAATAGTTGTAACCTGAGAGGGGTCATTTTTGTCCACCTAGTTAAAGGCTTGATCTTGTGTTTGTCCCTCCTCCCAAATAGTTGGAGGAATGTCACTTAACATGCAAACACTCTTAACATGATGCTCCAGAAAGTTATAAACAACTTTGAGAGATTATATGGTGAAATCTTATCTGATTCTAAAATTCACTAGCATGTTATAAATGGAGTTGAGTGTTTTGTAAATTTTTTGAATATGGCCTTCACCAATTCTAGATTCTTCCACCATTTTCCATTTTCCTTATTTTTTAGACAACTGTTTCATTTCTCCATTTAAAACATTCAATTTCTTTTCTAACTTACCAATCCTTAGTTATAAATCCCCCTCTTTCTCAACGGAAGAGCCACTTTACTCAGGGTTACCAATATGAATAAGGTTATGAGCTGATTCATTGCCATTGTTTGTGCTACTACGTAGAATTATTTTTGAAGGAAAAGGGTGATTGAGGGGATACAAGAGGGTTTTGGACCTCATTCTTCTTTTACCCATAGGCTTAGTGAGAGGAGACATGTTGAGATTCGTGGGAGGGTTGAGATTAGGAGAGGCAAGGGAAGAGGGGATGGATGGGTGATGAGAGAGCCAATGTTGGTAGAGTAGAAAGATGATGCCTTGATGAAGGCGAGTGGGTCGGGTATGATTATGAACTTCTAGAATGGAATGTTCTAGAGAGTTAAAAATGTAATGTGGGAAACAAATTTTAAGATTTTTCAAAAAAAGATTCAAAAAGACAAGGTGTTTGAGAGGAACCATAGTTTACCTTCCTTCCAATGTAACATATTTTACTATCATCTTGACTAGCTTATCAAAATTTGTTGGAATGAAGGCTACCTTAATGCCAATTTTGAAAAAATCAAGTTCTTCACCCTCTTCTAGAAAAAAATTTCCTCCACAATCTTGTCAATCCTCTTGCTAAATAATTTATTTCCTTCCATCCTCAGGTGAGTGACTTCTACAATAAGTTCTTCTGTGACTGTAATGGTCTTTTCTCCATACTCCACCATCCTTTTTTTCCATCCTATAGTGAACTGAAGCTAAATATGTTGATCAAGCCCTTGAATCCTTTCCATGTGGTTTTAAACCCCTCCCATGTTCAAATAATTCCACAACATCACATTTTCCTTACAAGCTAGGTCACAGGTAGGTTCAACCTGACATGTTGTTGCTCCCATGATATCTCTACCACTGTTGGATTTATTTTTTTGGTTCAAAATTACAACATTTCCTTCATAGTACTGGTTTTTAGCAGCATCTTTAGACACCCATAAATTGTACAAAGGAAAATGGTACTGGATGTTGGGGTTAATCTTACGTTGGATAGTTATCATCCCCATATAAGTGGAGGACATCTCATTGATTGTTTTGGATATCAAGTATGTTTTCATACTAGTAATTAATAATGGCATTTTGTACCTTCCTAGGAAGGTTCTCATTATTAAACCAAATGTGCATATTGATGCTAACCCCGTGATTAGCAAGAGTGTCTGCAACTTTATTACCTTCTCTATAGGAATGAATAATTTTGTAAATTGCGAAGTACTTTATATGTCATTTTGTTTCCCTTAGGGAAGGGATCATGATTTGTTTTTCCTAACATACATCTATTAAAAAAATCACTATTACTTGAATTTTTTTGAGTTGTATCACCATATTCTATGAAGATAACTATTGTGAATACATGTAACTAATATGAAAAAACATATCATGTAATAATTACTTCATTTTGTCAATGTGAACAACAAGATAACACGTTACAGTGGTATCTAATTTTTCATAAACATAAAAGTGTGACCTAGGTTCCACCACAATATTAGCTATAATATCCTTTAGATTAATTATATCTCTCATTACAACATTATGAGGAATAAAATTCACAAGTTAAGCATTAGCAAAATTACAAATTTTATAGCTGGAAAAAAATTTGTTAACAATATAAGATATAAGGAGTACATTATTAATGAACTCATACTATATATGATTTGTTCTATATCCAAATATGTGAGGTAAAAAAGAGTTTCCCATTAAATATGGGAAGTTATACAATCATAAAGATAACTCATAAATCCACGAGAATGATTTTGATAATGATAAGAAGCACAAATCAAGTATTTATTTATCCTTCATGAAAAAATGGACCTCACAGAGAGAGATTTCCATTTCCTACACTAGAAGAAGGAGATCAATATGGAATACAAATATTATGTTTCTATAAATCCTATTACTAGTATTGAATTCTTGTTAAACATTTAGACACATGATGGTTAGTTTTGGTATAGTATAGAAAAGAAACCTATACCTTCTTCTGAAATTAATTTTTAAAATTTTCAACATTGGATGGTTTAAAAGAGTGAGTTGTGGTTTTAGAAGTGTTATTAGATTCTTTATGTATATTTGAAGATCCTTATTTCTATTTCTATTTCGATTTTCCATTAGAAGTACTAGCTACTAAATCTTGTTTAGGTATAGTTAAGGTGTAAAATGAAATTATTTTATTTTTTAACAAAAACCTTTAACAAAAAAAAACACAAAGGATGTAATTTTAAAATGATTTTTAGGGGCAATGATAGTGCAATAAAAAGTATAAGAGAATAAATTATAAAAATATTTCTATCTAGACAAAATTCAAAAATGCATTCGTCATCCTTCTTTTGTTAACTAACAAATTTTAAATAAGATCTATATATTGTAATATTTAAGAAAAACTCCTCAATTGAATGTAAATTTAGATATTTATTTACACTCTTATTTTAAAAATTAATGTTTAAGTTAATTACACAAAAATGATGTAAGGGGAGCTATTAGAGGTTATTTTACTCCTTTATATTTGAATATTAATTATGTAATATAAACATAATTATGTAATTATTGAAACTAATTTATATAATAGATATGATCTCAAGAACATGAGAGAATGAGTGTATTTAGCATATTACTTATGGATCCTTGATGTTTTGGTGTTGCACACTACTAGAATTGGGAGATCTAAACTTGTATGTTCTTTTTCACTAGAATTGTTGCAAGAAAGTGTCCTAGAGAAGTACTATATAAATCTACTGGAACTATTGATAAAATTTTACACCTATTTTAAAAAAATTAGCTTTCTCTAAATATTATGATGTAACTTTATGAGACTCTCGCATACATTAAATTATATTTTGCTGTCAAACCCTAATTCTCACTTGCATTTTAAAGCCCTTGAATTATCTAAGTAAAATTTTGAACCTCGAGAATGGGTATCTGACCTTTTCAAAAACAATATCTAGCTTGAATTGCATTCCTTACATCATTGATGTCAGCAATAATTTTAAGTCTCCTTTGATCCCACATCATTATTAACCTGGAATGTGATATAATAATGAATGTAACTAGTTTTGTAACTTGAAGATATTTTAAAATTAATGGATTGAGTTTAGATATTGCTAGAACATGAACTGTGGATGTTTGAGTGCTTGTTAATGGGGGAAGATTGACTTGTTGAACTAGTAAATATCTTCTAATGCATTTCCTGCTAGTGATCTAGAAAAATATTGTTAAAAATATATTCATAGAAAGTCCTATTTTTTTTTAGCATCTTAGAGTATTTTACATTTTGGGGCATCTTAAGAACATTTATACACTTTATACTATAAAATGATAGCTGAAGTGGTATTTTCATAAAGATATTTTTAAATTTTGTTATATCATCTTTCTAATATATCCTAATGTTTTTAAAATGGGTCAACATGCTAGGAGATACAACCCCAACAAGTAGTAGTAAATAAAATATTATTAATAGTAACATATATTTCAATATTTTTTCATCTTTTGTATATTTGAATACATCCCTAAGTTGGATATAAATGGCATCCATAAGTGACTACCATTTTGTACCCATTTGGAGTATTTCATACTCTATTTTTAATAGCTTTTAATATTACCAATTGTATAGATTTTAAACAACTCAAGTTTTAAATAAAGATCTAGATAAATGGGAATACACATGTCTGATGTAGTTTTAGACTTTTAATAAGTTTTAAATTGCAATAAAATTAGTTTTTGTTTGGAGTTATTTTATTTTGAATTGATTATTTTCACACATTAAGAAACATTGTTAATATGTTGTCGACTAGGTTGTACCTTAATCCAAATCAATACTATCCGATCTAGATCAATTCCACCTGTGGATGTCAGAATCCATGATATCATAATACAAAATGCATGGTTATCCAACCCATGGTCCTTTTTATTAGCTAACCTATCACATCATATAATGTCAAGAATTACATTTGGAAATGGGAGATCCCTTCATAGAGATGCTTGATCAACCACTACAAACCAAAGGAGGGAGATGACGGAATGACTAACTAATGTCTCATATCACAACATCCCCAAAATCAACCCCAAATCTATAATTACAAATACATCAATCAAACCCTTTGGGGGATGAAACCATTCCATATGAAAGTATATTTTGGCATTCCAAAATTTCAAGGAAATATTGATACTCATGAATTTATTAAATGGATTGACAAAATAGAATCATATTTTCCCTTTAATAATTTTTCTTATAGTGAAAATATAATGGTTACATTTATGAAAGTATCTCTTCATTTCATAAAACTTGTGGGAATCATACTCCCTATAATAGGATAATATTTATTATGAAGTAGTTGATACAAAACCTCAAGAAAACGTAAGGAAATTTGATAAAATCCTTTAGAGATGAAAATTGTCTACTAGAAACCTATGCATATAAGTTCAAGAAACTCCTTAAGTTTCATCAAGGTCATGATTGGATAGTGGAGGAATAAACCAATGTATTTCATATCCTATCCACGAAACTAGGAGCATGGGAGACCTAGAAGCATCGTATTCATAAATACTACATTAGATTACCATATTACATATAGGATGAGTTGGAGTTTGCAAACATCAATAATCACAAGGAAACCTACAAATATACAATCAACATTGATGAAATGTCCAAACATAATAAAAATAATATACTTTAGATTCCAATAAAGGTAAATTTTATACCAACTTGTAGAAATTTATGTACTACCACATAAATATAATAAGAAGAAGGCATGGATATAAAGTACACAAAAATACAAAAGGATGTGGAGTGAGAGGAAAAATATTTGGTACCATGAAACGAAGGAATTTCAATTTTTCAATAGAAATATTATAAAAAGGTTGTGGGAGATAAACATAGGATAATCCTCTATAGATAACTAAGGTACATATGACAAAGAGGAGATGATTGTGGATGCAAATCTAGGTTCATATTTTCCACCACATGAATATTATCTCCACGAAAAGAAGGACGCAAAATGTATTTGGAAATCACAAATGTGGCTGAGGAGTATAACTCTTGAATGTATTCAAGAAATTAGTAGTCAAACTAATATGATATATATAGAACTAGTAAATAGGAAAAAATTGTTAACAACTCCATACCCGCAACAACATTATATTTGTTGTTTCAATCAAGGAAGATATGACCATATGAATTGACAGTGTGTCCTTCCCTATTTAATAAAACAATTTGAATATATGGTGGTATCTTATTCCATAACACTGTATGTCTTCGATTTAATTCTTGGTCATCCATACATATTGGATTTCCTTGGTGTCTATAAGGTGATTCATAGGATTTCCATCATTACTCTTTTTCATAAGTACTACCACATCCTAGAGGTAACCAATACAAAATTAGTGCCCCTAATTAGTGGAATATAGTGTCATAAGTTGAATTTATAAACTAGGACCTTTTTCCTACTCATGATCCAGTATGATGAATTTAATTTTTGTACTGACCACAAGAATTGTCCCAAAAGCCTTAACTATGCAAAAAAAGTAGGTTCATCAAATGATATCTCAAAACATAGATGTATTTATATGACTAAAAAAGGTTCCTCAACATTTGTAGGTTCAGAATATAATTGAATTGGTCCCTAAGGCACCACTTCTATAGGTACTCTTTTCAAGAAATTAATACTTGAGAATCAAGATATCAAGTGTTTTATTCAATAATTTATTAATAAGGAACAAATTTCACAAAGTGTATCACATTTTTAAATCCTTCTTAGTATTGAATGAAATAAAGACTCGATGAGGTGGATTTTCATTGAATATGAACATTGAAAAAATTATATTGAAGAACAAATACACTCTTTCATGAATTGATGACCTCTTGGAAAACCTTATTGGAGCAAAATTCTTCAAAATGATCAATCTTAAGTTAGGTTACCACAAAGTTCTTAAAGATCCCATAGATGTTTGGAAAACTACATTTAAATCCAAGGATGTCTCATATGAATTGTTTTTCATGGCCTTTGGGCTAAAAAATGTACTTGCAATATTCATGAGGATGATCAATTGTATCCTTTTACCATTTATTTATTTATTCATGGTCATGTACCTTGATGGAATTATTTTCTTTAGTAAGACATGAGAGGACCATGTTGAACATGTTCAACATGGCTATTAGACATTCCATAAGCATAAACTGTGTGCCAACATATATATATGTCTTCCTTTGGTATGTAGAGTATCCATTACTTCGGATACATAATAAAAAAATACGGTGTTCATGAAGACCCTAAAATTATTCTTGTCATCTCATACATGATGCCACTAAATACCTTCATTTAACTATACATTTTATTGGGACTAGCCAAATTATATCACAAGTTCGTACTTTGATTTTATCACATATCACGACCTTTTAATCATATGGCACATGGAAGAGAGAAATATAAGTTCATATGGATAGAGGAAAAAAATAAGGCATTTGGGTGAATGAATGAGGGACTTGTCTATACCCCAATTTTGATATTTATGTATCCATAAAAATAATTAGAGATAGAAACAGATGATTCAAAATATTCACTTAGATAATTCATCATGAAACATGAACATCTGGTGGAATGTCATAGTGAGACATTTCTAAAAATATTTTTAAGGTATGTGACATATAATAAGGAGTTCTACACCATTGTGCAAGCCTATAAATAGTGGGAGAAATACATTTAAGTAAAATAAACTATCATACATGCATATCATAAGTCTTTGAAATTCATAGAAATTTATGTAAACTTGTATAATGATTGTCATCAAAGTTCATGTACCTATTTATAATAGTTCCATCACAACTTGTTACAAAAAAGGAGAGGTCCAACAAAGTTTTTCATTTTTATAGACATCCCCTAATCACCTTGTTTATGAGAAACCACAACACCAATGAATGTATGCAACTCGATGGGTTGAGACTCCCAATGTGATTGCATAACATAGAGATTTTCCCAAAGTGTGGGACATTGTAATCAGGGAAAATCTCTGGATGAAGGTCGGTTCCAATTCCTCTGTTAAAATTAACACATTGAAATTATAAATGATCTACTCTAAAATCTACTCTAACTTGCCAAGGAGATAGGGTGAAGAAGATGCAAGAAAATAATCCTAAACTAACAAAGGTGATGCACCGAAGGAATTCTAAACATCTATTTTTCCATTGAACACAAACCATTAAAATATAATAAAACTACCATGCAGAGATAGAGAATACTGTCATAAGAGATTAGATGAAATAAATGAACACAAAAGAGGGTTGAAAATCATCCACAGACATGTATTATTGCTCGAAAAATTTGATACAGTATAATACAATGGCCAAGAGGAAAAAATTTCATTACGGTTTGAAGGGAAGGTTTGAACTCCATAAATCCAATTTCAGAAAGAGAAGAAGGGAGTGTAGAAAACCAAAATGTCCAACCTTTAGAAAATACCCCTCCTTACAATATATAGGAAGAATGAGAGAAGGAGATGAGAAGAATTTTAATTCTTACTTCAACCACCCATAAAGAGAAATGAATTCACTTGCAACAATGATGGGTTCTACTACAAAACCCATGCCTCCATGCATTGTTCCTTGTTGGGCAAGAAAGGAAGCCCATACCTTCATTATGGTGGTAGGTGAGAAACCTTGGAAACCCTAAAAATGGAGAATTGCATTTCTTAATTTTTAATACATTAGTCCAACTAAAGTAGTAGATGTCGAGAGCTTCCCAAAAAGTCCTTTCTTGTGAAAATATAAGTTCCCAGTCAAAAGTTATGGCCATCTGATGGTCGAGGTGTTATTCTGTAAAAATGACAGACTAAGAATTCCAAAACTCTAAAACCTAAAAGTCTGAAAGTTCAAAAATTTAGACTTTCAGAATTTGGGATTTTAGACATTGAGTTGAATTTTTTTCATTTTGGGGCTTAAGACTTCTGAAACTCCAAATTCTGAAACCCCAAAACTATGAAGTCCAAAATTTTAGACATTATACCTTCGGGATTTTGGGATTTTTTCTCGCTAATTTTTTAGCACGATTCCAAAAATTCCCAAAACTCCAAAACCTTGAAATTCCAAATTTTTAGACTTTCAGACTTTGGGATTTTTGACATTTCTGCTCCATTTTTGGCATGCTTCACAAGGTCTCTGAAATCATGAAAGTTTGAAATTTGGAATCTTAGACTTTGGGATTTTAGACATTTGTCGCTGATTTTCGAACTTCGCGCCTGAGATTTTTTGAAACCTTGAAACCTGAAAGTCATATATTTTAGAATTTTGGGGTTTCAGGTTTCAGACATTGCATGCCCATTTTTGCCCTATTTTTCTTCGAAGTGCCAAAAATGCAAAAAATGAAAAACTGTGAGCCTTTATCCATTTTATTTGCATGCAAGTTCTTTTTTGTCCAATTTTTCCCGAGGGGTAAAATTGGATAACACAACTCTTTGACATCAATCAATGTCTCATGTGGGCATGAGATATCAGAGTGGTCTCTAATGTACATGCACATGACCCTACCAATTTTAAATATATCATTGGATTTGGTATGGAATAAATTATTGAGAGTATCATTTATAAAATGGATTTACATTCCACATGGGAAACCTCAATACCTACAAGGGAGCGTCAAAAATTTATTAGGGAGGATTATTACAGTCATGTAGAAATTTATATTAGAGTATAGAAAATATTGGCAATCTTGCAAAATTACATATATTAGCTAAATATTTTTCATGATTTTGATAGATTCATCATGTCCTTCTCACTGTGTGTGATTTCCAAGCCGAAAATCACAAGTAGGGACTTTACACCACTTTACAATTTATAAGAACCCCGTGGAAGTATTTATTAATGGATTTCATGTCAAGTCTCCCTTCCAATAGGAATGGTCATGTTTTTTTGTTCTTTTGGTGGTTGATAGGTTCAAAAAATGGAAATCTCCTAACCTTGAAAGAAGAAAATATTAATATAGGAGAGTAAAAAGTTTTTATTTAATTACATTTGGGTTCATTTTGTGCTTCCAAAAACAATTATGTAAGATCATGATCGTAGGATTATATGGGTATTCTTTTTTTCACTATGGTCTATGATGGACACAAAAATGAATAAATCCATAACATGCCACCTTTAGACATATGGGAAAGCAGAGCTAGTCAACCATATGATTTGCATCTTCATGAAATTTATAACTCCAAACATACACACACATGGAATTAAAGTTTTGTCTATGTCTAACATAGATACAACTGAGATATTTATTGCTCTATGACGTGTAACCAATTTTAGGTATGTCTTGGATTCCAATCATTATCTAATATTGACATATAAGTTCCCTTCATGTTGAAAGATGAATCTTTCCATTCAAAAAATAAGTGGATAAGGGGAGATTTTTTTTTTTGGCATGTATAATAAGTTCATGGAAAAAACTAGCTAGAAGTGCAAGTAGTGTCATTATTCCCATCGGGTCCCTCATGAATTCAAATTGGAGGATACTGTTTGATTACATATCTAGAGAGAGAAAATTTAGGGTACATAGAGGAAAATCAAATCTCTACAATATAGGCGATACACAATAACAAAAAGTAATTGTGATAATAGATTTGAGATCAATATTTAATACTAAGTCAGTTGACATCTAGTTTTTGATGATGAGATGCTCCATCCATAATTTCCTCCACTTTTGTATCCATAAAAAAATGTTGAATAATTGAAGTGTACATTTTTTAACCCATATAATTTCATAGTAGTGAACACTAATTAGATCATTTATAGAATGGTTAAGGACTTGAAGAATCAAAAAATCACACCCTACCATGTAAGGAAAGCAAGTTAGATGAAACACTAAGGGAAAAGGTTCACTAAGAGTCATCCTCAGAAGAAATTCCCACAATGGGTAAATATATAGGATAAATGGGTCCAATTACTTATTAAGATTAGATGCATGATCCATAATATTATTTTTAAAATGTCCTACAAACATATTTTTAGTAGATTTCAATAGCTTTAATTATTTTACATTTTTGAGGGTCTCAAGTGAATTTTTTGGCTTTACAATGAGTGACAAATATCAAATTCCTATCACCATAGTAGTTTTTTTCAATTTCATTTCATCATATTTATGATGGATCATATTGTTAATAAGATAGACCAAAGAGATAGGAAATATTAACGTGATGATTACAATTAAAGAAAATAATAGTAATAATATGATTGATTTTTAAAAAAATGTACTTTTGTGTTTTTGAATCCATCTCTAAGGTAGATATGAATGGTCTTTGTGTATGATTACCTTTTTTTTCCCATGTAGAACATTTCATATATATGTCTTAGTAGTTTTTCATGTTCTCCATTGTATAGCTATAAAGCAACTTTTCGTAAATACAGAGATAAAGATCCATGCATTTATATCTCTTTTGGATTTTTCTAATTCATAGAAATTTAAAATTATAGTAAAATTAATTTATATTTATACCTACATTGTGAAATAATTACTATTAAAAACTAAAAATTATTTGTAATGTGTTATCCTTCGGGTTTCTCCTAAATCTAGATCAACTTGTGTTTACAATAAGAGCTTGTGAGAATTCCATGTTCGTAAGTGAGGTGATTTTAAATTTCTTATAATGTGATATGATGCTAAATTATAATGAATGGCATACCTAGATAGATTAGATGGTCCAAAAAATAATTTAAATATTGAAAGATCAAATACAAGATATGTCTTTCAAAAATCATAAAAGTATTCACGGACATGATTCTAGAAGCCAACCAAAGTGGATGTTTCTAGTTGTTAAGTGGATTTTACATATACATATATATGGATTATATATATATATAATTTTCATAATATGTGAATCTATTATTGTGTATGAATAAAAAACTTATAAGATATTCTCAGTGATATACTAAGTGAGGATAACAAGAATGCAATTGTCTTAGAAAGAGTGCATTCCTTATACTAGAAATAATGAAGGGTAAATTTCCAAATTTGAGTTTTTATGTTTTCCCAATCTAAGTATGAAGTTAAAATTACATGTGTAAAGGAAAATATACTCAAGTGTGTAGAAAAACATTGTCTTTTCTTATAGTTTGTTTAGTAGTCTCACATTGTGTTAATGTTGGCATGCTCCACGATGAAAAATACAACAAAAAGTGTAGAAAAAATCCATATTTAAAATTTAATTTTTAACTCAAATGTAAATTTTAATATTTAATAGTAATATTTACGTAAATTGAAATACAAATATGTCAAATGTGGAAGGAATACACTTATTTATGTATTAGTGGGATAATGTCTGTTTCTTTATACTTGTAGATTCAAATTTATGATCTTGTTAAATGATTTTTGTGATTAGTACCTAATTTTAATGAGGATAAACTTTAGTATTGGGTGCATGAAACCCAAGAAGGAATGGATATGAGAGAGATAAGAAAATTGAGGTAATGAAGCACCCCATGAAGGAAGGAGACCATCTATCAAATATATACAAAAAAATTGATGTCTTTTCCTTTGAATGAAAGAGGAATTGAAGAACTACGTATATATAATTTAGTCACATTGATACATTCTATAACCCCAAAAAAAAAACAACTTGAAATGGATCTAGGCCCAATATCAAAAGTAAATACATACAATAGAAATGATAATCAATTTCCGTATGATTTTTCCAAATGAAAAAATGAAATAATAATGGTGGTGTAATTAATTGTAGATGGAGAAAGGAAACCCATTCCATCAAGGTCCCTAAAACTATAATTGAAAATTCATTTTGTGGTGAAATATTGATGTAAATCATGCCCCTTTATAAAAAGTGAGTGTGAAATTATGGTTTTAAGTCGAAATATGAAATTGCCGTGAAATTTAGTGTAGCTAGCCCTTGGAAAAACCATGTGAAAATTTCATAACGATTCGTATTGTTTGTACCATGTTATACATTTTTCGACTTATGAATGATTTTTTCAATTTTTATGTTCAACATTTTTTATCAATACAAGTACCTTGTGTATACGCGTGTTTAAGCCAAAACTTTTATCTATGGTTATTATAGGTGTAGAATATACCGATGAATGACCCCTTTGTTCAAGTCCATGTAATAATTAATTTGATAACACAACTAAAAATAACGGATGTGAAACTGTGAATGTTGTGTTTCAAAATATTCATAAAATAACCTAGAAGGTTATAGTGATGGCCCAAATGATGGGATTACAAACTGCAAAGGACATGCATATAGTATAAACCAAATTACATGTAACAATAAAAACAATACTACTAACACATGTATAGTAAAATAAGTGAAATGAGATAGAAATACAGAGGTTAGATCAAATAGTATGAAAAATGTCTCATAGAAGGAATAAAGGAACAAACATGGGACACCCACAATGTCACAATATAATTAAGGTCCTCAAGCTTACAAACATGAGAAATAAGATCAAATATGATAGGCATAGATCCAAAAACATGGGAGACTAATGGTGTCATAGGACAATCCTAAAAATAATTTTCTTATCATTCATAAATCCACACTAATCTTTTGCATCATTACGATCTTCCTCTTATTTCACATTAACACTAAAAAACCTTTAAATACCAAAAAACCTTAAAATGTGAAATATCACCTACTAGTAAAAAAAATCAGATGGGCCCAATTTTTTTTATAAAAAATATCCCTTCATAATTGAAAACTCTTGCAAATTTTTTTCTTATTCTATAAACTATATAAAAAGTTATTGGAGCTCTAAGTTCTAGACCAAACCAAAAAACTGTTCGAAGTATATTTTATACCACTAGATGAAGGAATATGGCCAAGAAAATATTCCAAAATAGCATCCAAACTTTGGAAAAGTACATCATGGAATATTTATAATCAACATATACCAGCTTGGAAAATTTCAAAATGATCCAACGGTCAGATCAAAAGTTATGGCATAGAGAAGTTATGCTCTCACATCATTCTTCCTTGGTTCAACTTAATCCTACTCCTGCAAATTTAACTGATAGACTTCATTAAATTTAATTCTTTAAATAATCTTCAACTCCCACTTAGGAATCCAAGTGTTTTCTTCCCACTGCAAACCTTCCCACTGCACCAAATATATGGTGTAGCTCTCATGTCTAGTAGTGTATGTCTTTATATCTGAGCCACACATTACCTTGTCCTTTATCTTCTTCAGAATTTTCTTCTCTCAATTTATTTCTTCCACTTTCAAAACATTTTACTCTTGACCTAGAAATTTATATAACTTATAAGTATTAAAATATAGTGAAATAACAAGTTTGTCAAGTAACTCCACCTTGCACGCATTATGAATCATTTTCTTCAAAATTCTACTTTGCCCAATATTCTTATACTTTAGTTTATCATATGTACCCTTTGGAAACTTCTCCATTTTCAGATGAACCATCACCATATCTCCTTATTATTATACATTTACTCTCCTACTAGAATTTGTAGCGGCTTTATATTTTGCATTAGTAACTTCAAGATTTTTCCTCACTTCTTCCTATAATTTTAGCATCTATTCTGCAAATGCATCTACATCATCATTTATTTTATCTTTACTAGGTAAAACAATCATATATACGACTCCATTTAGGTTTCTACCATGGAAAATATGGAAAGGATACCTCCTTGTTGACCTATTTAATGAGTTGTTATAAGAAAACTCAGTATGTGATAAAGTCAAATCCCATTGTTTTGGATTTTCTCACACTATGCAATGTAGGATATTTGACAATATTATGTTCACTAATTTTTTCTTCCCTTCAGTTTGGGGGTGGTATGCACTAATGAAATGTAGTTGTCCCCATTTTTCTTCACAGAGTCTTCCAAAAAGTGACTAAATTTTTCTATATCCTAATCTAAAGTGATCATTCTTAGAACTCCATACAACCTAACCACTTCTTAAAAAAATATGCAACTCTAGAAGCATCATTAGTTGTCTTACAAGAAATTATATGTTCCATCTTAGAGAATCTATGAACCAAAACAAATATAGAATCATTCCATTGTTGTTTTTTAGGAATTTCTAAAAAGAAATCCATACTCAAATAAACCCATGGCCCTGTAGGGACATGTAATGGAATATACAACCGAGTATTATGTGTATGGCTCTTAGCCATTTGGCATGGTGTACATCTTGATACGATCCTACTTATGTCCCTTTTTACTTTCAACCAATAATACTCTTGTACCTCAAGATAATTTTTCTTACTTATACCAAAGTGTCCAACCAACCCCCCAATATGCAATTCTCTTATAATATTTACTCTCATTGAACCAAAAGGGATGCACAATTATTTTCTCCTGAACAAATAACCATCAGAAATTAAATAATATAAAGAACCGAGACACACTATAGGGTCCCTACATTCTCGTACAACATCACATAAATTTGGATCACCTTCATCTAATTCCTTAATTACCTAAAACCCTACTACTTCATTTTCCATCATTAATAAAAGTGCTACAGGCCTACTCAAGGCATTCCAACTTTATTCTAATTACCCAAGTTATTATTTAGGAAAAAAGTATATTCTTACAAAAATGAAATTGATTTTTAAGGCCAACTATGTAGTGTCTTTTATGTGTTTACATACCTCAATGCTTCATGGTCAGTAAAGAGTACAAAGTCCTTAGCTACCAAGTAATGTATCTAATTCCTTAATGTTTGAATAACTACATAAAATTTCACATCATAACTAGAATATTTATTCTTGAATTCATTTTTCTTATCACTGAAGAATACCATAGGATATCATTCTTGACTCAACAAATCTCAAAATTTGACATGTGAGGCATCAAAATTAACCTTAAAGATCTTGCTAAAATATTGCAATACCAAAACAGGTGCCTCAGACACTTTCCTCATAAAAAATTAAAAGCTATTTGTTTCTAACTTTTTCCATACAAAATTCTTTCCATTCGTACACTATGTTATGCGTGCAAAAAATCTACTAAAATTCCTATAAAAAAATTCCAATCCCTGAAAAACTACGAACCTCTGTCATATTATTTGGAATAGGCCATTCCTTCAGTTTTTCCCCATCCATCCTCACTCCATTGTCTGAGATTAGAAATTAAAAAAACTAGAATTTTCTTAAGAAATCTACACTTCTTTAATATTACAACAAACTCCCTTTTCATAACTATTCTAGTATAAATTTCAAATGTAATAAGTGTTCATCCACTGTCTTACTAAATATCAAAATATCATCAGATTAGTCAACCAAAAACTTACCATTGTATTCTCATAGTACTTTTTTCATAAACTTTATGAATGTATAAGGTGCATTAAATATCCTAAATAACATCACCATCCACTCATATAATCGATCTTTATTTTTGAAATTCATTTTCCATTCATCCCCTTCACAGATTCAGATATGGAAGTACCCACTCTGCAGGTCAATCTTACTAACTTTTTTGTCTCCCTCTAATATGTCCATCATATCATCCAATATTGCAATTGGGAATTGATACTTAATTATGATTTTATTCAGGGCCCTACTGTCAAGACACATTCTCTATTCTCCATTATTTGGAGTCAATAGAAATATAGTTTCACATGTACTCATTCTTTCTCTCACCAACCCTTTTTTTATTAGACCTGTCACTTACCTATTCAACTCCCAATTATCTATGGGAGTAATTATGCAGGTTTTCTGATTTGGAAGGGTTGACCCTGGGAAAAAATCAACATGGTGTTTTATATCCCTCTTGGGATGTAACCCATCTGGTATCTCATTTGACAAGACATATTTATATTAATTTAATATCATTTCTACGTCAGTGGGTATATCAAATTCCTTTATTTCCAAATTCTTTGGCACCAGTGTATAACACCAATCAACCTCATCCATTTCTACAAAAAAATTATTTTATAGCCAACAAGCCCTCGCTCTTCTCTTGTTCCCTGAAGGGTAACATGACCACCTTTACACCATCCTTCCAAAAAATATAAGTAATTTTCCCTCCATTGTTTGTAATATTTATATCGTATTTCCAATGCATCCTAAGTAATATATGACATTCATCGATCAATATAACATCAAACCACATGTCATCCTTATAAGTATTCATAATAAAAAACTTTACGAGGATTGTTATATCTATGGTTTCCTAATTCTGTTTCTTAAACCATGATATACGATAGGGATAAGGGTGCTTCTCACATTTTAGAATGAGCTTATCAAACATCACATTTCAGAGAATATTTTCACAACTACCACCATCAATAATAATTTTATGTACCTTTCATCAAGTGGCACTTCTTATTTGAAAGATAATTGTCTACATCAAAGAATTAACACTAGCACCATATTTTCTTTCTCCTTCCTCTAGAAAATCATCATCCTCCTTATCATGAAGTTTTCATCCAAGTGTATATAAAACTTGCTTTATTCTTCCTCTTCGACTTCAATCAGGTTTACTAGTCGTGATTCTTCTTTCCATCTATCCTATGTAGGATTATGTGAACACATAAAATATATGTTCCCTTCTTCACCACATTAGTAACATGTATACTAAATTTGGTATATATTCCAACCCTACCTTCCATTATAAAATATTCCCCTCTGAAACTCCTACCTCTTTGGTAGTTACCATAGTTTTCACTAGATGCTTCCTACCCTTCTACATTAGAGGATTCACTTTTTATATAATCAAATCTACTGCTTCCTCTCATTGGAAATGATGATGACCAATACTTCACACCTATTATAAAATTACTCATATTTTTTTTTCTTTTTCTTTTTATGTGATTTGATAAGAATCATCTAGGTTATGGATCTAGAGTATACTCAATTCATCTTGTATGGTATAACTCAACCAATTTACATGCCTTATAACCTTCCACTATTCAAACTCTCCCTATTCCATCGAGATTTATACCTTGTAAAATTCATTGGTATACTCGTTAATGTTGAGATGCTTATATCTTAGGTTTTGAAACATTATAAATTGTATTTGGGAAAAATCTATATGAAGAAACTCTTCTTTCAACTTCTTCACCATTTTATTCCAATTTCAGATATTGTAATTTCATTTCCTTTGTCTTTCATTTTTCACATGTTCCCAACATATCAATGCATGTCCAACACACTTAGTACATGAAAACCTAACCTTCTTCTTCTTTGCAAGGTTTTTCCACTCAAATAATTTTTCCATATGACTCAACCATTAATTCAACTCTTCTGGTTGTAACCCTAAACCATAATAAAGAACATTAATTTTGATGCCATCATTTTTTCCCTCTAAATATAGGATCAATCTCTCCTCAAATGGTATCTAGATCAATGTCTCTTCATATTTTTCATTCATTTACGGAGGTAATTCTTCAATATCACTATTTAGGTCTGTATCCACATTTTCATGTCTCCTTCTAAGCCACATAACTTCTCATGTGATCTCAGTAACTTAGATTTATAGCTCCTACATATGCCTATTCATTTAAGCATGAACTCCCCTACCACATCTATCAATGCTTATATAAAATACGGGTAATAAATTACACATCCAAATGTAATATATATTACCTTGACCATTCTCAGAAGATCCAAATCTTGCTTTAATACCAATTAATGTATATCCAACTGTAAGAGGTTAGAATACTTCCAAAACACACACAAACAATTTGCAAAAAAACTAGAATATTCAAAATATTTTTCATCTGATTTTAGGATTCATAATAATCTTCCACATCATTACAATCTTCTTTTTATTTTACATTAACTCTAAAAAACCATAAAATTCCAAAAATAAAACCTTAAAATGCAAAAAACACCCTAAAATTCTAAAAAGAACCTACTAGTTAAACACCTCAGATGGGCCCCAAATTTATTGTAAAAAATATTCCTTCATAATTGAAGGATCCCGCAAAAATTTTACTTATTTTACGAAAGATACAAAAAGTTATTAAAACTCTAAGTTCTAGACAAAACATACAAAATGTTCGGAGCTAATTGTAGACCACTAGACGAAGGAATCTGGCCTAGAAAATATGTTAAAATGGCATCCTACCTTTTTGACACACTTGTCCATAAATTATTACTAACCAAAATCTACCACCATGGAAAATTTCAAGATAATCCAATGATCATATCAAAAGTTATGGCCTTCAGAAGCTATGCTCCTACATCACTTTCCTTTGAATGAATCAAAATTTACAATATTTAAGTGGTAAATACCTTAAGTTTAATAACTCCTCTCTAGTTATGCTTTAAAATTACAAATGTGTTCTATGAATTTTCAATGCACTCTTTGAATTTTAATTGTCTCACATCATTATGGAATTACTTGTTGCTAAAAAATTCTCCTAAATTCAAGAATATAATCATACAATTCTTTATAATCAGTTCAAACCCAACCAATTCACTTACCATAAAAATTCGTAAGGCTAGATATCTACTGAAAGCATTAGCTACTTGGTTAAGTTTTCCTTATTTACGTTTTAATACAAATATATACCCCTACCATGAACAAGGAATTGTTGCAAAAGCTATGGAATGAGGCTAAAGAACCTCAAAGCTTTGTCAATTCATCTATGGACCATAAGATTAGAGCTAAACGATAAACTATATATTTGCATGCATATACAAATTTGAAACAAACATTCAAACCCTATCATATATAATTATCTCTCTACTCCATGAAAGCTTAATGAATGTGAACCTAGTATAGATTCTAAGAAATCAAAATTTTTGGTTGTTTCTCAAGGTATTTGAGAGTGACAGTTCACCATTAATGTCTACAAGACCATATGGTTCCTCTCATTTACTCAAATCTTGCATTATGGATGAAAATGGAGGCTATTATCTCAATATCAATTGAGGGTTAATCTTAAGAGCAAATGTCTAATTAGCTTAAAGCTAATACAAATGGAATCCCAAAGCTAGGTGTTCTTAGTGTTAATAAGATATCCTAAGTGTGAAGGTTAAAGGTTGAATTTGAAGGCTTAGCCTTCTATTTACAGTTTTACACTTGGGATAGTTTTGAATTTGGGTGCATGTGGGGCTAAAGGTAATCAAAAAATCACTTGTAAATTAGATTAGGAGGTAAGTAAAAATGATTTAGGCTAGTTAAGCATGATTAATGAGTGATTAGAGACTGATTGAAAGTTGGGAGGATTCTGATTAACCATTTGTGATAGATAGCCTAGGAAGCCAATAGAAGTGATTCAGAGATAACTAGGGATGTTCCTGAATGGTCGAAAGGAGGAATGTCTAGCTAATAAGAGAGATATTATCCCAATTAACTGATTATAGGAGGAAAATGAATGAAAGATTGTCATGAATGAGCATCTGAGAATGGAGCAAAGAATGAGGAATTAACAAAGTGTCATTAATCATTTGAATTGGAGGAAATGATACGTGTAAGAATATTTTAGGTGTCTACATTTTCCCCTCTTTGAGGTGGGGTAAGTGATGTTACTTAAAAGAAAGTAGACAAGTATAAACAAGTAAAATTTTGAAAGGGAAGGAAAAATGATTAGAATGAAGGATGCCCCCTTGATTGAATTAAAATGAGTAGAAAGGGGAAGAAAAAAGGGAAGAATTCGATTGACGATCGAAAAAGATGATAGAAAGAGAACATAATAAAGAATAATGTGAATAATAATAAAATAAAGAGGATATAAAAGAAAATTAAGTATTAGGAAGGGGGAATGAGATAATATCAATCGAATGCCTTTTAAGTAACTTTATTTTTCATCATATTGCTAATGATCTTCATCATCGATCTTTATTAAAAATAATTAACAAAAGTGTAGTATGAAGTGGAAATCAATATATGAACAAATGTCCATTGCCAACAACACCAACTCCATGCAACATACAAAATATAATGCAATAGAAGAAAGTAAAAGATGTCGAACTCCATGCAACATACATAATGCAATGCAATACGAGAAAGTAAACAAGCTAACCTAACAGAGAAACATAATTTATTGTTTTTCTTATCAGTTTTCAGTTATAACCTATTCCAATAAATGAAAGGGGTTAATGATGGTGCCCTAAGCAAGGATACATGCAAGGGGAATAATGAAGGACACTTGGGTCCAATGAAAAATAATTGTACACTACGAAATAGCTCGAGGCAACTTATTGTCCCCTAGAGTATAGACGAAGTAAGCAACTTAGATTTTGTTGATAGAGGTAAATCAAGATGATCTGTGAGTCATGCACATGAACAAGGGATAACCAAAGAGTGATGTTTTTTAGGATTATTTATATTATTTTTTATTTTTATCAAAACATATTTGAATGTTTTTGATGATTTTGAAATTTTTCTGAAACTATGTATAGGAAGATAAAGAAATGTGGATGCCCCCAAAAATATATGGGATTTAGAAGGGCAGAATTCCTTGTGCATGCACAGTAAAGTGAAGATGCAAAAAAGCCCCAATAGTAGGTGGGGGTATTCAAATATAAACTCTTCATGTGATGATAATGAGAGGGGGTTAAAGCCCAATATGAATAAGCTCAACATGATAATGAACGTAAACCAATGAAGTTCTATGACGAAGAAAGGATGACCTTAGCATACATTTCCTAAGAAACAAATGATAGAAAGGAAGTGGAAGATTGTTTCTATGAAAGGGAACAAATGTGTTCGTAAAGATGGGAAAAAGGTAATCTAAAACACATGGATGTTATGAAAAAATTATAATAACAATGAATTTTATGAATGTAGCTTAGAATCCTTGCACCGAAGAAGTGATTAGCCAAAGGTACAAATCATGAGACGAGATAAGGACAAAAGAAAAGGGTTTGAACAAGGTCCAAAAAAAGACACTTGGTAATATACTAATCCTATTCACTCATAGATATCTAGTGTGTGTATGTGGAAATTAATTACCTCTTAAAGGAAAGAGTTGATAGAAAACAAGTGAAGATACTAGCAAATGTGTAGGATTGATTGATTTTGAAAGGTGATTTGTGAATGCAGGGTAGAAGGATAACCATACATTGCTCCGTTACCAACCATGCATCCATAGCCCAGACGGAGATGCATTTTATTCTAATCATAACATTTCTCTACTTACAGTCAGGCATCCATATCCCCAGTATAGATTATTTGAAATACCCCAAGAGAGAGTGATATATCAATTCGATTGTTCTGTTAGTTTTTAGCTTTTGACATTTGATTGATTCTGTATCTTTTTTTTTCTAAAAACTTATTTCAGCTCTCTAGATTCTTTTTGACAAGGGGTTAAGAACCAAAAATGGATTGATGGAAGGAGGTGGAAGTGATTATGATGATGACATTGGCTAGTGTCAACAAATACATCTGAAAAAATTCTTCGTAACAAGTTTATTAGATGTTGAATGTGATGGGATCTCTAAGAGGTTAGTTTTTCTTTAATTTACCAAGGTGATAAAAGACCCGAGTCAAATAGATCCCATAGAGATAAATTTCACAAAATGTGTGTGAAAAGGCTAACGACAATATCACTGAAGGAATGGAAATGGTAGGAAGAATTACAAAATAATAACAAGGAAGGGAAGAAAGAAACATACATGTGTACATAATACTTTATTGCAATGTTTAATCTTTTTACTTTTTACTTTTTATTTTTATGTTTTCTCATGTTTTTGTATTTTTGTATTTTTTAATTTATTATTAGAATTTTGATAGTTTATGGAAAGGTGGGACCAAAAAAGTTACTCTGTGTGGTAATATCCAACAACAATGTCTATGACTTCCTTGATAAGGAATATTAGGCGTGTTTTTTTTATCAAGAGTCATATTATCTCTGATCTCAATGATTGTGGTGAGCTCGTACTCAACAAATGAATGTGATTTATCCTAAAACATGGATTTTGTATGTGGGATATTGAGTTCCCTATCTGTTGGTCTTTGCACTTTGTGCCATACATGATGGGTGTGTTGGTGTTCATTCTTGAATTGCATTTGATTTACAACTTTGAGATTGTTTGAGTTATTGGGAGTTTTGGAGCTCTTCATAATTTTGACATTAGCTTGATTAAGAAACTATTTATGTTTCTTATAATTTGATGTGTGAATTGTTTGATCTTGAGAAGGAGAATAAATTAAACATGGACATTTAGAAATGATGTGAGAAATGACCACGGGTTTTCCACAACCATTGATAGAAGAAAGGTGTGATGGATTAAAAGGATACAATCCAAGAATTGAAGAGGATGGGCTACTAGGAGGTGAGCCACTAATAGAAGATGATGAAGG
Source organism: Taxus chinensis (assembly GCA_019776745.2). Taxonomy (NCBI): domain Eukaryota; kingdom Viridiplantae; phylum Streptophyta; class Pinopsida; order Cupressales; family Taxaceae; genus Taxus; species Taxus chinensis. The sequence goes on along the minus strand of CM034154.1, from coordinate 61,465,251 downwards.
GATTCCAGGATATGGAACTAAGATTGAAGATAAAGGACTACTCAGAGGTTTCCCGTAGATAGAAGAGGATGAAGGGATACTAGAACTAGTCCAACAAGAGAAAAATTTTCTCTTTTCAACACGAAATTGCATACTATTCCAACCACAAAACAAACTTATGGTTAGGCACATTCCATGGTGAAAGTATTTTTAAGGTTTCTTACTCCCTAAAAATTCCTTTAATTATTAGCTTACGTACTAGAAGATTCATGTTATAGGAACCAAGAAATCGTGTTTCCTCTTGCTAGGATTCCTCTAATATGTTAATGTATTCTTACGGTAAGTCCCATTTAAAAGATTCATTGAAGTTACATTATTTACTTATTTGATTTTTTCATTTATTAAGAGGAAAATGATTACACACAAGGTCATTTACCCACACACAAGATACAATATCTTATCTCATACCTTTGTTGCACAAGGAGGTGAGTGCAAGATAAAACTAAGGAGAAAATCCATTTAGAATTGGAATTAATTTTTATTCCTTTGGGAAGGGATCATAGCAGTTAAATTAAGCAAGAAATTCTCGCAATGCACCTTCATAAGGGTTGAGGGTATGAAGGTTAAAATGGATTCATCTTCATGATCTCACAAGACATTAACCATAAGTTTTTTGAGACTTATAAAACAATAAGGATTAAGCAAGTGCATCAACTAGTCATATCTTGATTAAATTCATAAAAAAGTTTACAAATTAGGTTTTATAACAGATAAGTTGGCTTTAGTGGTTTCTTGATCATTTATCCCCATTTTACATAATCTTGTAACTTCATAAATTACTAAACATTGGTTTACATTTTAATATCATTTTACATCCCATCAACACTAAGAATAAGATATTATTATAGATTAAGAGTAATAAGGTACACATTTTTTTAACACAAGAGGATAGTTTCCTTTTGTTTCATTTGAAGACTCTTTGCTTCATCTATAAGGTAACAAAATTAGATTTTTTTATTTTTAGTATAACCTTTGTATGGATTATAAAACCACTCAGGGATACCTAGTATTACATTATTTCTGTAATCTAGAAGGGTTTACTAACTCAAGGTTCTAACTCAATTTTCTTACCATAATCCTTTCGATAACTATACATATATACATAATTTCCTATCAAAGATGTTACACAATCCAAAAATAGCTAAAAGGTCTATTGTATTTTGACTCGAGATTAAATAGGTAAAAGAATATTGGTCATAACAAGGATAAACTATCTTTCAACATTTCAATCGTACAATAAGATGCTCGTAAAAATGTGATGATTTGGTTATATCATTCACAATATTATTCACAAATTTTGTTTTCAATTACTCCAAAAAAATTACTTCATAAGTACAATTTGTGCCTTTTTAAATTTCCAAACAAACACTATTTTATAGTCTTTCAACATATTTAAGCACACATGAATAAAGAAAATTCAATAGAAACCTGATACAAATCTCCCTTTTTCTACTCACAAAGGCCATCTGTACATTTATAGCCTAAGTCAGTTCGCAAGAATTGAGCATGATAAAGACTACACAATGAAATAATATTCTACCATTAACAATATCATAAAATGAACCTTATATTTAATGGAATAATACTAAAATATAAACCACTAATAACTTATTTAGTCATGCTAGAAGATTTACTATTTCAAATTAATAAAGAAGCCATAAGAATCTGTTATGAAAATTATTTCTAAAACAAAAAAAGGTCTAACCTGCATTCTAGTAGGGATCAATGACCCATTGAGTTTAAAACAGAGTGAAGAGTGTATTGGGATTTCAATCATGTAATCATATAGATTATATGATTGAAATCCAATACTCAAACATCAATTAACATCTCCTTAAATAAGTCATGAGATATAAAAGGCTTAAAGTTAGAAATTCAGCATCATTTATTTAACCACTATTTAGAACTTTTGAAAATAAATTCACAACATTATGATACTATGTTGTTTATAAATTATCATATGAAGTATGTTCTAAAAGTGCAGTTTAAGATAACATTTGGCTATCTTGCCATGCCATATAGAACAGTCATCATGTACAATAAAATAAGTATGCAATATTTAGTTAGTCAAACAATCAAATTTAATCCAATGCTGCAATATTACCAAGTTTATCTTCAATAAAGTTTGACTAAGTTCAATACAACTCATCAATGGTACTAATATTGGACAATGCCATTCCATATGAACCAACTACTACCGAAATAAAGTTCGACTAACACCACAAAGCTATCTAAAAATTCATCACGTAATTGAAGAAAGTATTAGCTCTTCCAAAAGAAAATAATGTGCCCTTATCTTTGGAACACAGGTTAAGTACCAATATGATCATTAATGATCTATTAAGGACATTGGAGATGAAGTTTAAACTACTACTTTACCAATAATGTATCCCCCTTTTTTTTATACGATGAGTTAAATCAATACAAAATTCTTTGAGAAGTCTATAATGACAGTAATAACAACTAAAACAACATGATACCAAAACAATCTTGTAAACAAAAGGGTTTTCTAATACCTTCTCAGATAAATCTTCCCTCATTTCCCAGAAGATTGATACCTCAGTTAAATTTTCTCTTACTAACATTTAAAATTATAGTCAAATAAATTTAATTACCATTAACCAAATATAAATAGATTCTAAGAAAACCGTCGAAAGGAACTAATATATATATATATATATATATATATAGATGTTATACGAATTGCACTTAGTCATGTCTCCTTCAATAGATAACTAAATATTCTAAGTTACCTTAAATTTAGTCAAATACCCTTACTTTAGTCAAATACCTAGTCCCACCAAAATACCATTCTTTATATATAAAAATAAAAATGAAACTCTTCCCCTTGGGAACCTGTTGACCAAATAAGCTCACACTTTTTTTTAGGTCAACTAACACCATTTCCCCCATTTTTTTCTTCAATCTGAATTTTTACATATTTTAAGCACTTAAGGCCCCCTGAAAGCATTTCCATCAGATCATAAATTTCTTCCCCTTTATATATATATATAAAGAAGTCTTTCTAACTCCTCATATTTCACAAGTTACGGGCCGATGGGCCTTGGAAAGATTTTTTGCCAAAAACAGGTCGGCAGGCCTAGGGATGATTTTTTGCCAATGGAAATTACAGACCAGTAGGGCATTGATAGATAGTTTGACATTTTTACAATTTTCACAAAAGGCACAAGTATAATTATGGGCCTACGGGCCCGAGAAGGATTTCTTATGAAAAGTGGAAAAACTGAGCCAGCGGGCCATGAGATGTCTTTTCGCCAAATGTGGAAAATGTGGGCTGGCGGGCCTGGGGATGTTTTCTTTTACCAAAAGTAGGTATTCAAGGCCATGGAGGATTTTTTTACCAAATGTAAATTTGGGACAGTGGGTTTGTGGGGAATTTTTAAAATTTTGCACCTTTTGCAAAATGGTGCAGTTTTTAAGTGCGGGCCCGTGAGCCTGCGGGGTCTCATTAGCTGTTGAAAAGTCATAGACCCATGGAGAGTGCAACGTGCATCATTGGCACAAATATAAGGATAGAATCCAAAATGAAGACCCCAAACAAGCACCGAGATTCCACATGTTCCAGGTCCTAAAGGGAACAGAGTCAATAGTTAGAAAGTCAAAATGGGGTAGAGCCAGTGGAGGGTGCCACCTTTCGACTCAATGCAATTACAAAGACCAACTCTGAAGGAGGATCCCCAAATAAGAGTAAGATCACCATGTGGTCAGAGTTAAAAAAGGGGAACAAAGTAGACCCAAATTGACTAAGTATAAGAGAGTTGGTAGAAGCCTCCACGAGTCAAAACAACGCACCTTCAAGGGTCAAAGTCAAAGTCAGAGACTCAAACAAGCACTAGGCCTCCACATGTCCTAGGTCTGAGAAAAGGGATAGAGCCAGTTGTTAATTGACTAAGTAGAAGAAGGTCAGCAAAAGCGTCCACATGTCTCTTTGGTACAACTTCAAAGTTAAAATTTGGAGGCAAACCTGAACTGAGTGCAAAGATGCCACATGTCTCATTGACACAAATTCAAAGGAGCAGAACCTAAAGTAGAGACTCAAATGAGTGCCAACTATCTATGTATGTAGGGTCCAACAGAAGTCAAATGATAATTATGATCTAATTGGGTAAGTATAAAAGAACCACCAGAAGGTGCCACGTGTTGACTTAGCCCAACTTCAAAGGTAAAATCCAAAGGGACAATCCTAAACAAGCGTTGAGCCTCCATGTGTCCAGGGTCAGAAATATGGCCCCAATAAGAAAAAGGGACTTAGCCAAAACATAAAGAAATAGAATAGAGCCACGGAAGGTGCAACCTAAATGGTATTCCCCAAATGAGTGCCAACCCAACACGTGGTCACACTCTGAAGAGGTAAAGTTGGTCATTGAAAATTCCAAAATCCTATGGAGATCTCCATGTCTCTCGTTCATGCAACTTAAAAGATAAAATATGGGGGTAGGCCTCATATGTTTGCTAATCCTCCATGTGTCCCAAGTCAGACATAAAGCCCCCACCAAACAAAAGGAACTTAGCTAAAACACAAAGAAACAAAACAGAGCCATGGAAGCCGTAACATGTCAGTATGGTATAATTTCAAGAGTGAAAGGAAGGGGCTAAATCTTCATGGCGCACGAGGCTACCAAGTGAGTCTTGCACGGATAAAATCTTTTAAATATAGAGAACTCGTGACCCTGACCTATAGGTAGCCATATCTTTCGACTGGATACTCATATTTGGGTAGGAGAGGAGTTTTTGGAAAGCTCTCGGTGTTGGCTTCTAACCTACCTCCATTAATGTTTCGGGGTAAGTGCACCAAGTTGGGGGACAATTAAGTGGACATCAAATCCTGAATTTTACATTAAAAACAGCAAAACATCAAATTTAGTCCTTCCGCAGACTTGAACCATGCCGAAAAGTAAAAAAATATGTCATAAAAATGGTACCATTACGTACGGGAGACTATTAGCTTTGTAGAAATACTAATTTTAAAGTGAATAGAAGAGGATAAATATCATTTTATAATTTTTTTACTAATAGTAGGTCTTTAAGACACTTTTTCTTGTGAATGTTTATGTCTACGTTTAAGACTACCAAAATTTGTTTCACTTATCAGAATGTGATAAAACTTATACCATCCCAACCGTGGTGAAATTATATACATGTTCAAAAAAAAATTTATTTGATTTCAATATTTTTTGATGAAGTTATGGCAGGCAAACAGAAAGTGCTCTGTTTTCTTTATGTTTTCATACCACTTTCACGGAAAAAAATCATAAAAAATATAATATTACTCAAAAAAATACAAAATAAAATCCATCCCAAGATAGATAGTGGCATATAACTTCTCACCAAAGGGAAAAAAAATATATATCAATTTTTGGTCATCCAAATTGTGGGCAAACGGACTATAATCTTATTGGCGTTTTAAAAAAAAATACCAAGTCATTGAATTTTGAGTGTTTAATATAGCTAATCTTGTCCATTTTTTACAAAAATTAGTATTTTAGAAACTAGATTCCAGATGCTAGGATTCATATTAATATAATTTTGTCTAATTTTGAGTGTATGTATTGCTAATAATCCCTACAAGTTGATATTATGTTGTTATTTGCAATATGATGTCCACGGATGACCCTATATTTGTCCATCAACTTCCTGCACTTACCCTTCGGCCAACTATTTTCGGGGGATGTCAAGTCTCCCACCTGCCACCATGATGAAGAATGGGCCTATTTCTTATCCAATAAGGGACATCGATGGGGGCATGGGTGTTGCAATGAGACTCTTTATTAGGCTATGTGGATTCAATGCACTTCTAGGGGTGGTTGGAGTAGAGTTAGAATTCTTCCATCCTATCTCTCTTATTCTTCCTATATATTGTAAAGGAGGGGATTTTTTGAAGAGTTTGGTCATAGTTTCTCTCCTGCCCCCCTTCTCTTTCTTGCTTAGGGTAGAATGTAGAGTCTAAGCCTCCTCTCATGGATCTATAATGGAATTTTCTTGCCCATTACCCACTTACGATGTACTGTGTTACTTATGGAGCAATAAAATATGTTTCGTGATGTGTTTTTTTGTCCATCCTTGATTATTTTGTTGTCTCTTCTTGCCATTTGTTATTGCAGGGTGTATTGTGCATACTCTGATGTTTATTGCAAGTTCTAAGAGTTGTGCTTAATGGGTTTTGAAGTAGTGTTCTATGTGAAATCTATCTCTGGTCTGTACTGCAATTTGTCCACCCTCTGCTTTGCTCACCTCTCTCCACTTCTGGTAGTTTATATTTCTGATCATCGACTCCCTTTTCTATTGTATCACCACTTAGTGTAGACTCTCTTTTACCCTATCTCTCTCTTTCCCTATCTCCTTGGGATGGTTAGATTAGGATTAGATTAGGTTTTCCCTACACTAGAGTAGCTTGTGGTAGGTAATTTAGGAAGTAGGAAAAAACCTTCTCTGGAGGTCCATCTCAAGTCCACAGGTCCCAAAACTTGAGAGAGGGTCCAATGTTGTGCAATCACACTGAATGCCCCATTTCAAACTTAGGACATTTAGGGGTACTGTGATTTTGCAACAACAATTTTGGCATGTTGGGTGGGATAGGTTTTAAGCACCTTACTACTTCATTTCATCAATTTGATGTGTTCTTGATGAAATTCAGCCTCTTGAAACACATTCAAAGCATATCTAGCGACTCCGTCTAGTCAATAACCCATTCTCTGAGTTGGAGACTTTCCTTCCATCCATTTCCACCCACTTTTTCTTTCCATATCTTTCATTTTCTCCCATTCCATGAAGTTGTGAAATCATGAATTCATTCCAATCTTGGAACTCACACTTGCAGCAACCGTGGTGCAGTCTACCTCCAATGTATTTCCCAACTCCTATAGATCAACATTATGATCAGATATAGAACCATTATGCACACATATGAGCGGTTCCAAAACCATTTTAGCTAAGGAGCTTATCAAGAGCAAGGGTGTAAATTCGATGGTGGTGGTTATGTGGAGAATGCTTGTTTGTTGGAGAAGATCTAAAGAATGGAGGCTAGCATGGTCCAGTTCAAGGCTAAAACAAATATGAAGGCATTCAGGATTGGTTACAGGGCACCTTGTCCATAGGGAGGCCCTTTTCAAAGACATTACAGCCCATAAGAGAAGCTTGACTTAATGGTTGAAATTTCACCCCAAATTTCCCAATGGATTGAGGAGATTGAGGCTTATGAGTTGGAAACAAGACAACCTTCTCAATGGGTAAGTCCACCACTTCCTATATTTTTGTTTCCTCTTCCTTCATTAGTATCATCATAGCAGTGTCATGAGTCTACCTCCCCATCTTCAGCCCCAAGAGTTGATTTCCCTTCTGCATCTCATAATCTTCCATCTCATCTGAATTCTTCTACCATTTTCCTTTCTAAACAGTCATCCCACCCAAACTAAAAAGAAGTTCCACTTCCCTCACCACCACAAAAAATTACAAAGTTGGTTGAAACTCCATCCACTCCTCCTCTTGCCTTCCCAACTCCATGTGGGGAAGAGATTCCAAAGACCAATCAAGAATAACAATAAGAAGAGGAACCCAACACAGAAGAGATGATATAAAATATGAAGATTTTGGCTACTATATTTTGGTTTATAAAGATCCCCTTGATGGTTAAGCCAACAGAGGAAGTCCAGGTTGAAGAGCCAATGGGGGATGAGGCTGAGTTTGTAGCAGAAGAAGAACAAGAACAAGAGGAATAAGATCAGAAATCTATTTTCTCTGAATGTAGTGTCCATAATGGCACTCTGTCTGAAGAGGATATTGATATAATCCAATTTTCACAAGAAGTCAAGAGAGAAGAATAACAATTAGCTCCAAGTCCCATTGAAGAGGAGCAACTGGGAGAGATCAAATCAGAGTTGAGGCCACTTAGTGAAGAAAGCATTATTGAATATTTTTTATTTTCGTTTGAAGGGCCTAATTTGATTAATGAACCCATGAAAGAGGAGGACCATACAGTTCCAGAGGCTCCAAGTGCAGAGCGGGTCACAAAAGAACCTTCAGTTCTTCCTCCTACTTTATCCCCTTCAAGCTCTAATGTTGAAGAAGACTTTGATCTTTCAAACTTCATGTTTGAGGATGAAGGGAACCATGGTGAGAAAGTTACAGATCAAGAGGACACCATGGAGGAGGTCAAGCATGTGCAGTAGGACAACAAGGAGGAAAAATATCTATCAGACTTGGATAGAGAGGAGCCTAAGGAGATAACATCATTTACTCCTCCATCATCCACCTTCCAAGAACATGACCCTCCTACAATGAAGGAGAGCATTTAATTATAATATCCTGCACTTCATAACAACCCTTTGGAACCAAGGTTGGAAGATATAAATCTTCCATGTTCTTCATAGGATGAAGAAGGGAAAGAGCATGAGGATGTCATCATCTCTTCCACACCATCCACCTAGCAAGGTCAGCAAGAAAACTCCATTCTTGGAGTTGAAGTTCAGAAAAATGAGCACATCCATTGGATCAGACCATGCCCAATTAGGTTCTTAACTTCATTGGAGCCAAGGGAGAAGCCAAAACATATCATGCCCACTTCAAGACATGATGATGAGTATCAAATTACCAAGGGTCACTATCAACACCTCTAGGTGTCTAATTCCAATCAGCTAGAGGAGGTATTTTTGATTGATGTTGATAGCTTGATGATTTGGGTGGAGGATTGGCTTGTAGTTAGTTTTTCACTCATATAAGCAACCATATTCAGTGTTAAATAATTTGCATGGCTGCCCCTTTTTAGAAATGGAAGATACTTCTCCCTTCTAGTTGCAAGATTTGTTTGAGCTCCCTTTCTCTCTAGTTAGCATAGTATAGGAGTAGTTTTATTTGGCAGTCTCAGTGATGTTTTATTTTTCCAAAAGCAGGTCTGCTGGGCTGCAGCTAAATTTTTTCCAAAAAGCAAATTTGGGCTAGCGGGTTTGCAAGACATTTTTAAACTTTTGCACTTTTTGCGAAATGGCATAGTTTTAAGGTACGGGTCCACGAGCCTACTAGATCTCATCATCTGTTGATTAGTCACAGACCTGTGGAGGGTGCCACGTGTCTCATCAGTGTAAGTCTAAGGATAGAAGCCAAAATAGAGACCCTAAACAAGTTTCGAGCTTCCATGTGTGCTAAGTTTGAAAAGGGATAGAGTTAACAGTTAGAAAGTCAAAATGGGGCAAAGCCAATAGAGGGTGCCATGTGTCGACTCAATGTAACTACAAAGACCAACTCCAAAGGTAAATCCCCAAACAAGTGCAAACTCGCCATATGGGCAGAGTTAAAAAATGGGGATAGAGCGGGCCCAAATCAACTAAGTATAGAAGGGTCAGCTGAAGCCTCCACATGTCCAAACAACACACCTTCAAGGGTCGAAGCTAAATCTATAAACTCAAACAAGCGCCAAGCATGCACATATCCCATGTCTAAAAAAAGGAACAAAGCCAGTCATTTAATCAACTAAGTATAACAAGGTTGGCGGAAGCCTCCATGTGTCTCTTTGGTGAAACTTCAAAGTTAAAATCCAGAGGTAGACCCTAATTAAGTGAAAATCTGCCACGTGTCTCATTTGTGCAAATTCAAATGGGCACAACCCAAAGAAGACACTCAAATGAGCACCAAATCTCCATGTGTCTAGGGTCCAACAAAAGTTAAATGAGCAGCAGTCCCGAATCAGCTAAATATAAAAGAACCAACAGAAGGTGCCATGTGTCGACTGGACGTAACTTCAAAGGTAAAATATAAAGGGACAGTCCCAAATAAGCACTGAGCCTCCACGTGTCTAGGGTCAGACGTATGGTACCGCCAAGCAAAAGGGTATTCGCCAAAACACAAAGAAATAGAACAGAGCCATAGAAGGTGCCACGTGTCTCAATAGTGTAACATCAAAGGCCTGACCCAAAAGGCAGTCCCCAAATGAGGGCCAACCTGCCATGTGATCAGAGTGCGAAGAGGTAAAGTTGGCCATTGAAAATTCCAAAAGCTTGTGGAGACCTCCACATGTCTCATCTACATAACTTCAAAGGTCAAATTTGGGAGCATGTCTAAGATTTGCATTAAGCCTCCACGTGTCCCAGGTCAGACATAAATCCCTATCCAAACAAAAGGGACTTAGAATAAGCACAAAGAAATAGAACAAAGCTAAAGAAGTTACCATGTGTCAGTTTGGTGCAATTTAAAGAGTGAAATGAAGGGGTTGAATCTTCAGAATGCATGAAGCTACCATGTGGGTCTTTAATGGATAGACTCTTTTAAATATTGTGCGCCCATGATCCTGATCTTTAGGAAGCCATATCTTTCAACTGGAAACTTAGATTTGGGTGGGAGAGGACTTTTTGGAAAGCTCTCGACATGAGCTTCTCACTTGCCTCTATTAATTTTTTGACCCACTATTTTTAGGGGCTATCAACTCTCCCACCTACTATCATAATGAAGAATGGTCCTCTTTCTTTCCGATTAAGGGAAAACTATGGGGGCATTTGTGTTGTAGCAAGACTCTTCATTTTGGTAGGTGGATTCATTGTGCTTCGAGGGGTGGTTGGAGTAGATTTCAAATTCTTCCCTTCTCTCTCACTTATTCTTCCTATATATTGTAAAGGAGGGGCATTTTCTAATAGGTTGGTCATTGTTTCTCTCTTTCCCCCTCTCTCTTTCTTCCTTAGGGTAGAATGTGGAGTCTAAGCCTCATCTCATGGCTCTTTAATGTCATTTTATTTCCCCTTTACCACTAATGATGTATTGTGAAACTTATGGAGCAATTAAATATGTTTCGTGATGAATTTTTTGTCCATTGTTGCTTATTTTGTTGTCTCTTCTTGCCCCTCATCATTGCAGGGTATACTGTGCATACTATAATGTTTTTTGTAGGTTTTGGGAGATGTTCTTAATGGGTTTTGAAGTAGTTTTCCATGTGAAATCTATCTCAAGTCTATGGTGCACCTTGTCCACCCTCTCCTTTGTTGACCTCTATCCACTTTAGGTGGTTTGTATTTGTGATCAACCACTCCCTTTTTTGGTGTATCACCGCTTAGTATAGGCTCTCTTTCACCCTCTCTCTCTCTCTCCCTGTCTCCTTGGGATGGTTAGATTTTGATTAGCTTAGGTTTTTCCTATACTATAGTAGCTTGTGGTAGGTAGTTTAGGAAGCAGGAACTTTCCTTCTCTGGAAGTCCGTCTCAACTCCATAGGTCCCACAACTTGATAGATGGTTCAATGTTGTGCAATCACACTAAATGCTGCATTTTAGACTCAGGAAATTCAGGGGTGTTGGGATTTTGCAACAATAAAACCTAGGTAAATAAGAATGGTTATAGTAATCATTAGCTTGCAATCCAACTAGCATTAAAACAAGCAACATTACAAATCAACTATAGCACCCAGAGAAGGGAAGAAAATATATTGGGGTCTTTATACACCGATAAACAAGGTAAGGGTTTGAAAACAATGAAATCGATTTAAACAAATGATATTCACAACAATCACTCTATGATCAAGATTTATGAAACGAGGGAGAAAGTATATACATAATTTATTATTCTTAAAAAATATTTGAAACAGTAAAACATCTCAAGATACCCAGGAGGAAAATCAACAGTTTACCAAGCAAGGCTATACTTATAATAGTTAGATAGAAATTTGATAAAAGAGAAACCCTACATGCATCCCATTCATTTTCATAAACAATAAAAACTCAAAGCTAAGTAAAAAAAAAGTGAGTGCCCATTTTTTTTAAAAAACCATATGCAAACCATTACATGGTAATATATATCAGCGCACTACTAATCAACTAAATAAACTAGGTTCAAATCAGGAATTGAGATTTAAACAACATATAAGCCATGATTTGAAATGGGTAGTCATAATAACTAAGAACAATTACCCCAAAGAGGATTATTTTACTTAGTCAAATAATAGCATTAATCCAACATTAAGGCACACTCTATTAGAGCCAAGGTTATACTTGTCAAAACATGGACCCAACTCACTATTTTGCAAGGAAACAAAACTTAAATCCTATATATTCCATCAACACCAAAGGAGACCAAACAACCAATGGTATACGACAACAACAACAATAAATAAAATACCATGTAAAATTCCATACGTAACCCATATTTTGCAATGAATTTTGTTTAGAACTACCTAATTTCAGGGAAAAACTAGAAGAATAACTTGAAGGGAAAATTGAATGCATTAAAAAAAACCATAGCACTCTAAGAAAATAGACATTTCAACAATTAAAAGCATTTCATTTCATGATATGGTTAAGACTAGCATAAAAATAAAATGGGTAGTGTTTATCATGTCTGTTTTTACACTTCCACATGATGCTTACTCACCTCATAGGCTTGCAATAGAAACATCAGGAAAAATTCCACTGAGAGCAAGCTTGTTGGGTGCCCACACTTTTCTCATGGCCATGTTTTTGGCAAAACCATGTTTTTTTTTACACAAACAGGGAGTAAGCAATAGGGAAATAGGCTCTGAACCAACAAAACGCATTTCCAACAAGTTTCATAAATCCAAAGCAAAATAGTCCATGCGACCACATCCATTCAGGATTTCAGTTGGTAGAAGATAAACAATGCGTGTGTCTTCACCACTTACATTTAAGGAATGGCAGGATGCCACCAACTCCACCCACCCTTGTCATATAAAAACCATAATTTAAGCAGAAGGAAAGTCAAATCAGCGCTTAACATGAAAATAATTTTTTTTGTTGGGGGAAAGGCCATGTACAATAGATGAAGTCTCTTATAAGAATGAGGGAATTGGAAATTAAATTCATTAAGTTCCTCATAAATTAGTAGTCCCAAGAAGATTAATAAAAAGTCCCTCCCCAAAATTCATGTCACCACCAACTTTTCTCACGTTCCACACATGCCAATACTAGACAACATTTCCGACATGCCAAGTCATTAAGCATTCCACTGATCAAAAGAATGATTATCTCAAAAGAATAAAGTTAGAAAATACCCTTAGCAAAAAAAAATAACTTACGAGAGAACGAGATAGAGAGAAGGGACGAAAGAACAGAAGAAAATATGTAAAAAAAAAACTCCGCAATAAGATCATAGTAACCTAGTGATCAAAAGGGGAGCTCAAATAAACGTTCGATGAAAAGAAATAGGGAAAGGATGCAGAAATAGAAATCGATGCTCACCGAGGCATTACAATCTTTCTTAATAGTGTTGCATATCAAAACTTGCAATTTGAAGGCATGTTCAAGATTAAATCTCCTAATTTATTCACCTTTTCTCATGGGATAAGAATGATCCAAATATGTTTATATTTATAATTAGTTTTAATCCTTTGATTTTTGTATTCCAATAAGCATTGAATAAATAATTATTTTTGATAGATAAAATTTGGAAAAGCTCCAAGGGCCATAACATCATAAGATATTACAATGAAATCTCACAATGAACCGAAATAACAGAAAAAACAAAGATCCAAACATGTTTGGCTCAGATACCAACAAAAAGATGAAACAAAACCACCAAACAAGAACAAAACTCAACCCTTAATAACGGATTGAGATCTTAAGGTCATATCTGATGGGGTTGAACTCTGCTTCGAATAAAATCTTTTCTTATTCTGAACAAACGTCTAATCACCCTATTTTAAATCATCTCCATTTGGATCACAGGGGAGGATAATATCAATTGTAGAAATAGGCTGATACATCAATTTGGGAGAGGAAAAAACAACCCTCTCCCTATTCACTTGTTCTAAATCCTGCGGTAAAACTTTCAAATAATCGTGATGGGGCTCCAGAAAAGATTTCTCAACTACATAAGTAGATTGGATCCTCAAAATGCTCTTCTCAGTATATGAATCTTCCTCACAATATAAACGGGCTTAAATGATACAGTGAGAAGGCCGAGAATCCTTCCACAAAGATGAGCTAGCTCTATTTTTATGCTTGGGTTTCCCACACTCTTCACTCAAATTCCCTGTCTACAAACATCTATGGCAGCGAAAGGACAATTTTTCATAATCTATTATTTGAATCCAAACCCTTTCTCTTATTTGTAACTCAACCTTCTTTGGTAAATCTAGGGGAACATCCATATATACCAATATATGAGAATAAGAGGGATGTAACAGTAAAGTAGATGCCTCATTTGTAGCAACGTTACCTCCTAATGTGTCACCAATAGCTTCAAAACATGATTCAGACTAGAGTTGTAAGGGAAGACCTAGAATCGTAACACAAACAAGCATCCAATGAAATTAATTTCTCAGTGGATCAAAATCTAGGTACCATTTTTTAGTCATAATAACATGATCGTTGCAAATCAAATAGGTCTTATTAATAACATCCCTATCTTGACAAGATTCAAAGAGAAAAATAAAGAAAGCTTTCAAAAAAGGAAAAAATTCAACTTTACCCAAACATTTTGGCCTCCAAGATTTAGAAATCCAATCATGCAGCTGAGAAAGCTTTGGCCATAACTGTTGAAAACTAAAAAATTAACCCACTCTTACAAAGATATTCCTCCCATCCTTGAACTTACAAGAGAAGGTCCTCTTCAATCTTAAGAGCCTGGATATTAGTTGAGGGTTTGAGGGGATTCCTCTCTCCTCTATCTTTGTTGACAGCCACTGCAACAACTACTACAAATGATTTTCCTTTGCATGCTCCACTTTGTTTTCCAGCATGTCCGTCAATTTCAAGAGTGGATTCATTATGACTGATGCCATGAATTCCCAAGAAGCTTGTACCTCTTCTAGCCTCACCCCTTCCTATATCACTTTTTCCACTGCCATCTTCAACAACTCATCCCTTCTGTGATCTATAAGAAACAACACCTCCCATACTCTAGCCGCCATTCTGGATGTTAGGGTTAGGGCTCTTTGATGGTGACGTCATCTAGAAAATTTTATCTCGTAATGTCTCTCAATGAGACCTAATATGATGTGTTTCCATTAAAGATAGAAAATCAAGCCTATGTGAGGAGTTATGAACTCATGCCTACCATTGTTGAGATAAAAACATTGTTTCAAAGTTATAATTCCAATTAGAAGGTATTGGATCAAAATTATAACCCTTATGAACTGTGTTAACAAAATGAAATACGAAACTATACTAATATGTAGATGAAATGAGAAACATGTACATTATAAAAGTAATCATAAATAAATATTTTATTAAAAATATTATAACATTTTGGTGCTTTTCTATTCTCTTACATGTTATATAGTTAAACATATAATTTATAAAGGTATTCCCCCTTGTAGGGAAACCCTATTGTCTAAAACACTTGCAAATAATTTTGTTGAAATGCATAAACAAATTACATGCATAATGATTTAATGTAGCCGACTTTAACACAAAATTGATACATTGCAAATATCTTGAACTCAAAGAAAATAAATTTTCTTCTTCGTTATTGAATTATGAATTAAAATGCTTCATAAATAGGACAACAACTCTGAACTCGAGTTTCCAAGAAAAGTCTAACTTTTACTAAATCTACTCTTGGTGGCAGAATTTACTATTTTTAACATTTTACTAGAACTTGCTTTTCTTAGTAACTTCACATGCTTATTTGGACAGAAAAATAATTTTCCACACATCCTCTACACACTTAAATTAGAGAAATTTAGAACTTCCTAACCTAATTTGCATTTAAGAGACTAAAATTTACTAATGCCCTAACATAGGAAAAAACTAAATTACAACTTAGATCCTAATTTTCGGCCTTTAGATGGAATATTTTGGGCCCGAAAATGTGCCCAAATGTTCTCCAATTGGCAAGGTAGGTTGACTGGTGCATTCATCTCATCAAAAAAGGTGGTTGAAAAAATGGACTGAAACGGATACCCGGAGCATAAGTTATGACCTTTTCAAGTTCCTGCTAAAAATAGTGCATCATTCTCCCCTGCTTGAAAAAAACACAGCTCCTGTAAGTTTTTTTCTTCAAAAAAATTCCATGTCTCTTTATCCAGATTTTTAATCTCCCACTCTATGACCCATGTGTTTTCCTCTTATGCTAATCCTTTCTAGTGTACAAAATATATGTTGTATTGTCCATGTCACGTGGTCATTGTTTTTTAGTCCAAAACTTGATCCACTTCTTCTTTATTTTTCATCAGAACCTTCAGCCTCCAATAGACTACTTCTTCAATAAAATCCCCTTCTTCACTATCCCCATGAAAATAATATAAGTATAAAACATTTCACACTTGAGAGATATAAATATTTCCTGGAAATTTTACATCATAATAATTATCATTTATCTTCTTCAGGATTTTGGATGGACCAATATTTTTGTACTTCAACTTGTTATAGGTTCCTTTAGGAAACCTTTCCTTCAGCAGGTATACCATAACCAAATCACCCAATGTAAAAAAATTCCTCTTTCTATGCACATCTGTTATTTCCTTATACTGATCATTACTAATCTGCAACTTCTTACACACTTCTTCCTACAATTGTTATATATGATCAACAAATGCTTTGACATCATCAGTAACTTTTCTATCCATTGGTAGCTACACCAAATATAACAACCCTTTTGGATTACTCCCATACACAATATAAAATGAGTACTTTCTTATTGATATATTTACGAAGCTATTCTAATCAAAATCAACTTTTCGTAATGCTAAGTCACCTTGTTTTGGATTTTCCCAAACTATGCACCTTAACAGATTTTCCATACTCTTATTTACCACCACTATTTTACCATAGGTTTTGGGATAATAGGTACTACTGTACTGTATTTTAGTTCCTAACTTCTTCCATAAATTCCTCAAAAAATGAGTTAAGAACCTTGTGTCCCTATCTGAAGTAATGGGTTTTGGAACATCATGTAAGCAAAAAAATTCTCTGAAAAACAAATATTCTACTCTTATTAAATCACTTGTTTTCTTATAGGAAATAAAATGAACCATCCTGCAAAACCTATTAGCCGCAAAAATTAGTTCATTACCTCATTGTGTTCTTGGTAATCCCAAAACAAAATCCATACTAAAATTTCTCTACGACCCTTTAGGAACATGCATTGGCATATACAACCCTATATTTTTTGCATGGCCTTTCAAGACTTGGAAAATTTGACACCTATCCACATATATTACCACATATTTTTTAAAATTTGGCAAATAGTATTTCTATGCTACCAATGCTATCATCTTATCCTTAGTAAAGTGCCCAGCCAATCCTCTGTTATGTAGCTCTTTGACTATATTATCTCTCATAGAACCAAATGAAATACATATTGTCATCCCTTAAATAGAAAACCATCTTGAAAAAGGTACTCCTCCTGAAAATCACTTTCATCACCTAACAATAGTGTACTTGAACTTTCAACAATAGCTTTAAAATCAAAATAAGAAAAATGCAAATCCTTTATTGCTTCAAAACCAACCACCTCAGTCTCCATAGTTGTAAATAGAGTCACATGAATACTCAATGCATCCGTAACTTGGTTCTATTTTCCTATTTTATGATTTAGAGAAAAATTATAACCCAACAAAAATGATACCCACTTTACATTCCTACTATTAAACTTCTCTTGTGTATTCACATACTTCAGGGCTATGTGGTTTGTAAATAATAAAAATTCCTTCTAAGGAACTAAGTAATGCCTTTAAGTCTTAGTGCTTATACAATTACATAAAATTCCACATCGTAAGTAGAGTAGTTCTTTATTACCTCATTCAATTTCTCACTCAATAAATCTATTGTCTTCTCTCTTTTACTTAGGACAACGCTATTAACCACGTGTGAGGCATCATAATCAACATCGAACACTTTATCAAAATATTTTAGTGCCAAAATAGGTGCTTTTGTCACCTTCTTCTTCAAAAACTAAAATCTATCCTTAGTTGCCTTTGGCCACTAAAATTACCTTCCCTTTGTACAATATGTTATAGGTACTATGATACTGCTAAGTTTTTTAATAAACTTTCTATAAAATATTGCGAAACCATGAAAGATTTTTTCCTCTTTTATACTCCGTGGGGTAGACCATTCAATAATTACATTTATATTTTCTGAAGTCCAAATGTACCCCATCTGCTGAAATAATAAAATGCCAAAACATCAAACTCTCTTGCATAAATGTGCACTTAATCAAATTTTCATAGAGCTTCTCTTTCGTTAACACTTCAAATATCACTTTCAGATGCCTCAAATATTTTTTTATTAGTTTTATTAAAATTCAAGATATCATCAAAATAAACCACAAAAAACATACTATTTTACTCCCACAACATAGTGTTCATAAACCTCATAAATGTGATAGGTGCACTAGATAACCTCAATGGCATCACTAGCCACTTATATAATCCATCCCCTATATTGAATGATGTTTTCCACTCATCTCCTTCTCTGATACAAATTTGATGGTAAACACTTCAAAGATCAATGTTGGTGAAATATTTAGATCCAAAAATCACATCACTCATATCATGAAGGCGAGGTATTGGGAACCTGTACTTGATTGTAATTTTTTTTATTGCTCTATTAACTGTACACATTATCCATGTTCCATCTTTCTATGGATTTCGTAAAGACGGAGTGGCACATGGACTCATGATCTCCCATACTACACCCTTTCTCGCGAGCTTTGTCACTTACTTATTCAACTTTTCATGTAATGTCAGGTGCATCATGTAAGCCACTTGATTTGAGTGTGAATACCATGGGATCAAATCAATATGGTGTTGTATATCTCTTTTCAGTGGTAACCCAACTTGTAGTTCATTATGAATAACATTAGAAAATTCAGCTATTAATTTTTCTACTTGTACTAGTATTTTCGCACTTACAAGTTCATCCTTATTTGTGACCAGTACATAACAAAACCTAGTTGCATTTTCCTCCTTCAAAAATTCTTTTGCAGAAAACATATTTTCAGCCTTTCCCACTTCCTTAAGAGGTAGAAAAACAATTTTTGTGCCATCCTTCCAAAAAGTATACGTATTCTTCCCCCCTTCATGAATAACTTTTCAATTAAATTTTTATGGTTTGCCTAATGGTATATGACATGCATCTATAGGAATAACATCACACAAAATCTCATCCTTAGAAATTTTTGTGGTAATAGTTTGTATTAAACATATCTTATCAATAGTAACTTCATTACCCTTCTTAAACTAGGAAATACGGTAAGGGTTAGGATTATTCACACCATGTAAGCCTAGTTTCTTAGGCAACTCATTTGAAACCATGTTCTAAAAACTACCAACATCAATAATAACATTACATACATTTCCTCCTAAAGTTCATCTTATTCAGAAATTATTTGTATGTGTCCATGTATCCCCCTTGATATCCTTTCTCGGAGTAATCATTATCCTTTTGATCATCAAATTTTCTCCCACATCTGGTGGAATTTCTTGGTCTTGATCATATTTTTCTTGTTTATCTTTAACAATATTTACTCGCAGAGGGTCTGTTTTCCTCTTGTCATGTGTATAATAATGCGGGCATTAAAATTTTTTATGCCCCTCTTCACCACATATGTAACACATAAATGTTATTCATGGATCCTTGCATCCTCTACCGCCAGCATCTCCTCTGCCCCTAGAAAATCCTATACCTTTCTGTTGATTTGGGATATCTTGTCTTGTATCTTCTTAATTTTGTACTCCATGAGGTTTTTCTCCTCTACGTTGGCTGAAACTATCTCATTCCCAAAAGGAGGATGGGTCCCATATTCATCCCAAGTGATCTCCTAAAAATTTTACGGTTTTTTTCTTCATATTTTCAAGTTATTTTATATGCATCCTCCATGCTCTTGATATTATGCATGCTTCATTCATCTTGAATAGAAAATTTTAATCTGTTTACATATCTTGCAGCAATTTTTTCCCCAGTTTCTTCATGTTGTACAAAAATGGACAATTTCTAAAACTCAAATGTGTATTCTTGTAGAGTTTGTAAGTTCTATTTGAGATTCTAAAACCTCCTGATAAGGGTTAGTTCATAATCCACATCGAGAAATTTGTATTTTATCTTCTTCTCCATCTGACTCAGGGTCATAATCCTTTCTTTCCCCTTTCTTGACCGCTTCTTTTGTAGATGATCCCACCATAACATAACATGAACTTTTAATTTCATGGATGAAAATTTTAACTTCTTTTCCTCAGAAAAACCCTTCTACTTAAGAAACATCTCCATACTAGTCATCCAGTTCATCAGCTCCTCTAGTTTTAGGCTACATCCATGTTTTGAAACATCAACTCATATCCTATCATTATTTCCTTGTAATTCTCAAAGAATGCTTTATTAAAAATATAAGTGTGGTCCTTTTCCTTCCTCCTTTTCATAAACATCATCTTCATCTGTGTCAGCTCCACCTTGATTTCCACTTTGGGATATAGTTTCATTAAGCACAACAACTTTCCTCTGCATATCTTGCATGTTTCTATTCATCTAGGAAATTCCACCCCCTCTTCCTCTTCCTTTTCCTTCCATTATTATATTTCCTTCACCAAGACACAAACTTTCTCTGATGCTCGATAATGTAGTCGAATTTAACACAAAATCAATACACTACAAATATATTGAACTCAAAGAAAATAAATCTCCTTCCCCATTATTGAATTATGAATTCTAGTAATTCATAAATAGGAAAATAACTACCAACTCAAGTTGCGAATAAAAATCTAACTTTGAATATATCTAGAATAGGTGGCAGAATGTTCTATTTTTAGCAGTTTACTAGATCCTCATATTCAAAATAAATTTGTATGCTTATTCATACAAGAAAAAAATTATCAAGCATCTTCTACATGCATAAATTATAGGAATTTCCAACTTCTTAAACTAATATGCATTAAAGAGACTAAAATTTAATAATGCCCTAAAATAGGAAAAAGCCGAATTACATCTTAAATCCTAATTGTCGGCCTTCAGATGGCAGATTTCGGGCCCAAAAATGTGCCAAAACATGCTTCAACTTGAAAGATGGCTTGAATTACACATTTGTCTCATTGAAACATGTGGTTTAAAAAAAATAACTCAAACGGACACCTGGAAGACAAGTTATGACCTATTGAAGTTCATGCTAAACATAGTCCATCAAGATTTTTAGAATTTTTACATTAAAATGAGAATTTATTTTCCCAAAATTTTTTCATAAGAACACTTCTAATTTTCAATTTTTGTAGTCAATATTATACATGTTCCAACAAAATATTCTCCCAATACGTAATCTCCTTCTAATACACATAAATTTCTAAACAACTTGAAGATTTGAAATAGAATAACATATTGGAAATTCCCATCCAATAATTATGATCAAAATCTATCTGAAACTATAGAGAATCCACACAAGAATGTTCTATAAATATATCAAAGGATATAAGAGAAAATTATAGAGAAAAATAAAATTTATATTGTTGTGGTATGAATATTTCTGTGATATAGAAATAATTATTAAATCTGATATGGTCAGAATAAAAGACTGGCTAAGATAGGTAATATAGCCTATTCAAGTTAGGCCAAAGAAGGTTTGATATATATTTAATATAGTTCCTACTAATGTACCATATTTGATATGAAAAATAATAGGAAAAGTAATCGATTCAGATTTAAAGCAATACATGAAATTCTGATATGAAATGAAAAAAATTCAAAGTAATGCTTTTTCCTTACCTTGCTACACTGCGAAAACTGTGCATTCATATCTTGTCTTACGGTCTCTGCTTGGTCCTATCATAGTGTCTTTTGACTTCTGTGGCACCATTAAGGTGGTGTCATGCCTATAAATGGTCCATTCCCCCTCCATTGTAAAAATGTTTCAACTAGTGAAAATGGCTCCCAAATGTGCACAGATGTTTGTTCTAAATTTATACGATGAGGTATGGAATCTAAAACCTTTCTAGACATTATAATTTCTGATGAATGCATAGACCCCATTGTCAACTCATATCAAAACCAATGTCTTATATCCTCTTTTTGTATTCGTATCCCATCTGAAACCTACTTGTAGATCTAGACAAAAAATCATTACGAATCTAGTGGCATCCTCATTTCGGGGGTCCATAACCTCACCAAGGGTTTCTATTTATTTTCATTTCATGAGCCTTTTTAGCCTCAAGCCCTCCTACTTCAAGTGTCATGTTGGTACATAGGAAACACCCTACTTGTGTTTTTTCAATGGACTCCAGACTTTAGTCTGAGTACCCAAGTCTCACTCGAAATACCTATTTAGATTTAACTCCTTGGCCTTCCTGTGTGCTTTAGATATTTTTAACAAGAGATTTTGATGCCCATTGGCATAGTGATTTTCCACAAATAGGATCATTTTTTCTTCAATCATCCAAACAAGTGAGTGTATGTCAAAGTGTACTTGACGAAGGATCTACGGGATCACCTTAATAAAAAATTTGGGTCCTTGTGAATCTTCTCAAAATGTGGTTTACTTTAACCTCCCCAACACGTGATTTTGTTGTTAGGCCCCATACCATCGCATTTAGGATTGTCCTCTTCTGGCCCATTTTTATCCTAATCCTGCTCAATCAGAAAATCCAAATTCTAAGGTTTACCCTATGGTATATGGGAAGAAGGTGGTTGGTTCTAAGAAAACATTGGGGGAGAAACCTTCTGTTGAAGTTCCACCTCCATCTTCTTCATGTTCATCATCCATGTCTAAGCCTAGAGTGGAGAATCCTAGTTCTTTGGTTTCCATTCCTTCCAAGACCTCCTAGACCCAAACTGTTAAAACTACTTCAGAGGTTACTAGGAATATTGCTTCAACCTCTATACCTCTACATCACTTATGTAGTCCCCCTTGAGAGTTTTCACATGGTACACAGGAATTCAGTGGGGATAAATTCCTATCCATTCATATTGAGCATAGTGATTCAAACCATATTGGTCCAACTAAAATGCCTCCCTCACTTTGGAGGAGCTTCATGTACATCTATTGTCTTACAAATGACAAGTGTCTAGGTGCGGATGGCTTCCCTTGCGATTTTTACAAAGCAACCTAGTCTTTTGTTGGACTTGATATGATTTGCGTATATAATGAAGCTCATCATACTCACTCTATTCTAATTTTCCTTAATTAAGGAAACATCAAGTTCATTCTTAAATCCAACAATCTTGAACAAATCAGTAATTGAAAACTAATCACCCTATTGAATGTTTTTTATAATATTCTTGCTAAGGATTTGGATCTCTACATTATAGATATTTTTTCCAAGATTGTTTGACATAATCAAACTGTATTTATTAAAGGTTGTTCCATCCTAGATAACCTTATTGTTTACTGGGAAGCCATGGAGTGGGATCATGTTTCATTATAGAATCCTCTTTTCCTTAAGATTGAATTTGAGAAAAAATATGATTGCATTAAATGGCCCTTCATTCTTTTCATGCTTAAATATTTGGGATTTTGATATTTCTTCTTAACATCTATTAGCACACTTTTCTTTCATGCTTATGCTCATCTTTCCATCAATGGTCACCAATCTTAACCCATTCGTCTCTTTCACTCTATTAGACAGGGGTGCCCTCTTGCTCTAGTGCTTTTTGTGCTTGTTGATGCCCAAGGATATTTAATTGCTCATCAAGACACTCAAGGTCATATTCGAGGAATTATTCTTCTAGATCATGAGACATAACTCATTAATGGTCACTTTGTTGATGATTCCTTCCTTAATCTCACTGATTTGAAAGAAAATATTTCAAAGGTCTTTGAATGTTTGGACAATTTTTGTTTGGCTTTTGGGTCTCGTATCCAAATTTCTACAACTTTGGGCTATTGGTAGATATATTTTCCTCTTATGGACTGGTTGATTTCTTACCCCTTGAATTTGATTGGTTGTGATAAGAAATTTCAATTTCTGCGCATTCCATTTTCTTTCGACACTGATTCTGTTACTTTGTGGAATTATGTGCTTAACAGAGTGGAGCAGAAATTTTCAAAATGGTCTTTCAATTTATTATCTATGGCTAAAAAATTTGATGTTTATACCAATATCCTTAGTGTTACTCATGTGTATTACTCTACTTGTTGGTTTCCTTCTCACACATCATTCAATTAGCTTACAAAGATTCTTTAGATTTTTGCATGGTGTAAAAGTTCTAGTTTAGCTAGCTTCCACAGAGTTACCTGGGATTTTTTTTCCTTCCTTGTGATCAAGGAGGTATGGGAGTAATTGATTTTTATAGGCAGAGTGTGGATTTATGTGCCAAATGGATTATTTTTTTGTCTCTCATGAAAATGGACCTGGAATATTCTTCTACGACATTATATTGAACCTCGAATCCCTTATGGAAATAACATATGGACAAAGATTGGATTACATTCTCTTATTATCACTATTTCTCCTATCAAAATGAATAGTAAACTTTTCCCAAGAGTATTTTGAAATCCTTTTAGCAGGTGAAGCCTTTAATGAGGTGCATTAGTGATGGGTTTCACATTGGCATTTATTGTAATTCACAAAAAAAATGGTGGTCTCCTATCATCACTTAAGGAAATCTTCTGCTTGATGAAAGACCAAGCATCAAATCCATTCAACTTTATCATAAGGGCATTCATACAATTTAGGATTTTTTTCATTACAGAGATTGGATTCCTTGGCCATAGCTCAAAGTTAAATTTAACTTGAAGAAAATGTACTTCTAATATAACTACAAAAATTAGAAGTTCTTTCTAGATGAAATGCTTCATAAGTTAGGGCTCTAACCTTTGGAAGAGTGGTGGCATGATTGGCTTTGGAACCATAAAATTGCTTTCCTCTAGTATAACACTAGGACCATTTATCAACTAATATGTCCTCTCTCACCAGTCATTAATAAGTTCAATGCTCGATGGGGGTTACATTCTGCAGAGTCCATTTAGATTTAATGGATTTCCTACACTTGGAACCCTCTTCATGAGCCCAAAGATAAATATTTTTTGTGGTATCTTGTGTATAAAGGCTTGCCTACAAGTTAAAAAATTAGTCATATTGGTCTTCCCATTCCTAATTGTCCTTTCTATTCCATTCCCGAGTCATTCGTACACCTTTTCTAGTATTTTTCATGAGCTCAAACTATCGGAAGTTGGATTGAATATTTTTTCCAACCATATCACCCTTAATGTTTCCCTTGACACTTGGGTTTGTTTGGTGATTTTATCCCTTAGTCTAATTATATTGCAAATTTTTGGCATTTGTTTCGTTCCTATATTCAGTTTCATATCTAGAAAGCTTGAAATGATATAATTTTCAACCAAGATCATTATGTTACTTATTTTTTCCACTAATGATAAAGTGGTTATTCTATCTACTATTTGCATATAGTTTCAAGATCACGCTGCCAAGGTTACGTTGGAGTTTTCTCATCTAAAAGAGTTGTTAGATCACTGGGGGAGTGTTTTATGCACTATGATTCAAGCTCTCTCAGATCCTAAACTACCACCATCCCCGCCATCGCCTCCCCGATGAACACCTTCTATGGAAACTTGTCAGCAGATTCTCTCGCGCACCCACTAATCCGCCTCCCTGAGGGGATGCCATTTTTCCCATTCCTCTTCTAGGATGGGTTATATCCCTCCTCCATGGGGGAAATGAGTTATCACTACACTGCGATGAGGATATCCAACACCTACCATGTAGACTCTTATTAGATCACCACCCCATGGGTGGGGAGTTATGGCTCCTCTTTAAATGCATTATTGTGGTCATGAAGGCTAGTAAGTAGATCCTCCTTATATAGAACCTAATAGTGGATTCTTCATCCCTTCTTGAGATGATCCTACCTGTCCTCCTAGTGTGGTAGCAGCATGTGCTTGATGTATGTTCTTTTCTTCTCTCTTGTTTCCCTTCAGGAGTTTTAATTTAATCCCTTGTGGCTTTTTGTGTTGATCTAGTGTCTGCATGACATTTTGTGTGACCGTGTGCTATCCGGTCACCCATTCTTATGTAATTCTCTTTTATTTTTAAATATAAGGGGTAGTTACAATAGTAAAAATTCAAATTATAGTAAAACAATTAAAAAAACTCTTTTCTCTAGAATTGGCACATTTTTAAAAAATCAATATATATTTTTTAACGATAAAAAAGGAAAGTGTAATTTTATAATTCCATTTGAAAGTTTGTGTTTAAAATATTGTTACTATAACTTAATTTTGTCATCATTTCCCTTTTTTGATTTGTTATGGTTCTCAATTTTCTAATATATGTGAACTTATAAAATTTAAAAGGGGACGTGTTGTATGTAGGAAAAGTAAGCCAAGAAGTAGAAATTTAAGTTAGTGTATACAATTTTCGGTTCCTTCTATCCCATGGGAAATGATTTCCATGGAGTTGGTTGGAGTATCACCCTTGTTAAATAAGGGTTATGACTACTTTTTTTTTGTGGATAATTTTAATAAGATGTGTGTTATTATTCCAAGTAAAAAATAATCTTAAGTATAATGATGCAATAAAACTATTTTTTGCTAACTCATGGGTTCATTTTGGTTTACCATGTTTTATCATTTCAAATGACATTTTTTTTGTGGGAAATTTTTGGTCCATATTGTGGGTGAATATGGACATGACATTAAAATGATCCAAACCAAAAAGTTTTAACATAAAATTGGCTCAAATCTCAAGAGGCTACAATAGAAAGCATCCTAAGACTTGGAATGAGAACTTTGTATATATTCAAAATTCTTATAATTGGGTTATTCATTATTCTAATAATATATCTCTTTTTGAGACATGTTTTGGTTATTTACCTCTAAATTCTATCAATGTGTTGAGACAACTACATAAGGGGAAACATAAAGTGAACTCATATGTTCATCAAGATGAGAAATTCACATAATCCACCTCCAAATGCGAGAGAGGTCAAGAGAGTCTTAAAAAAAGTTCAAGATGAGAAATTAACATAATCCAACTCCAAATGTGAGAGAGGTCAAGAGAGTCTTAAAAAAAGTTTAAAAAAATACATGATCAACACATACTTGAGCATAAATTTCTTGTTAGAGACAAAGGAATGTTTGTACTTGAGTAAGGAAATAATCCAAGGTTTTACTAAGAAATTAATCCTTTTACATTATGGTCTATTTGTAATTTTGGAGCAAGTGGAAAAGAATGTTTATAGACTAGGTTTGAATCCTTACATGAAGGTATATTCAATAGTAAATGTTGAATACTTGCATATTTTTTAGCCTTCTATGCTAGATGAAAAAGAGGGTTTCTTTTCATTGAAGACTTTTCTCTTAATTGATAAGAGCGGTTGTAATTTTTTTATTTTCAAAAGTAGGACATGGCGAAAAGAAGAGGGATAAAAGAGTTTTGGTAAGTTGGGTTGAAAGGAAAGTTTCCACTTAAGGATGAATTTTATTGTAAATAAGAAGTGGGGAAGAAATTTCCTCATCTCAAGAGTTTATAATTTTTGGGGACAAACTTCCTCCTAATTGGGGAGGTGTGATCCAAATTGGACCATGAAGTGTTAGATTAGAAGGTTTTTAAATATATGTAAATAAGAAGTGGGGAAGACTAGAATATTCCTCATCTCACGAGTTTATAATTTATTTTCCATACAAACTTCCTCCTAATTGAAGGAAACTCGTAGATTTTCAAAAATTGGACCATGAAGTGTTAGATTAGAAGGTTTTTACAACCTATAATGATGAACATGATGTGTATGAATGTATATCTCTTAAGGATTTAGTTTTCCATAAAGGTTACAAGTGCACTAGTAAGGAAACAAGGTGGATTTCTATGCAACCAGTCATGGTTGAGTTGATTCGGACAACCGCCAATGTGAAAAATGTGTATGTAGTCTATTCCTTAAGGAATATCAATTGATGGTTGTGAAGGTTACAGGCAGATGAAACTGGTAGGGGATAGTTGTAACAAGGTGGTGTCTCATTGCAACTGGGTCATGTTTAGTTTACTTCATTTCTGACCGCTTCTAATTTGGACATAGAGCATAAATACAACTGTGGTGGTGTAATGTATATCAATTAGTTGATCATTCACCCAATTGTATGCAGAGAAATTGGTGAGGGGAAAAGTAAGTTGTAACAATTCTTAATTGCCTAGATCATATTTATTTCACATGCGTGGATTGTAAAGTGCTGCTCATATTTTGGATCTCTTAGCAGGAAAAAAAAGTACAACTAATTGGTGGTAATGAGATAGTGCAATTAGTAAGGAGTCCCTCACTCTTTCATTGTATTCATTGAAATGTGAGTTTCTAAAGAGTAAGTCTTGTCTCTATACATCTTATGTTATTCTATTTCCAATAGTTTTTAGGGTATCTTAACATGTTACTATAATTAATATTGCAACAAAAATCCTAATAGTTCTGCTCACATTTATGAATATTTGAGGTGATTATTGAAACAAAACAAGTTATTGGGAAAGTATATTAGGAATTTTGTACTTAGATTCATGTTTACGGGTTAGTAGTGGAATAAATTCACTAATTACAAATTAATTTTATCCCCAATATCTAAATATACTCTCCAAGACATGAAATCCAATTCCTCATTGAGGTGATGCATGTTGTACCCAAATTAGATTCAGACACTTTGGTTTCATCACAAGGAAAACTAGTTTGATTTAGATTTGACACAAAACCAAGAGGAATTCCTAGCAATTTCATCACAACTAGGTGTATTCATTCCTAGTTTATCTTCCTAGTTTATCTTTTTAAAATTTCAGCAATTTCTTTGTCATGTACACACACACATAAGGAACACATGGTTTGTTTTTTCTTACATTTCATAGGAGTTGGTATCTATGATAAGGTGACCTATCTCCTTTTTATTTTCAAATCACTATTATATAAATAATAACTTTGAGAAATATCAATAGATTGTGAGACTACAACAAAAAAAATGGTTTCCAATTGATTTAAAAAAAATAGGATTTTATAAAACCCTAATTACAGAGTAAATGAATTTACACTGTGATATACAACTGCTATGATGCACTATGACACAAGCAATAAGCCAAAAAAAACAATGTTCTATGAATTGTGTTGATATGAGAAAGTAGTTGTATCTGCCCCTAGGACATAGGTGCTTAGGAGAGTTCACGAGCACCCAGGCGCTAGTGTCTATATATGGGTGTTGGATTTTGTGTTGAAATGAGGACCCAAATTAGATTCTGGATCATTTCTATCACTGTAGCATGTTCTGTTCCTGTAATGTGCATTTTTGAATTATAGCTTTGAGCTAATGTATGAGGTGAGTGATTCACCCAATGTAGTCCCCCCCTCATTTAGGGTGCATGTGACATTGATAGGAGCATGTGGTCCAAAGGAGAGGACCTGGAACTGATCTGAAGGGGATACCCTGCAGGGGGAAGGGGATGTGCATGGTAGAAACCACTTGGCACATGCTAACAAGATGGATAATAACATGTGTTACTGTAATTAAAGAAAGTATGCAAGTAGAATACAATGTATCAAGCAAGTAAGAAGAAAAGACAGACTGTGCAAAGTGGGTTTCAGACATGGGACATCACTCACAATATCACAAGACAATCAAGGTCAAAAAGGCCAAAAGCATATAGTGTGCATACAAGACAAAGGGCATAGCCAACAAGCAATAACATACAATGGAAGACAATGTCAAACAAGGTGTAACAGATAACCATGGTGGCATAGTAGTTCCTGCAAGGCAAATGTTGCACATGAAGAACCCATTAGCATGTTAGAGGGATAGAAAGTATGTCAAAGTATGTATAGATTCATGAAAAGTAATGTGCTAGTAAGAAGAAGAAGTAAATATTGAAACAATAACACCTGTGATGTGTAAGAGTAGTAAATGTGGAAGCCCCCAGGAGCCATGGTGGGATTGGTAAGAGGTACAATGCCAAACATCATTATTGCGTGTAAATATATGTAGGAAGTTTGTATTCAAAACTAAAGACCAAGTGAACGTGCATGTGTATATATAAAATATATTGACATACTAAGTATCCATCTAACATGGGAAACAAAGTGTACATGTAAGTATAAGCAAACAAGAATAAGTGCAACCAAGATATGTAGTATGTTGTGTATGATTGAGATGGTATGGTATGTAATTTTAATATGATAGGAGCAACGTGCCCCTCATCAGATGTGGATGAGTATGAGATGAAGTTCATTAATAAAATATCCATCAACAATCAAGAATGAACCATATAACGAGAGTGTGTCATTAGGAAATGGTTTGATAATGTGTGCTAGATAGATAGATCATTGAAGCATAGAGCGTAAAGAGAGAATGTGGTGAGGTTCATTTTAGATTTAGATCCTCAGTAGTCGAGTATAAAACGTGGAACTAGAGTGTGTCATAGGGTAGTATGATGTGTGATAATTGAATGCTAGAAATATGTATTCTGAAGCACAAAGAGTGTAGTGTGTGAGGTTCATGGATGTAGTATTCCCTCAAAAATCAAGTGTGAACCTTATTACAAGAGTGTGTCATAGGGTAGTGACGATACAATATGTGTATCAAGTTGTGTAAGATTGCCTAAAAATAGGAAGTATGAAGCATAAAGCATAAGAGTGGAAATGATAGACACTTGATGATGCTAAAATGGGGGGGGGGGGGGGTAAGTGGGAGGGCCCCAAGTGTATAACGTGTCTAGAAGAATTAAGTAACATTGTCTAGAAGATCATAATTGTCAAGATTATAACCGATTAGACCCGAATCAGAGACTTAGTAAGCAATAGTGTGGGGTTGATCATATAAAGAGCCATTTGTGACATAAATTGTACATGCCCATAACATATTCTTCATAAGTGAAAGGTGGTTGTGGACAACCATGTGCATACCAACATGTGATATTTTGAGTGTAGCTGAGAAATGAATAATTGCAAATAGAAATGTGACCAAAAGGCATGGGAAATGTGGTACTAGTGTGATTAGGATCCAAAGTGCCACCAATATAATCAAGCCAATACTTCCCAAGTGTAAGTGGAGAGGAACGAGGAGTACGTGCAATGAATATTGATAAATGGAAGACTCGAAGGCCATAAACAACAGTAACAAAGACACATCCATGAAAAAGCTGAGGAGAATGAGGTGGTGGGCAGAGATCATCAAGTTTGAAACCAATCCAGGTTGAGTCATCATGTGTGCAAACAGTGTTAGAACAAGTGGGATCTTATGAGGCCAGTAAGAGTTATGTATAAACATATTAC
This sequence comes from Taxus chinensis, assembly GCA_019776745.2. NCBI lineage: Eukaryota > Viridiplantae > Streptophyta > Pinopsida > Cupressales > Taxaceae > Taxus > Taxus chinensis. Next base: position 61,434,095 of record CM034154.1, on the reverse strand, counting down.
ATGAAAAATGAGGGAACGTCGAGGCAAAGAGAGATGAGGTAGAGGATATGAAATCCAATATATGGAGAGAACCTTGAAAAATTATTATATCATTAGTAGAAGGAGGGGTTTCTTGAATTGATATTCACCATGAACAATAGAAACAAAAGTATCATTGAAGTAAGACTCATCTATCTCTAAAGGAGTAGAGTTAAGATTGCGTAAGGTGTCATCATTAAGATCCACAACATCAACCTCATCATCAAAATCATCAGTGCTGGCATTGTCATGTTAAATAACAATATCAAGGGTATCAGTAGGAGTGAAGCCAGATGTAGGAGCGAGAGAATTCTGAATAGGCAGAATAGTGGTAACTATGGGAGTAGAGAAGGTGGGTGAAATGATATCAGTAGTATGAGTGGGAATTGATGTTATACTGATAAATTTGGAAGGATATTATGGAGCACTAGATTTTGTAACATCATAAGCACCAATATTACTTTATGGAAAAGGCTATGATGAACAGATAGGCATATAAGTAACAGGGTCTATGCGGATATCCATGAATGGATCAGGGTGAATAAAAATTGTATTTTCATATCAATCATGTGATAATTTAATGCATTGATGAACTTTAGAAGGTATTATTATCAAAAAAATTCCCCTAGACAAAATTGGACAAACACAACCTTGCACACTAAGGAAATGGAGGGATTGATTCATTCATGGGAGCTTGCATTTTGAGATTGACCGAATAGGTTGAAGTAGGCTGAGCATTACAGAGAAATTTGGGAAATGAAGAAACTCTAAATTCCAAAATTTAGACTTATGAGGTGGGGCCTTTCAGAGGTAGAAGAAGCATGTATAATAAGAAAAATCCCTGAAAGCTTGAAACCCCAAAGTTTGAAAAGGCTCAGGGTTTTTTGAGGTCAATTCCCCTTTCAGAGTCAATGCCAGCATAGATTGAGGATGTCAAAGATCTAAAACCTTAAGTACAAAATTCAGATTTTGGAGTTTTGGAGGTTCGAAGGTTTTCATGTGCCCAAATGGATAAACAAATCCTAAAAACCCAAACCCTGAAATCTTGAACAACTGAACTCCGAAGTCTTGAAACCCAAAAAAATGCAAAGGTATGAAACTTGAAGTCTGAATATAGGACTTTAGGGTTTCAGCATTTTAGAACCTTGAACCCCCAGTTCACAAAAATCACAACTTGAAGTCTGAAATCTGAAGTCCGAATTTCGGACTTCGTGGTTTCGGATGTTTCATGTACCCAGTCAGATGAATAGTAACATCAAACTTTGAAGTCAAAATACCCAAAAAATTTAAATTTTAGATTTCATAAGTTGCAAGTGAATTTCAGAGTCTGAAAAGAGAAGATCAACCACCCGCATTTATTAGAGAATGACACCCCCATCTTCATATGGCCATAACTTTTGACTAGGAGCTTGGAATTCCACAAAATAGGACTTTTTGGAAATATCTCAGTGTCCACCATTTTAGAGGGTGTTTTTGGATTTCTCTCCTATCCAAATGATGAAGACATAGGCTTCATTTATTTCCCAACAAGGAAAATTACAATGAGGTATGGGTATTGCAGTGGCACCCATCATTGTTGCAGCAGAATTCAACGCATTTAGGGTGGTTGAAGCAATATTTTGAGTTTCTACTCTCTCTCCCTTCTCTCATGCTTCCTATATATTGTATGGAGGGGCATTGTTCTAATGTTGGACAATTTTTCTTTGCACCCTCCCTTCTTCTCTTATCTATAAGTGAATTTGTGGATTTCAAACCTCCTATTCAAGTTGTAATGTAATTTTGTGCCTCTTGTATATTGAAATGAACTATATAAAATCTATGGGGCAATAATATAAGTATTTCAACCCTCTTTTTGTTCATTTATTTATTTTAATCTCTCATTGCAATCCTGGTTATCTGTGCATGGTGGTTGTATTACAGTGTTAATGGTTTGTGTGTAATATTTAGTGGATTCTCATTAGTGGATTGATTTGTGGTATGTTTTCATCCTCGTTAATATGATTTTGGTTTCCATTTGCATGGAAAGAAAGTGTTCAACATTCCTTTTTGTGCATCACCTCTATTAGTTTAAGTTTAACTTCTTGTAATCTTATTAACCCTGTCTTTTTGGCAAGATAGAGTAGATTTTAGAGTAGGTTCTCTATAATTTAGATGTGTGCATCAAAATAGAGGAATAAGAATCGGCCTTGATCCATAGGGTTATCCCAATTTCAAAGTCCCACACTTTGGGATAACTCCATCTTTGACAAATCACATTGACTATCACAATCATTCACTTGCGATAAATGAGGGGTGTTGTGATTACACCATAACATGTATAGTGTGATGTTCATAAATCCATGGTCTACCCAACAAGAGATTAAAATTAAATTATGCATCAATAATGAATAATACCGTAGGAATGATTTTAGTCCTAACATGAATAGGTAAAGTAATAGTATTAAGACATGTGCAAGTGGTGGAATTATAGCCCAAAATAAGAGTAGAATTCTTAGTAATTAGATTATCATTAATACCAATTTTCTCGAGAAGGGAGTGAGCACATATATTTATAAAAGATTTGTTCTCAATGGGTATACACTTGATAGAAATGGTAGTGGCAATAAGTAGAGGTGAAAATGGATTGTCAATAGAAGATGGTGGAATATCCTCATCACTAAATGATATAGGATGTGGTATAAATTTTAGAGATTTAATGAGATGTGTAAAGGCCACCGGTGAGTATTCCTTTCAATGTGAATAGAGTGAAGGGAAACCTCTATTGTTTGTGAACAATTTGGTGCACTACACAATAAATCATAAACATATATTTTGGTTGTTGTATTCTTTAGTTGTTCTATGATGTCATAAGTGTTAGTATTGGAAGTATATGTTGTGGAATTTTAGGTGCTGGGATAGAAATGGGTTGGGGCGTAGGATGACGAGGTTCAGTTGTGACTACATTGATAGTTGGATCATCCGTATGAGTAATGAAATGAGGATTATGTTGATTTCAAACTTGCATAAAATCAGCATCAGTAGTAATGATGCAATAAACCTTACTTGGGGTCAAAGAAGGATAAGAATATTGATCCATGAATTTAGAAGGAGTAATATTTCAATGCATTCTCAGAAGGTAGGGTTTGATAAAGTGGGTTCACCAAATTATTTGTAAAATATAGAAATGTGTAAAACCCTATTTACAAAGTCATGTATGATAAATAAATGCTAAGAAATTGTTGTAATATAGATGACACAAACAATAAGCTATAAAATTATAAAACAAAAAGTTCAAGAGAGGGAAAGAATTACTTATCTAATTTGCACTTCAAAAGGGCATGTGTAGACTAGGAAAAAAATGAAAAGGAAGGGTAGATTGTATAAATCACACACTATAAAATTTTTAACTATCGAATCTTCCTAGAGTAGGGTGATGACACCTATGTGACATATCCCTCTGATAGGCTCTTTTGACTACATAAGATGTAAAAAAATATTTTTTTCTTGTGTCGCAAGGTGGTCACTGATAGTCACTGTTTCTCATCTTTTTTTCACACTATGATAATAGAATTATCCTCTAACCTGCAAAGAGAAGATGACATAAAAAACCCTCAAATGACATCAAATCACAAAAAAGATGGAATATGAGGAGTCAAATTGACCCTAAAGGTCTCCCGAATGATTGAACTTACGACCAAGCATTTTACTAAATCTCAAAATAAATGTATTTTGTTTGCGTGTGTGATAAAATTGTGCACTAGGATGCACTTGTGCAATTGCACTTGATAGTGGATGATAACTACATGTACCAATGTAAAAATACGTGTGGAAAAAATAATGAACTTTCCCTTATTATGAACTCTATGTAGAAAATGCACTCTTGTGTCCCTTGTATGAGTGCTGGATGGATGCCTCTGAATGCAGCCTTAGGTGATGATAATATACACTTAGATCTTGATCAATTATTTTGATAATGTAGCTTTGTATTTATATTATTTTCTTGGTTTAATTTCATAATTGACAAATAGAAGGCCGAACCTAGGAAAATAATGTGCAAAAGGGATAAAAGAGACCCAAAAGAAGAGAGTAAGATAGAATTGGGTCAAGGGCACCTAAAAGGAAGAGGGCACCTTGATATTGACATCCTATTTGGGTGTTGGTGTCCAAAGCCATAAAAAATAAGGAATTAAAGTAATGAATTGTCTATAGGGTGTAAAAGACCAAAAAGAAGAACAAAAACAAATTAAAGAGGTCAAAGAAAACAATCAATTACTAATTTTCTCACTTAGGAAACATATGAATGCAAGTATGTTTTTATAGACTTAAAAATGTACCCAAGTGTGTGATTTTGTGTGTATAATTAGACTATGATCTATGTTTTACAGAAATACCAAAAATGACATATTTTTCCATTTTTCTAAGAGTTATATATTGGATCATTACAAATATAAAATATCTAAATAATTATTTAAAATATAATAATTGTGTGATGTATGATTTTCATACATTCACTTATTTAATAGTGAATACTTATTTACCAGCTAATATTCATGTTATGTTTATCTTTAATTATATGATTGGCCTTTATGCTAATAATATGTAGCTAAATATACAAAAATTTCAAGGATTTTTTACATTTACGTGAATTATGAATTTTAAATTTTAATTTCAACTTTACCTACTAATCCATGTGTTACTTTTACATGAATTCGTATCACTTTAAAAATTAAAGGAAGTTTTTTATACCCTCAAAATTTGAGCTGGAATCTTTCTCAAAACCCTCATTTAATACATGTTAAGATGTGTAGCTTTTACATGTAGAAGATAGATAGATTAGGAGAACAAAACTCAAAATAAAACTATAAGTTCTATTAAAATCAGCACTTTTGTGTGAATTCCTTACATCTTTTATCCTTCTCGCTTCCTTGGATTCCTTAATTGATTACAAAATGCCTCAGACATATATGTAAAGGGATTTTAATAGATAAGAAAAACTCCAAAAATAGAATATCTATGACAGGGCACGCAGTGCATACCTAAAATTGAACATGATGTATTTTTTATTTGACTTCCTTAAATTTACAAATAAAACAACTGAATGAGTGGATTGAATAAAAAAACAAATAAAACTAATTTAGTACTGCGTGCAAAAAAAAATGGTCTTTGCGCTTAATAATAACACATGGAGGAGAAATTCTTGAATTTATAACACTCCTTTTTTTCAACCTTCAAACATTTTGCTATTCTGAACATGATTGTGGATTTCAAGACCTAGCATACATTTTTATCATAAACACCCAAACGACTTCTCAAATACTTGAATGCTTATTTTCCCAAAGGATTTGTAAGAATATCTACCAATTAATCATGAGATCTATAAAATTCTAGACATATCTCTTTGTTTTAAACCAAATTCCTAATGAAATGATATATTGTGTTTATATGTTTATTCCTCTTTTGAAAACCATAATTTTTTAGACAATGTTACTACTCTGTTTTTGTTACAAAAAATCTGTGTAGCTTCTTCCTATTTCTACCTCAAATATTTCAATATTATCCTCATCCCACCAACTTTTAATCTTGCTCCTATGGTTGCTACATATTCTACTTCTATTATAGAAGAAGTGACTACAAAATAATCCATTGATGCCCATGAAACTACCCTTGTTCCAAAGTGAAAACCGTAGACGGATATTTTTTTTTTATGTATTATATACTTCTGGCATTTTCACTATCAAGATATCATATGATTTTAAACTAATCAAATATTGAATACAAGATTCTATAATGTATTGTTCCACATATATACCTTAGAACTCTTTTTGCAGCTTGCAAATGCTATTCTTTAGGAGTCTTCATAAACCTTTATATGGTGTTCATACCATACATAATATCATGACTTATGGTCATCCAATACATGAAACTACCAAAAAATATCATGAAGAACATTGGTTGAAAAAAGGAACCTTTTTCTTCTCTGCTTAATTTTTGTCCTACTACAAATGGTGTTAGGATTAGCTTATAATTCAACATGTTACATATTTTTAAGTTTTCATTAGCTCAAGGAAAATTTTAGTGGTGAATATTTATTAATTCATTAATGTTGCGGTTTTTGAAATTTCAAATTGCTTAATTTTTTAGGGTACAAATAAGGACTAGTTCACCAAAAATTTCGAGATGTAAGTCAGTTTTAGGAGTCGATTTGCCTTTCCCATTAAATAGGAATTCAAAAAATTCACCTAAATACAGTCATTCAGTAGCATTTTTTTATGCTACGAGCTGGTAGAATTTTTTATGAAACTATATGCTATCATTTGGCAACATATAAAAAAGATACCATCTGGTATCATTTAATTGTGATGTCTTGATGTCTTGATGCTCACCATCTATATCTTGGTGAGACTGGTGTTCAAACGGAGACTGACTCCCTCTGACTTCGTCGTTGTGCAATTCGTGTGAAAGATAATTTTCATAGATTAGCCAAAAAAATTCTAAGGATTTTTTCGGAAGGAACCTTCAAATTTTTCTTGCATTGATTTATTTTTATTGTGAAAGGAATTTTCTAACTTTTGATTGTTGAACTTCTAATGTAGCCAAACTATGAACAAACCTGATATACTGCAAATAATATGAACTCCAAAAGAAAATTGATCTCCTTCTTTGGTACTAAATAATGAATTACAATGTTTCCTAAATAGGAAAACAACTCCCATCTCAAGTTTCCAAGAAAACTCTAAATAACTCTGACTAAATCTACTCTAGGTGGCGGAAATTACTATTTTTAGTAGTTTACTAGAACTTGTTATTCTTAGTAAGTTTGCATGCTTTTTCGTACAGGTAAAAAAATTGCCACACATGTTTTAAATCCGTAAATTAGAGGAATTTCAAACTTTCTAACTCATAATGCAACTAATATACTGAAATTAACTAATGCCCAAAAATAGGAAAAAACCAAACTATAACTTAAATCCTAATTTTTGGCCTCAAGATGGCGGATTTAGGGCCCGAAAACATGTCGAAAACTTGTGCCAACTAGTAAAGTTGGTTTCCTTTGTGTTCGTCTCATTGAAACATGTGATTTCAAATAAAAACGGACTCAAATGGACACCTGGAGCTCAAGTTATGACCTTTTCAAGTTCCTACTAATTCCGATGCATCAACTTCAATGCCAAAAGAATAGTTCATGAGACCTATATTAGTCATCTTAAATTATTTCTTTATGGCTGACTTAAATGAATATGTACATAGGTATCAAGTAATGATTAAATCATCCACATATAAACATATAATTATAATTTTACCTTGTTTATTTTTTTTATGTGTAAGTAAGGCTAACTACTTCACCTACTTAAACTATTATGAAGCAAATAAGAATCTATCAATTTTTACCATACTCTAGCAGATTACTTGATCACATAGAATGATTTTCTTAACATGTACACCTTTCATTAATGGGATTTAATCTTATAACCTTCTAGATGTTTCACATACACTTCCTCCTCAAGAAATCCTTTTAAGGATATTGAATTCACATCCATCTAATATATACACCATTTATTATGAGATGTTATTTCCAATACCATCCTTGTCATGTCCAAACATGTTACTGGATAAAATGTTTCATTATAATATACTCGATATCGCTAAGTAAATACTCTTTCAAATTCAATCTCACTTTATGCTTTTGCACTTTTCCATCTACATTGTAATTGGTCTCGTAGAACCATTTCACTCATATCATGTCCTTTCCTTTAAGAATATTTACCAACTCCCACATCTGATTATTTTCTATGGCATATATCTCTGTTAGGAGTTAGTAGTGTTAACATTATTAGTGAGATTATAATTTATATTGTCAATGATAATATAAATGTGGTTGTAATAACAACTCATATTATGAGTTGTTTAGTATTGTAGACAACTAAAATTAGTAGCACTAATTCTTAAATCTCCACATTTTCTTAAATCTCCACATTATCACATCAACATTATCATCTATTCCTTAGTCTTATTTATCCCCATTATATTTATTCCCCATAAATATCATTCTACACCTATAAAATCATATTTTACTTTGCTTAAAACCACCCAAACGACTTGAAAACCAAAATTAAATAAAAAAAGTAATTTCTCAACCATTTCATTAAACCTTACATATATAATGTATTTTCAATTCCCATCCTTCATAAAAATAACCAAAAACCTTAATTTGGGAAGTAGTTTCAAACTCTTCCCCATAAAACCCGGATCGTTAGTGATCCTAGCAATCACTAGAGATTGTAAGAGGTCAACAATGACCCTATATAAATGAGTTTTAGAGCTCTATTTGAGGTTATCTTTTAGCTAGACATTTCTTAAGGACTTTACACATTTTATTTGTATCATAGACATATCACAAAGTCAGAAATCATCATAAAAGAATTCAAGACATCAAAAATATCTTCATAAACCTCTCAAGGTCATTCAAACATCTAGGATTCAACTCAATAATCTTATGGCATATGAAATCTTTCTCTCTCAAGTAATACCATCTTCTAGTCTTAATTTATTAACTTATATAGGGTAAGGTCCTTTCATTTCACATTCTTATCTCTATTTCTCATCATTTACAATATTTAATCGACATTATCTCATTTATCATTAACCTGTATATTTTCATAGCGATCACCAGTGATTCCTCCCAATCACTGTCGATCATCCTAAATCATAGATGATCAGCCTCAATCGCTATCGATTGTCCTGAATTACAAATGATCCATGTATGTTAAATCATGTGACCTGTAAGATTTCTCTTCAGACATCAAGATCCCAATATTAATTAACACTCTACCTATGTAAGTCTATACCCAGTAATATAAAGATCCTTTGAGCCATCTTTAGCACTATATTGGTTATCTAAATAAAATTTATCACCCTTCTCACCTTTTTTAGTACACAACTATCTCCATCCTTGCTCCATTGAGCCATTATTATTATCCCTAGATTCCCTTTGGATAAAAGAAGACAATCATACCACCCTATATCCATGGACCATGATAGACCCTTTGCCTTTGCATTTTTAGTTATATCATCTGTTTAATAATTTTATCTTATCATTATAAGATTGATTTCTTGAATGTGGGTTGACATACTTGCAAGGAAGTCCATTAACAACTGTGAATTTGCCTTTTCTAGGCAATCTGCAATATATCTATCTCATCCTATAATTTTATGAGTATATGTTCATTGTAGGTAGCTGGGTCAAAGCATACAAGTGTGTCCCACTTTGTGGCCATAAATATTTTAAAATCTGACTAGTAAATAAATAATTAAAAAATACTATGAATTTTTTAAAAATCAAGTAAATTCTGGATGCCCTGCACCTTGGTATTTATAGCCTCTTAAAAATGCATGTTTGGTCATTTTATATGTGTTTGGTCATGTTTTGGTTGTTAGACATAGTTTGCTGAAAGTACAAAAACTACAAAAAAGTGGGACACAGTTATATGCTTTGACCCAGCTTATTCTATTGAAAAGAAGAAATTGTGTAAACTCTCAGATCTGTCAACATTGTTCATCCATAAATTATCAACATTCATCATCACAAGTATCAATAAACATGGTCTTCTACTTAGTTTAGTTATTTTTTGTTATTTCACTTCATTAAGTTAAAGATGGAAAGAAAAAACTCTCCAGTACAAGTATATTAAATTGTATGTATGAGTCTTGGTTGTTTAATGAAACTCATGTAAATAGGCTGTAGAGAATTTTAGGGGTGAATTTGGTTAGGCTTGACTCCACTTAGGAGTTCTCATAGCCTATAAATTTGTATTTTGTGAATTGAATAATATACGGAGAAGAATATAGTTTGTTTTACCTACTCAAATCTCCTTCAAATTTTATTTGGCATTAGAGCGATATGGTTATAATGGAAGAATGAAAAAAAATTATAGGGAAAACATCATGAAGGAATGGTTATAAGTGTAGTATTTATCATGTGATAGGAGACACTATAATATGTGTCAGGTTCAAATATCTCATGAACACTGCAGTTAGCATGATGTTTAAGATCTATCAGATGTGGTATGTTACAACTACTCATGAGTTACAAGACACTCTTTTCAATTGTTTAAATAAGTACCCAAGGTGTAGTTCACATGTTTATAAAATATTGGATTTATATTGTACATGACCACAAAATATACCCCAGTCATTTTCCTCCATACACATACATCTCCCCTGATCTTTGTATCTTTGAAGACTATACTAGCCTAACAAATCTACAATTGATAATGCTTTTGTCTGATTTAATGAGGATTACATCTATGCAGATCCATTCTTTTGCATTGTATTAGTTTTTTTGTCAATGGTTGTCGACTGTGGAGTCACATACCTATCGATTAGTGTATAATGCTAACATTTTTCAATATTACAGATTAAAGACCAATCAACTAAATCTATAGATCGACTCATATGTAAGTATAGTTTTGATATTTTCAATTCTTAGTTAGCATTATTCAGATTCAACATGTTGATGCACGTGGCTTCCTCCAGAGAAAATGTTAGTCACAATTTTTCGTAAACTCACTAATATTAGGGATTTTGGAAATTGGAAATTGTGAATTTTTAGTATTCATCTACCACCCATTTCACCAAAACTTTCAACCAACAGGTAATATGTATGGGTTAGTTCACCTACTATTTACACTTAAAATTGAACTTATGCATGTTTGTGGGTTGTACAACCTAGTGGAGGTTCAGGGGAAGTGCCTCATAAAGAAACATTTTATATGTATTTATTCATTAAATTTATTTCTTCTTTTGGCACATATGTGACCATCCAAGCATGCCATCCTACATCTATGATGAACATAAAAGAGACACACATGTGCACATGGGAGAGATGGACATAGAAGGATGTCATCAGGGAAAATTTTAGTGGCGAATATTCATAATATGGCGAATATTCCATTTTTTAAAATTTTGAAAAGGCAAATTTTTTGGCACGGGCCGGTGACCTGTTCGCCTAAAAATTACACTTTAATTTTTTTTAGGGGTCGGCTTCGCCTACCCTTGAAAAATATCCCCTATATAAACCTAGATTATTCGCCAGGTAGAACACTTCTACTTCACATTTATCAACAATATGATATATCCCGTAGTATAGATGCGCGACAAGGGGGTAAGTTATTGATGCGCGACAAGGAGGGTTTGCAGACAAGGAGATACTGTAGATATTGACACATAGTAGACACATGACAAAGATTTTGTTGACGAGTGACATGGAGTTTTTTTCGATGAGCAAGAAGAGGGCAGAGGTTGTAGACGCGTGACAGGATATTTGCTGTCACGCATCAATAGGGCCTGTTGACGCACGTCACTAAGGCCTATTGACGCGCGTCACTAAGGCCTGTTGACGCGCGTCACTGCATTTTTTTGACACGCGACAAGGAGGTACAACAGATATTGACGCATAGCAGACGCACGACAAAGAGTTTGTTGATGCGCGACACGGAGATTTTTTGATGAGAAAGCGGAGGTCAGAGGCCGGACAGCACCCTCAGTGACGCGCGTCACTAAGGTCTATTGACGCGCGTCACTGCATTTTTTGATGCGCGACAGCAAAATCTCCCATCGCGCGTCTGTAGCTTTCTGTCGCAGTGCTTGATAATCAGGTGAAAAATTTTCATACAACCCCCAAAAAATTCACCTTCCCGTGAAACTGGTTGCGGGGATATTCGCCAGGTATTCTCCACCTCTGATTTCCAAGAGGTCTCTTAAAATGAACCCTGGATGTCATCAAATCAAATGTCGTCTAAGCACAATAAAGGATCATCCATTGTCGAAGACATTGTCATAGTGGTAGATGTCCAGATAGACAACCATCTTATATAGTACTGTGTAACCTGTAGATATTCCATTACAACCTAACCCATTGTATGAAGATGGCCATCCAACCCAGTAAATGATGGTCATTCAACCCTGTTTATTGATAAAAAAATGTCATCCAACCTAACTCCCATATAATACTTCATATACATCCATCTAACACCTTTCTAACATTGCAAAACTATAGAAATCTTAGAAATATCAAATCAAATTTGCCTCAAAACATTTTTTTAGATATTTTCCATTTTTTAAAAATTAAATTTTGGAGATTCACAACCCATTCTATAATATTTATTTGGAATGGGGTTTTTAAAATGAACCATGGCTTCTTATTTCTTGATTGATCTTCTATATGCATGTCTAGATATTCTCTACACAATTTGTAGATACCCATATATAACTTTGCTATTTCATATGACATCATTTAACAGATAAACATATAAATTTTATTTTTCATAAATCTTTGTTTTCGTGCATCTTCGCCACATATTGCATTGAATCTTCAAATAGTTTTGTTTTGGCCCAACTCAATTGCATTGTTTAGTTCGAACCCTATCTCAACATCCACAGATCTCCACATTGATCCCATCTACTCTAATAACTTGACCCTACACATTGCAATGATGAGTATGAGCTCATTTGACAATGCACAATATTTATTTTACTCTCGTGTCCATGGTGTTTTTGATTGAGAAATATTTATTTACTAAAGTTAATGTTAGGAGTGGAGTTGTTTTACAGAAATATTCTTATTTAATTAAACTATTTAAAGAGTCTTTTTTCTAGGTGGTAAATATTATGAATTCATTAGGTGCACCAGTTATTAAACTATTTTCATCTAGCATATTATTAAATATTTAACTTTATGTCCCTTATATATGTTGTTGATAGTCATTTGGTCTAATTAAATTAATTGGATTTGTTTTTCAAGTATTTTAATTTTTTGTTAAAAATTTTAGTTATTATCATTAGTTGTAAGTGTTGTCAAATATATTATCATAAAAAAATTTTGTCTTTATTATCATCAAGTTTGTCTAGTTAATGGTCTTTTTTTGAAGTCTAAATATACAAAGTTATTTGATTCAGATTCAAAATATTGTAAAAAAATGCCTTGTGGATGAATTATCACTAGAACGTGACATCAAATATACAAAGTCACACTTCATGTTCACATTTCACTGAGCTAGCAACACCACACTAGAGGACAGAGGAAAATGAAGCTTGGAGGTTGATTAACAACCTCTCGTCAATCGCTAATGACGAGGCCACATAGTTGGTTTGGTGGAATTTTTAAAATTATATTTCAATTTGAGTTTTCATTGTGTTCATTTTATAAATAGACCCCTTTCTGAAAAATTGGGGAAGATTCATGTTTTTAGAAAAATCACTTTTGGTGATTGGGTGAATATTACAAGGTATGCTCAAGGATGGTTATCCAAATATTTCCAAGCTTTTGGATCTTTGAGATCTAGAATTCAGGTGCCCTAGGAGATGACAAATTCCCACTTGAAGCCAAAGAGGTAGGGAGTATTATTTCATAATTATGCTCATCACTATACGTTCATAATGGTAAAGAAATAATCTATGCAGTTTTTACCTGATCTAAGAAGTGCTTTTAGGAGGTCATTCAACTTCTTCAAAATATGGTTCTTCATTAGGTTCACATTAAGGTGATGAATATTAAAATTAATAATGTTCACACTAATCAGGTGAATTTTAGGAATGAGTAGAATTAACATTATTCATGAAAGTATAATTTATATTATAAATGATAATATAAATGTGGTTGTAATAATAACTCATATTATGAGTTGTTTAGTATATTATGGTTTGTATGAGTTTTAGTAGCTAAGTTGAACTCATGTAAATGGGGTGTAGAGGATTTTAATGTTGAATATGGTTAGGATTGAATCAACCTTTATAGCAGTTTCCATAGCCTAGAAATTTATATGCTATGTATTCAATTATATTGTACTAATGTTTGCAAGAACTTCACCATGGCTGTGGAGCCTATGAGCCCTAAATCAACAAATGTGATCTGTAACCACTATTGTTCATATATAACCCTAAATATCTATCCCTCATGCTCCACTACTGACAATGGGAATAGTATTGTGAAACACAATAGCCATAGCTCTGTTCTGGGTGAAGGAGATCATGCTGGTGCAAACATGTAGAACAAAATTTTTTCCCCTACTTTAACACTACTGAAAAACAAGAACATGTGTTTCTCACAAGGACCTTCACCCATAAATCTCTTAGACCAATACATATTTGTTTAGGGTTTCCTTGAATAATGTTTGTAACCTTAAAGAGGCCCCTGCTTCAAACTTTAGTGGAACTTCCTTGAATGGATCTTCTCGGGGTATTGGTGGGTCTTTATGTGTTCATAAAAACCCCAATGGTGGACTTGGATAGAAGCATGGTACAAAATTTGTGGGTGGGAAAAGGTAGATCAAAGGAAAATAGATCCAAATCCTAGGAAAGGGCTCATTCAAATATGCAATAATGGGATCTTCTCCTAAATATGGATCTGAGGGCTCTTCCAAACCATTGAGATTTTCTTAGGAAATCCCATCAGTTACTTTTGATAAAGAGGTGATTGAAAAAAATAATATTTTCAGACTAATGGACTAATCTTCCACTTATGCAACCTCCTATCAGAACTTTCTGCCTTACACAAATGGATTTCAAAGCATTGGAAACCCTTCTTAATGGGTAATATTGATTTTTATCCTTGTACACAAGGTATTTTGTGTATATTTTAATTCTTTTTTTTTTATGTAAATCAGGTTTTTAATCACATTTGGTATTTCCAATCTCACCAACTGATAATGAAACTGTGGTTTTCGACCATTAACCCCTGTATGAAGTCATTCCTGGTAAAACCTATTTTGGTTAGATTAGTGCATTTACCTCTATAGTTTTTTGAGAAGTCTATCTCAAATACCATTGGGAATACTGTAGGAAAATATATTTCTATGGACAATCAAACTAAACTTTATCATCACACTACTTATTCCCACATTCTGGTAGAAATGGATATGTCAAAGGACCTTATTACTTCTATTGAGCAAAAAATGAAGGAAAAAGTTTGGGTCCAATCTCTTGACTATGAAGGTATTTCATTTAGATGCATAAACTACTTCTCTCTAGATAACTTGGTCTTAGATTGTAATACCAAGAGGATATTAAGTGGTAGAGGTAATTTATGGACAAAAAATTAGAGTAAGTACTTGGAAATTTTTGTTGATTTATATTCAGAACTAGATGAAGATCCTCCTACTTCTGAATCAGCTAAAGTAACACTTCCAATTATTCCCCTTGTCTGATTAGAGGAGAATGGTGAGTCACAAAAAAATGATGGTACTAATACAAAAAATCTAAAGAATCCATAGTTAGTCTTATATTCTTAGGGGAATTCTCCCACCATCAATTCAAAGGCGTTTCTTCTGAATTACTCGAAGGAAGGTAAGGATGAATGAATAAAAGTGAAGAGAAAAAAAAGAGACAAATTTTAAGCTCAACAACTTCAATTCCATGAACAAGAACAAATCTTGTGTGATGTACTGTGTTTTGGAAGTATTCTTGTTTTTTTAAGGCTTCTTTTTGGCCGCGTTCCTGCCGTTTTTATACTTTGTACTTGTTTGGTATATTGGTTTCCCTTCTCTGTACTTTATGCTAATCTTGGGTTGGATCCCATTTGTTCTCTTGTGATCCATTGGTTTTATCTTTTTTGTATGACCTTCATTTATACTTGGTGTATGGTCACCGTCAAAACACCATTTACGAATATTAAAAAAAATATACAGAGAAGAGTATGGTTTGTTTGAGCTACTCAATTTTGTACCATCTTTCATACTTACCATCCATGGCTTGATCCCAAATTTATTTATTCATTGCTTCTGCAAAATACATTAGATCTCAAGATTAAGAAAATATTAAAGAAAATGAAACAGAGTTAGATTTATTAATATTGTAAAACTCAGTAAGACTCATTATTTTTTTCTATAATGGACTATCTAATGATGGGAAGGTTTGAGCTGAATTGGACGTACTAAATCTAAGATCACTTGTTGAAGGAGTTGCTACTAGCATTATTTATGGATTATTTTTCATTGATGATTTTTTTTGGTAATATTATAGACCTTCTAAATGTTCATGGAAGTGTAGCTTTTTCTACAACATGAGGTACAAGTCTAGGAGTGGAAGAAGGTATTTTATGAATAATGTTTTGCAGTGCTAGATCTTCATCTTCCATATCATCTTGAATAATAGCTAATTTTCTATACATATTTTTTTATCTATACTTCAAAAGCATGTCTCATTATCAACAAACTTCAAACCTATGCTTATTATGACTTTTCGATTGAGTAAATTAAATAATTCAATCATTTATTATTCTCTCAATATCCAACAAATATACACTTTTCTCCTCTGTTGTCTAATTTCCTTCTTAACTCACTAGGAACACGTACATATGCCACAAAACCATATATTTTAAAGTCTGCAAATATATTTTTCTTATACTTCAAGCTTATTCATGAACTATGTTTCTAACAATTTTTGTTGAACTTATTTTTAAAAAGTAAACAACATTTTATACTACTTATTCCCAATATTCATTATGCAGATTCTTAGCCTTCATCATACTTCTATAAATATCCATTATTATTCTATTCTTCCTTTGTGCAACACCATTTTGATGTGGTGTA
This sequence comes from Taxus chinensis, assembly GCA_019776745.2. Taxonomy (NCBI): domain Eukaryota; kingdom Viridiplantae; phylum Streptophyta; class Pinopsida; order Cupressales; family Taxaceae; genus Taxus; species Taxus chinensis. The sequence continues at coordinate 61,417,515 of CM034154.1, read as the reverse complement.
TACCTAGCAATGAATATATTTTAGATACAATGTTTTGTTTTATAAAAAAATAGAAATAAATTGGATATATACTCACCTCCTTGATGTGTCCTCAAAACCTTTATGTACTATCCACTTTAATTCTCCACTAGATCATTTTATTGTTGCAATATATCAGATTATTCATAATTATGTCTCAAGAAGTACACCTATGTCTTCATAGTATAGTCATCAATGAAATTCAGAAAAATTTAACACTATCTTATAGAAGATGTTGTCATCTTTCCACATAAATCCAAGTTAATTATTTCAACTATTGACATTTCCCTTATTAATTTAAAAAAATAAAAATAATCTCTATTTTGATTTCCCAAAATACTTTTTGAAAAAATCATTTCTAATTTTTGATTTAATGGAAAACCATTCACCATATTTTTATTTAATCCTAAAAAATTTAAATGCCTAAATATAAGATGCCAAATCCATGATTTATCTTTTATTACTAATTAAAATGTTGATTTTATTTCTTTAACTCTTAACTGAGCTCTAGAATGGGCTTCATATTGATCTCAAGATATGGCTCTAGCCTAGTATCCAAACTGAGCTCCATAATGGGCTTCACAATTGGATCGAGATTGATCTCTGTAACAAATAAAATATACCTTAAGGGTACCTCTTAACTACTTGTAAAGATCTTGATCTACTTTTATCTTTTTACCTCATTTTAGTTTTAAGGCAAACATTCTATTGATTTTCCTTTTTACTATTTCAATCAGCTGAGTACTTGGATCTTTAAATATAATCACACATTTGTCATCTTCAATGTATACTCTATATCCCTTATGTACCAATTGACTAATGCTCATTAGATTATGTTTCAAATATGTATCCTAATAAACATCACAAATAATATTTTTCTACCCCTTTTATTTCTAATGTTGATTATCCCCCTTCTCATTATAGATACTCTATTATTTATTTGAAGTGTAACAAGAATCTCCGATGACTCATCCAAACTCAAAAAATAAATCCAAGTTTCATGAAATATTATTTTTGTAAGAAGAATCGAAATACCAAATATCACAATGAAGTTTTTGCGAAATATTACATTTTTTATTATACATAAAATAGGTTTAAGAGGACCAAACCCCATATAATAAGTGGATACAAATATGTAGTAATGAGTAACATAAGAAACCACCTCTACCAGCAACACAAAGGAACAAAAAAACATCATATCCAAAACCAACAATATAACCAAAATAGTAGCACTAAGATCCATACATAAGGATCTTATCCCTGACACCCCTTGTCATGGGATCTTAAGTGCATATTAAGGGGAGTATTGTTATGGATTGGAATCATAATTTGAAAATGCTTCTTTCAATTTTGGATCTCTCATGAAACAAGAGGAAAGGATCATGTTCCCTTTTTTAAATCAACCGAATTCAAACAACTCTCAAGATATTTTTGAAATGTATTATTTTGATTAGGAGGAATAAATTCCTAATTCACGTAGTCTAAATCAACATATTTCTTACACTCAGAATATAGATCACTATCATATGGTTCATTTACAACCAGTGGTTAGGATTTTAATTCTTCCACGAAGAGCTTCTACTTTGAACATGTTTTACACCAATATGGAAATATGAAGTTAAATGACCAAGAGAAAACAATTTTCTACATCTAAAGGGAAACCCTTCATAGTCCTGATAATTTGTCCAAATTCTATCCTCAACTTTGAGTTCAATAGTGGCTAGAAAGTCTATAGAAGGATGCATATCAACCAATACTATATCATATGTAGTCTTCTCATAATATTCAGTATTCAGATCAATAGCCAAACATTTTCCTAGTGTGTTACCTATAGAGTTGAAACAACTCTCCATCAAAAATTGGAGGGGCAAATAAGACATGCAAGTCTAAAGTAGTTTAACATGGAAAGTATCAGATACCAGGTTAAACAAAGGGAACCACGGTTTCATAAGTATAAAATGGGATTTAAACGTACAAAAGTTTCCAAAAATAAAATCTCTATCTAAATTTTCAATAAAGTCAACTATGAAAAACCCATGTGAAGTAGGTAAAATATCAAGGTTACCTTCCATGATGGCGCACCAATGGCCTGACATCCATTCATTTAGACTAGGTAGATCCTGACAAAAAAATGTTGAATCTACATATTAAGCCATATTTTGATGAAGAAATCTTCAAATTGCACAACCTTTAGTCCAAAACTAACATATGGGGTATAATTTACAAAGGTCATCGCCTTAGTGTTAGGTTTCTTAGCCTCCTTATTTTTTTGAAGAAATATTTTTCCAATGCATGTATGGAAACATTACATTGAATAGGGGATATTACTTGTATTTCATTAGCTATCCTTCCACTAAATTTGGAGCCTGTTGAAGTGCTCCCAAACTAATTTTGATTTTTCTTGTTCTTGTCATATCGATTTTTCAATACACCATTTTATCTTTTCTAATAATATTGGTTCTGTGAGCATATTACTATAGTTTTATGTGGTGTGGAACTTTTCTAGTTCTATTGTTAATTCATCAAGAACATCTCTAAAAATTGATATTTAACTAGAATATGATGTATCTTACTATCACAAGATAGATTCTTGGCCAAAAAAATAATACTTTGATTCTCACATAATACCATCATCTTATATTGATGTCTTCCAAGCTTACCCAATAGGAATTTTATCCAAATTGCTTCCTAAATAGAATGATAGAAAGCTACGTATTCCAACTTCAGTAGTTGAAACAATAATAATATTTTCAAGATTTGACATTCAACTTATAGGTTCACCTGCAAGTGTAAAAAAATAAATAGAAGTCAATCTTATTTTATCTAAATGACTTGTAAAATGTGAATTAACATATAAAAAAATACAATCACCACTATTATTATACTTTATGCTATAATCACTTGTTCCTCGTAAGCAGGGAAACACCCACTTCAATGCTAACCAATTTTTTGTACTTGGATATTCCATAAATCTATGAACAACTCCAACTGAATGTGGAACTTCTAGCACTTAGAAATACCAGAAAAAAAAACAACAAAAAACAAAAACAAAAAAAAAAGAAAACGAACAAAAAGAAAACCAAAAAAAAGAAGCATACCAATACACCAAAAAAAAAAAAAAAATATCACACTAACCATAGAGTACAAGAGACATAAAAAAAGAAAAAAAAAAAAAAAAACAAAAAAAAAGAAACAAAAAACAAAAAAAAAAATCCTAAAAAAAAAAAAAAGAAAAAAAAGAAAATAAAAAATAAAAAAAACAACACCTAAAATAAATAAAAAACCAAAAGAAAAACAAACAATAAAAAACAAGAAAACAATAAAAAAAAGAAACAAAAAAAACCAAAATAAAAAAAAGAAACCAAAAAAACAAAAAATACAAACAAAAAAAAAACAAAAAAACAAAAAAACAAGAAAAAAACAAAAAACAAAAAAAACAAAAAAACACAGAAAGAATCAAAGATAATGAAATGGGAAGAAAATGTGATTGTAACAAGTTTCAAATCTTTTATATGAAATATGTTTAGTATAATTTCAAAATACATATGTTGTGATAACCAAATTTATATTTTATCATGTCTCTATGTATCTAGATTCCTAAGAATCATTTTAGAATTCCAAGATCTTTCATATCAGATGTCTTAGCCAAATGAGCCTTTAATTTTGTATTTCTATCATGATTTTTCTTGAAATAAGCATATCATTAACATCCAATACCAATATAATAAATAATCCATTGTCCAAAAACTTTAAATAAATGCAATGGACATACTCACTCCCTAGAAACTTTTGGCTCATCATGAAAACATCAAACTTCTTTTACTAATTTTTGGGGGACTATTTGAGGCCATGCAATGATTTCGGAAGGTTGTAAATAAATCCTTTTTGATATTTTGTACAAATCTGTCAAGTTGTTCGATATATATCCTCTTATAAATATCCATATATGAATTTTTTGTTAACATATAATGACTCCAACTTCAAATTAAGGAAAGTAACTAGTGTTAAGACTACTTTAATTGAAAAAAAAATTAACAAGTGCTGAAATGATTTCATGAAAATAAATACCTTCTTTCTATGGTAATAATTTTCATCCAATGCTTTCTTGATAAGATCTAGGTTCCCCATCATTAGAAATCGAAGAAAATTAAATATTGTGAGTGTACTTACTAGGAAGTTGCCTAAATGTGTAGATCTCCAAACTAAAAATGCAGATGTTTCCTCATGTTTTTATGACCTCTGTACTAGCTTCTCAAGTGTTTCCTCAACTTGTGAATCTTTAACATCTGCGAATGGTTGTTTTTATTCCTTTTCATTATCTAAAAATGTTGGAATTTAAACCTTCATATTTTTCAAGTTTAGATTCTTGTTCTATAGTTTTAACATGTGATTGTAGGAGAGGATATTAATTAAACTTTAAATGTTTGATAATGATGATTTTTTGGGCACTAGGATCATTCCCACACTTTGTATCCCTTAACACCGTGTACTTCATCATACCCAAAAAATATGTAGTCATTGGATATTGGATCTAACTTTTAAAGTTTATTTTTATTAGTAAGAGTATATGCATTATATAAAAAAAAATCAATTTTCAATAATCGCATGGATGAGTTTTCCATACCTCTTCAGTAAACTTACATTTTATTACAACTGATGGTGAGCAATTTATTAAATAGAAACATGTACAAACTACTTCTTGCCATAAATGTTGGTCAAATTTTATATTGTTGAACATGTTTATTACTCTCTAAGAGAATCATATGTGTGTCTTTAACAACCCCATTTGTTTTGGAGTATATATTTTAGTTATATAACTTTCAATCCCAGATTCCTTGTGATAATTATGAAATTTGAAGGATGTTAACTCACCTCCATTATTTCTTCTTAAAAAATTTATGAACTTGTCAGTGCACTTTTAAACCAAAGCTCTAAATTTCTTAAATCTATTGAAAAGCATCAGATTTAATTTTAAGATTGTAGACCCATACTTTCTGGCAATAATCATTTATAAAATTAACCAAAGAGAGCATACATCCATATGAAATCAAAGTTGTAGGACCCTAAAGATCAAAATGAATATAATCAAGAATATATTTACTTACATGACTTCTAACTTTAGACTTATGACTACATTGTTATCCAAAAACACAATTCTTGCAAAAAATAAAGTTTAGAAACTTTAAATAAGGGAGTAACTCACTTTTATTTAGTGAATTTAATCATTTATCACTCATTTTCCCAAAACATAGATGCCATAAATGAGAAGAGTCATCTTTTGTTTTAGATACCACAACCGCTTGCTTGATATTTGGATTGCCTTACAATATGTAAAGGTCCAAAAAATTTACAACCAACATTATAGCTAAAGCACCCTTGGACACCTTTAGATATCCAACTTAACCTATGAAAGTATAATGATTGGAGTCTACTTCACTCACAGAAATCAAATTTCTTATATGTTTTGGTAAATTTCTTACTTTTTTAGTGTCCTCATTGTATCCAAACTTTTTATCTTAATACTATCAATCCATTTCATCTTGCAAGATATGTTATTTCCCAAAAGAACATAATTTCTATCAAGGGCTTGATAAGAATAAAACCAACATTTATCCGAACACATATGATGTGCAACACCAGAACCTAACAACCATTCATGACGATAAGAAGAAATATTATAAACATATAACAATTCATCAGTCATACCTTCACTTATTTCTATTTGTTTTTTTTCCCTTGGTGACATATTCCTTCTTTTCTAATTATTTTTTCTTCCATTAATCCTTTTTAAGATGCCCTACATTTTGTAGTGCCAATAACATGCATTATTCTTCTCTCATTTTAGATCTAGATGTACCTCTTGACCATTGACATATTTCTTTAGATATTCCTTCAGAAAAAATGGCCTCGAGTGTAGAGGTCTCTGCACTAAATTTTATTGTAATCTCATAGGCCAATAATGCTCCCAAAATATAATAATACTCAAGGTATCAGTAGTACAAAAGCTGATATAAGTTTGTATATGATCCCAAGAATCCAATTAAGTACATAACAAGGTGACTTCCATGTCTTCATCCTCCACTTTCACACCAATAAAATTCCATTGGCATAATAGATTATTGAAAATAGCTAAATCGTAAAAAAAATTCGTTCCTTATTTCATCCATAATGTATGCAACTTCCACTTCACGTAAATATAATTTGTTACATAATTCGCCATGTAAACAATTTCTAATCTACTCCATAAGCCCTCCACTATCTTTTCTCCTCTAATTTTTAAAAGAAACTCGTCTACTAAACAAACCCATATTACATTGAGTGCTTTGGTATACAAATATTCCGAATCATTATCATCCATCCGTATATGTTTCTTTTCCTTTCCATCCAGGGCTTTGTGCGTCCCCTGTTGCACTAGTACACCATACACTTTCAATTTACGTAGCTCAAATTTGTTCTTTCCATTAAATTTCTCCAACTCAAACATTGCACTAGACACTTTCACCATTTTATGTAATAAAAACATGAAATAGAGTATAGTTGTAAATCTAGAAAACGTAATTGTCATACCAATTATTAGGAAAGCATATACTTTGTACCAATGAATACAAAGAAAAATGAATAACAAAACAAATATTTATAAAGAAAGACATAAGAGAACTATACAAAATACCAAACACACAAGAGTCGAAAGCCAGTTTTACATGGTAAACCCCCAACTGAGGTATTAAGGAAACATCCATGGTGCAAGATATCAAGATTTTATTAACTTAAGATGGAAAAATTACGTGTGAACTTGTTATGAGCTATTTTGGATCTCCGCAATATAAAATAGACTTAATTGGTGAAGTACAGTTAGGATTCCAACTCCTAAAAATATAGAGGAAAAACGTCATTAGAATTTTCCTTCCTAAATATAAGATCACCGACGAAATGAGTGGGGTGGCAAGCCCTCACACACCACCCCTTCTAGAAGTGAGCTACAAACCACGCCGCAAAGGGACCCAAAATTTAACTTTTTTTTGTCACATTTCTAACAATATTTATAAATAATTTAATTATAAATATTTATTGATAATAATATTTGTTAAAATAACAAATTATATAAACAAGTTAACTTAATATTTAAATTGAACATCGTATGTTGTATTTTAGATGTGATAAAAGGAAAATATTAAGTTTGGAAAAGTGAATTGTTCTTAATTAATCTATTTAGAGTTCTCATTACAATATATATTTTTTGAATTATTCTCTAGTTTCATTTTTTATATAAAGAAATGTACTTCACATGTAATTATATATAATTGAATACAAATTAAAATCATACTATCAATTAATTATATAATGATTTAGAAAATTCGATACTTTTCATAAAACAATTATTCATGGTTTCGTTGTATGTCTTATTTAACAAAATTTACACTTATTTGATATTTGTATACAACTGAATTTGATTGGAGACCACGAAAACACACTTTCAATGACCTAATGGAAATATTATACAAAAATAAAGCTGATACGATTTGATATGGTAAAGACTAAAGAAGGACCCATGAGAGTTGATGGTATTTCTATTGGCCTACGAAAATCAACATATAATTGAATGAATGTGATTTTATATCAAATATTACCAAAATTTGAACTTTAGTTCTTAAAATATTTATGATTTAGGATGTGTATGTGGTGCATAAGATCAGTACGAAGCACATTTAAACAACAATTTTGCAGAGATTATAAATATATATAATAGTTAGAACTAACATTTGTTATTATGCGATGTGATTTGTATGGATAGTGTGAATAGAACAATTGACAGATATAAGAAGTCTTGTTCAAAGGAAAGGAAGCGTGAAGAAAGTCGAGATTTAAATACAAAGGTATTTTTATTTCCAAACTTATACATTATGATTTAAAAGACACGTATAATTTTTTATGTTTTTAATATACTCAACTCAATGTTTTCTAAATCGTTTAATTATTATTGTATTTATTTTCAAGGGAATGTTATCTATCAACACAAACTTTCTTGTAATTTATCTAAAATTGCAGAGTTCATCAGTCTTAAATGCTTTTAAGCAATGTTAAATATATTATATGAGATTAATTGACGAATGATATTTCAATGCTTGTAGCATTGGGAGATCGAAGTAAATAAATTGATACAACAAATTGACATGATAACAAATCAAAAGAGGTGTGTAATGTTGTGTACTAATGTAAATATTTTTTTCTTTAAAATTCTCTTGAGAAGTTGTACATTATATTATTAAATGTGCAGAAAAAACTAGCTACATATATATCGTCACTTCAATTCTGGTTGAATATTTTCTAATTTTATGGAAAATTATTTGTTCTTGAACTTTTAATAGGAATTTGGAAGGAGAAAATATTTCCTCGTTAAGCATCAAAGATCTTAAACATCTCGAGATTCTCCTCAAACAGAGCCTTCTTAATGTGCAATCAAAGAAGGTAAAAAAGGGGAAAACACAGAGCTTATTTTATGTGTTTAGATATTATTTTTTTGTTTTTACAAATATGTGTCACTGATTTTTGCTCTATCTATTTTGAATGTTAGGGAGGAATTGCTACGCCAAGAAATTGAAGCTATCCGGAAAAGGGTAATGTACATTTAGATAATATTAATTTGAAATAAATATTATTTTTTTAATTTTGATTTATATTATATATATATATATATATATATATATATATATATATATATATATATATTAATTTAATATTATTTAGGATTAATTTAAATGGGGAATAAAAATTTTCATTAACATTATTAATATTTATTTCGAAATGATCTTACATATAAGTTTTTGGTTTTTTTTAAATATGTGTTACAGGGACATGTTCTATTAGCCGAGAATCAATTTCTTCATGGCAAGGTAGTCTTTAATTATATATGTAAAAAAGATATATATATATATATATATATATATATATATATATATATATATATATATATATATATATATATATATATAATTTTAATGTCTAAATTTAAAATATGATTTACTTTTGTGAATTATTAGATAGCACAATCCCAGATTGCAAGAAATATGAATGCAACATGTTACTTGAAGGGGTCATTTCCTCCTATTGATACCAATATTGTCATGAGTGGAAACTTAAATGGAACAATCTACCAATATTCAGAAGATGATTCAACTACAACTCACACTACCCTTCAATTAGGAGGAGGCATTTAATATATTTAACTTCATTTGTAAATTAAATCTTGTATAATAAAGGGATGAAACAAATTGTATGATGTTAAATGGAATGGTCATTCCAATAATTGTGTGAAGATTTCCTAATGTATAATTAAGTTTTCCTAATGTATATTTAAAAGAATTGATGATTGTTAAAATATATCAATCTAGCAAATAAGGTTTAGTTCTCCTTGTCTGTGTCTAGTAATTAACTTTAGAAAGGTAATATTTATATTGTTATAAAGTAGAATGAATGTTCATCCCATTTTTCTAATTCAGATATAATAGAATTCTAACAACTTTTAAAGTATGGATATCAAAAGTAATTGTGATATTTAAAACACTTATATATCTATGTATGTATGTATAAGTGTCTTACTTATTAGGTGCACGGGTATGGTTTATATTATGGAACATGATCAATATTCACTCTTTCATTTCAAATTTCTTTTACTATATTCATTGGAATCGATACCATAATATTAAAAACATCTTCATTTAAATGAAGAGTAGTATTGGTGAGCAATACATTAGGATATTTAGAATGTAGGAATATATTGTTTTGAAGAAGTGGGTAATTTCAAGTAATGCATAACAAAATTCAAAATGTAAGAATATATCTTTTTGATTATTGGTTAAAATGGGTTGAGGGGACCCTACTCCATTACAATATAATCATGTGGAGAAAATATATATCAATGAGGAACACATAGATCCATCCTCTTCCAAGGACACAACAAAGAAACAAACAAAAAGCAATACATGAAATAATAGAAACAATTTATCCATGAAATCCCTTCCCATAGGATCTTAAATGCATCTTAAGGGCATCACTTACATTTTTCCTTTTCATCTTATAGGCCACAATAGTCTAGCCATCACCTATGTTCATATTTTCATTTTCATTATTTTGAACTAGTATGATGATGTCAATGTTCTCCTTATCCACATTAGCTTGATGCTCTGTTAAAACAAGAGGATGGGAAGTGTTTCCAACAAGTGAAATCTTTTCCATAAGGGGAGAAGGAGGAGTGGCCTCCTCATTATTATAAGCTAAATATATTACATTGAAGTAGTGAGTATTTTTTTATCAGCACTTTTAGATTATAGTTTTATTTTATTATTGGTAAATGGTTTTGAAAGGGACCATACCCTGAGGTACAAAAGGGCTCAAAAGCCAGATATAAAAAGAGCGCACCAAAGGAAACAAATCCTAAAAAAGATAGATAGTACAATTAAAATAAAGGCACGGAAACCTTCCAGCATGGATCCAAAATATAGCCATCACACAACACAACAATTACACAAATGTGGAAGAACAACTTCCCAACAACGACACATAGGTTCAAGGATCATTATTCTTGAAAGTGGATTTTTTCTTTTTTTGCATCATTTTACATCTACAATAAACTATAATGCCCCACTCTTTTCCCATGACCACGATTTAAAATAAAAATAAAAATTAAACTTTCAAAAGAAGAAGAAAAAAATTATTTTTTTTATAAAATCAAATTGATGAGGGGAAAGTTAGTGTTCAATAGACTAGGCATGTGGATGTTGAGTGAAAAGGTGTCTGTAATCTATGACAAGTGCATAAATTATAGGTATTAAATGGATGGCGATGCTAAGTTCATCTCCCTCCATGTATCCTTCCAGCATATGTCAAATTAGGATCTAAAAAAAATATGAGATATCCTCAAAGTGCATTAGGCAAGTATAAATCCTAGTTCTACAAAAAAAATCTTGATTTCCACCCTCCCCCCCAGATGGGCGTGTTGCATTATGAGTTCACAATAATCTTTCGAGCATGCGTTCTATCTCTTTATATTTTATTGAGAATGGTGATTTTTTTTGTTAAGGCATTTGAAGTGCCTTCCGTTTATCCCATGTGTGTGTGAAAGTTTTGTCTCTTTCACTCCCTCCTATGTGTTCCCCTCTTCAAGTTTCCTCCCATCCTGTGTGAAAATGGAACCTCTAGAATAGGGTATGGACATCCAAAAAAGCATAAAAGATAGAGGAATTTTGTAATATGTTGAAGTTGCAAGCACTCTGGTAAATATGTATGTAAAATGTGGAAGCATGCACTTGGCATGTGAACTATTCAGACCTCATGGACTACAATCATAATAGGATATAAATGAAATGGGTCTATTGAAAAGGCTTAGAAAATTTCAAGAAGATGCAATTGGCGGGTGTAAATCAAAATTATTCACGCCTTGCTTACATCCTCCAAATCTCTTCCTAAATGGGAGCAAGAAGAGACAAGTAAAGTAATTATTCAGGTTGTAATAGTTGTGAATAATATGGATGAGGAAAGTAGTGAACCCTGTAGGCAAAGTTTCCAAGCAGTTGTTGATGGTCTTATTATAGAGCTACTCAATCCAAATTCAACATTGATGGGTATAAAGAATGGTCTTGAATTACTTACCAGTAGAGGAGGAAGTGAGGTTTTGGAGTTATTTGAGCCTTTATTTCAACCACTATTGTAGCCTTATATTGCGAGTCCTCTTTGTAGTGAGCACATTGAACAAAAAATGAATTTGATAGCTTACTCAAACCGGCATTTGTTGTGGAAGGACAACCCGACTTTAGTTCTAGATCACCTTAGGTTGGATTTTAGATTCTCTCGTGAGCAAGGTTACAAGTGTGAAGAGTGGACAAGAGACTTATTTTAAGCAACTAGACTCATTTTGGGAAGGGATATTTGTTGACGAAGGAAGATTATTATTTTAGTTGGAGGAATTTTTTTTGTCTCAGCTAAGTGTAGTCAGCCGAACCCTAAGTTCAAGACCAAAGTTTATTTTATACAATGCATTGTATTTTTTTGATAAATATCTCTCGCAAGTGGGGGAGAGAGAGAGAGAGAGAGAGAGAGAGAGAGAGAGAGAGAGAGAGAGAGAGAGAGAGAGAGATGGAGCTTCGTGGAATGCTAGTGAACCCACCTGGACACCAATTTGCACAATGTTTCATTGCCTTGTTTAATCCAGACATTTTTTGGAGTATTAAAGGTTTTATTTGTGAGTTTTTACAACTTTTTTTTAAGATGCTAGTGTGTAAGGGAAAATTTCATTAAAGTATGGGTGTTATTTGATTCCAAGTTTAATATTGTAATAAATTGGATATTGTGTTAAATAAAATTAAACTTAATATCGTATAATAAAATAACACTGTGTAATTGACGATTAAAATATCATTGTTGTGTTTCCTACTTTGAAAATGTAATAAAGAAATCAAATGAACCACTCAACTCTAGTATAAAATTCATGAATAACTATCCTTCCTATGTGATTCTTATAACATATAAAACTAAAAAAAACTTAGGATGAACTCAACTATTCACACTTGATAACACCTTCTATATTAAGTAAATGAGATCCCTAGTTTGAGTTTGTCATTAGAACATTTATGATTAGTGGCATCGTCGTGAACGTAGCAAATAGGAATGATGTGGTCAGACATTCTCTAGAGTATGTGGTTCCTCCCCTAGGTTTGGAAATGTTTTGTGTAGTAAGGAGAATTTTATTTTCTTAAGGTAGAACTCTAATGTGAACCTTTACCCCCCTTAAAATGTTGAAATGCACCATATTTCTCTTTGAATTATCCTATTATGTATTGGATGTATGATGTGAAACTATGAGATCATTTCTTAGATATAAAGCCCCTAACACAAGGACTAGTGGTCTCATTGAGGATTTAAATTCCCCATTAACAAAAAATTTATACAATTTAGAACTAAAAAGCATATGAACTTAGTCACGGAAATCCCTCTTGAGTTGGAAGAAAACAATACTCAGGAAACCTAACCTAGAAATAAAGTAAGAAAGTATGTTGCCATGTTAATTTCCTTCAAATCAATAAATAATTATCTAAAAATAACTATAATAAAACTATAATTGATGTTTTTCCTTGGGAAGTGTTATCGTGAGATGTTTCTCCACAGGTTAAGTGAAACATGATCTTCATTGTAATGTGATAAACCCTCTTGCTTTGGATAAAGAACCTAATTTCTTATAATACTTACTGTGTACTAACTTAATTATAAATTTATAAATGAATGAAAGAAACTTGACCTAAATCCTTATATACAAAAATAGTAAACTTCACATTCTTTGGACTTACACTTGTTCCATTGTGTAACAAAGGTATGATATAAGATCAAGATGCATGCCCTTAGGAGTGAATATTAGGGATAAGACCTAGTAGCTATTTGTGGGTATGTAATTAACCTTATTTGAAACTAATCACCTTATTAACAAATGAGTTAATTAAACAAATAATGGAAATAAGATAGATGAACCTTATTTAACTAGATATACCATAACTTAAATATTAATCAATCTAAAGAAAATATAGAAAAACAAAAAAGTACTATATGATTCTCACATTATGAGCCCTCCTAAAACTTAAGTCAAAGAGAGAAACTTGATTTTATTAAATGTGTAACCCTAAAATATCATGTCGTAGGACATTATCTATAAGTGTATATTGTAGTTGAATTGTTATGTTATGGCTTGGAAAAAAGAAAGTAAGGGTTGTTCTTGATATGTGTCACGTGTTTTCATGTTATCTACGTGGGTTAATATTTTGAAAAAATAGCATGTGTTACATGTAGTCATAAGTGATCTCTGGTAGTGTCATATGTTCTGAAATGTAAGTAAAAAATATTATTATGGTATTTCACTGTTGTAATTGTGTGTGTAAAATATGCGCATTACACTTAGTATCAGAGTGGAGGTTCATTCTCTCAAACCTTTGGGAAATATTGGAGTAGTGATGATGTTTTATGATGGTGGTGGATAATGGAAGAGTAATGTGATATATGTTGTAATGTGAACATCTTTGTAATCGTGATATTATGAATGCACATGTTCTGCATATCACTTAGTGCATATTTGTTTCATGTTGATGTGATTGTGATGAGAGTATTTGCTCTCCTTTTCAAGGATTCTATTAATACTTCACATGTGATGTACCACCTTGTTATGTGTGATATTAAGGTGTATTGATGTATTACATGACAAACTTGGTGTAAAGTGAATTGGATTGTACCGTGATGTCACCACCATATTGTGATGAATCGTGTGTGTTACTATGTTATATTGTGATTGACTATATGATGTAATGTTAGTCACTGTGTTTAACATACATATAAATCATGTAATATTTGACGTTCATTTCATGAATTAGGGACATATGATGATAGTATGACCCCTATAATGTAGTACTTGCACTTTGAGAGCATTATGTGGAAACGCGATATATTGTAACCCGTAAATGTAACGATTATGTGATACCCTATATATGTACCATGTGTAATATGTTATAGTTAATGTGCGTGAAGTACCATAATGTTAGTGATGTAGTTATGTGTTATGTTGTGAATCATATGCTAACTGACCCTATGGAAAATCAGAAAAAGGTGTATGTTTGGAGTGAGGAAATGGTTAACGTTTACCAGTCACTCGAGCCAAGTACGAGATAGGAAGTGGAGTCTTATGTAGGATGAAAATCCACTTTTGTTCATTTGGTATGTATGGAACTTACTAAACGGGTTTCATGTATATTTTGTTTGGAGGACACCTTAGGCTTAGTAGATGGAAACTTGTAATGTTTTCTCTGTCCCTATATGGTTATTGTATGGATTGACCCTAAGTACATTTATGACTATGTTGAGCATTGTTGAAATGGTGGCAGGATGATTCAAACATACATAATAATAGTTTTATATTCGATATGTTGTTTAACGAGCTGAGCCTCAATTTTTGAGAACCAACAACTTATTGCGTATCTCTTTGTTGGCCGTTTATGGAAACATAATGATCCTAATGTGTTATTCATATATACATATTTTATTTGTAAATTGAGAATTTTCTCGTTTCTTTCAAGAACCAACAATTTTTTTGATTGATATGTTTTTATATTTTGGGCATTTTATTTGGTTGTTGCACTAACATGTAGATTTATGCACTAACTGTGGCTATTTGGCCTTTTTTTTTCTTAGATTTAAATTTTCTGTTTAAGTTTAAAAGTTTTATAGCCTAGCCCAAGGTTTGATATTTTTTCCACTTGCCATTTGAAATGGATTGTTATGCCAGTTGTAATGTCGTAATGTGTGGAGTAGGGTCATGAGATACACCATGGATTGGTGGAGCATATGGACCCGCTTCATTATATTGGGGCATTCCCCAAGGAGTTATAGATAACTAGCGAGTTTCCGAACCATGATTTATTATGTCACTTGGGTTAGGGGTGTCTGGACTCTATGTGCCTAGGGCCATAGGGTGACCGACCTCTTTTGTGGAGCTAAACAAAAAAAATTATCTTTATTTTATTTCTTCAGGGAGGCATAAGAGATTTGTGTGTATGATTGATTCTTGGAAGGTATATGGAGTTGTTTTTTGATGGTTTGGGAGGTATATGGATATTTTTTGTGATACTTTGGGAGGTATATGGTGTTTCTTTGTGATGATTTGGGAGGTATATGGATATTTTATGTGATACTTTGGGAGGTATATGGTGTTTCTTTGTGATGATTTGTGAGGTACATGTAGTTGTTTCAAGATGTTTTTGTAGGTATATGGAGATTGTTTTGTGATACTTTATGTCACTTGGGTTAGGGGTGTATGTACTCTAGGTGCTTAGGTCAATAGGGTGACTGACATATTTTGTGGAGCTAAAAGGAAAAATTTATCTTTATGTTATTACTTGAGGGAGGCATAAGAGATTTCTGTGTGTGTCTGGTTGATGCTTGGGAGGTATATGGAGTTATTTATTGAAGCTTATGGAGGTATATGGATATTTTATGTTATACTTTGCGAGGTATATGGATTTTCCTTGTGATTATTTAGGAGGTACATTTAGTTGTTTCATGATGCTTTTGGAGGTATATGGAGATTGTTTTGTGATACTTGGGAGGTATATGAAGATGTTGTTGATGCTTTGGGAGGTATATGGTGTTGGTAATTTGATTTATGTGTACTCGTGTTAGTTTGGTCATGTTTTTTTATGTTGAGGATTGATGCTCCTCATTATGGGTATGCTTTGACCCCTTTAGACATTATGTAGTTACAATTATTATTTCAAGTTGTGTGAAAACTTTATATGTAAACCTGTTGGGAGTTCCATGTTGTTGTAGTATGCTTATGTTATGAGTGCATTTGTATGAGGATCATGTGTGTTCTTTCCATGGTTCAATTAATTTCTTGTGATGTGATAGAGTGTGAAGGTGCATATAAATATATCTTGTGAACCAGTAGTGTTCTGTTTAGTTTTTATTATGCATTCTGATGTCAGTTTCTATTAGACACCCACAAAAAAAAACTGAAATCTTAAAACAATGAAATATTAAGAACTTGATATTAACAAAAATTTTGTTAAGTGAAAAGAGTAATTAGGTAATAATGTAAACTAAAAACTATCAATCTTCCCAGAACATTAATAACTTTCGAAACTTTTCTTCTTCCTTATAGTCGCACTTTTGCAACAAGTATCATTCGCTAGAGACATGGGTCGTGATTATTTCCTACTTGCTTGTGAGTACTCTCTTCTGATTTTTCTTTTTATCACATCGAGGATGATGCTTTTATAAGGGGAGGGGAATGTAATTCCCAACTCTTTTCCCATGACCACGATTTAAAAAAAATATTAAACTTTCACACAAAAAAAAGAAACAAATTATATTTTTTATAAAAAAATAAAGTATGAGGGGAAAATTGGTGGTCAACAGACTAGGCATGTGGATGTTGAGTGGAAAGGTGTCTGCAATATTTGACAAGTCAAAAATTGCATCTATTAAATGAATGGTGATGCTAAGTTCATCTCTCTCCACGAATCCTCCTAGCATATGTCAAATCATTATCTAAAATAGATATGAGATATCCTCAAAGTGCATTGGGTAGGTGTAAATCCTGGTATCACAAAAGTTTTCCTTATTTTTCCCTGCCCAGATGGGCATGTTGCTTTATGTTAGGAATTTTTCTTTGATAGTGGATGAATTTGGACATGTTGAAGTGCTTTGACCCAATGAAAGAACGAGACAACCCTATGTGTGGAGAAATTTGTAATTATAATAAGGGATTTACTTGATTTGTATTTGTTTTTGTAACTAAATCAATCCCAATAGTTACAAGATGAAAGGAAAGCTCTGTTTTCTTTTCTTTTCTTATTGCATGCAGGAAGAAAAAGAATATCAAGGATAAAGGGCACGTAATGTCCAACGAAATTTATTTCACAATTTCTGCACACTAGTAATGCGTGGACAATAATATATCGAGCAAGTGTTCATTCTCTTTATATTTCATTGAGAATGGTGGTATTTTTGGTTAAGTCATTAGAAGTGCCTTATGTTTCTCCTATGTGTGTCTACAATTTATTTCTCTTTCACTCACCAAGTTACATGTTCCCCTTTTAAAGTGTCCTCTCATCCTGTGTCAAAATGGGACCTCTAGAACAGGGTATAGACATCCAACAAAGAATAAAAGATAGAGGAATTTTGGAAGATGTTTTATGTTCAAGCGCTCTAGTAAATATGTATGTAAAATATGGAAGCATGCGCTTGGCATGTGAACTATTCAGGCCTCATGAACTGTAATGATAATAGGATAGGCATGAAATGGGCCTGTTGAAAAGGATTATAAACTTTCAAGAAAATACAATTAGAAGGTGTAAATCCAAATTCCTTACACATTCCTTACATCTTCCCCGTTTGTGCCTAAATGGGATCAAGAAGAGACAAGGAAAGTACTTCTATAGCTTAAAATAGTTGTGAATAATGTGGATGAGGTAAATAGTGAACCTTATAGGTAGAGTTTCTAAGGAGTGGTTCATTTTCTTGCTGTAGAGCTATTCAATACAAATGCAACATTGATGGGTAGAAACAATGTGTAGTGATGTCTTGAATTTCTTGACAATAGAGCATGAAATTAGGTTTTAGAGTTACTACAACCTTTATTTCAACCACTATTACAGCCTTTTATTGTGCATCCTCTTCGTACTGAGCACATTTAACAACAAATAAATTTGATATCTTACTCAAACTAGAATGTATTGTTGAAGGAGATCCCGACCTTGTTTTTGGATCACCTTAGGTGGGATTTGAGAATATCTGGTGAGTAAGATTCCAGGTGTGGAGAGTGGACAAGAGACTAATTTTGAGCAATGAGACTAATTTTTGGAAGGGATAGTTGTTGACAAAGGAAGATTATTGTTTTAGTTAGAGGAATTTTTTTTATCACCTAAGTGTAGTCAACCTAACCCTAAGCTCAAGACCAAAGTGTATTTTGTACAATGCATTGTATTTTTGCAATGAAATATCTCTTGTAAGTGGGAGATAGATAGATAGATAGATAGATAGATAGATAGAGAGAGAGATGATTCGAGCTTCATGGAATGTTGATGAACCCACTTGGAGTACCACTTACACAATGTTTTGTGGTCTCATTTAATCTAGGCATTGTCTTATTACCTTTATCTCTTATAATTTTTGTATAATTTGGTTATTCATTTGCAATGAAGTAAAAATAGTAAATAATTAGATACTCAAACAATTGGAATTTTAACCAGATGACTAGTGCAATCAATTAAACAACACCTCATGATTTTTCTATGAAATCAGTATTTGACCCTCAACCATGTCACAACCACAACCTCATGCATTGGAAAATTGACTGTGTCAAAAATTGGTTCCCATGTATGTTGGTTTTAGCGAGATCTATATGAGTTGACTAAAATAAGAATTTCTTTCTACCTTGCAAAGTTAGAAAAACTCAATTTCCAGAGACTTCCAAAACAACACTTTGAGCCTCATAAAGGAGATTTCTAAAGTTATAATTTTTCATTATTATGTAGAGAGTCACAAAAATCATTAGCTCAACCTCATTTTACCATTTGCGCTCTCTCCACCACTCCTCTAGGAGCCCTGTTGCTCTATTTTGCACTTTTAGGAAGATGCCAGAACTGAAAATTTCACTATCATTTTGAACCACTATTTGAACACTGAGAAATGAAATCCTTATCCACCTTCGCAAACCTCTAATAATTTTACTAGAAAATTTATTGGATCCTTCAGTTTGGGGAAAAACGTTCTTCTTGATAGTTTGGAAGAATTATTTTCTAGGCCTCTAGTCGCAGTTTGACTAGATCAAATTGGAGTAATTATAATCTGTGGCTCTAGAAAACATGTCACCATTTGAAAATTGTTTATTAGTTTTAAGTCCCATCGACTATGATGAATTCTACATCTATAGGGGAAATTTTAGGAAGTTAATTATTTCACGTTCATCCAATGAACCTTAGTTTTGGATGGGGTTTTTTGAGCCGTCGACCTACCTTCTGGTCATTTATAACTAGGTCAATTACGAGTGATGGCCTTGGAAAACTAGACACCAATCGTGAAATGCTCATCAGTTTCAAATTACGTTATTTCTTATGAATTCCTGGTATATAGGGGGGACATGAAGGAATTCTCGCCTCACGATTTTTTTCTTCAGAAGACATACTTTTAACACACTTTCTTAGCCCTGGAGCCTAAATTGAACATTTTTGTAACTAACATGAAAATTTAAAAATAAAGTTGTAGGACCCTACTCAAGCTAGTAAACCATCGTGGAAACTTACTAACACTTTTAAATAACTGTTTAAAAATCTATCATTCGAAATGTTGTGTGAAGTGGGACTTTTGGCAAAATAGTGTTTCGCTCCCTCCTTATCTCTTTCTCTGTGCTTGGTTAAGAAAAGAAGTGAAATGAAATGAAATCAATGCACGTCTCTAACCATCTCCTTTTGAATTCAAATTATTATTATGTAATTGGGAAACTAAAAATGTTAATTATGATAGATCTAGGTGGATGTCATGCCAACAATTTATCATAGATTTCATGTTCACATGGTTTTACAAGATGTAGCTAGGACGTGAAATGACGTGGATGTAACTAAGTGTGATTATTGTAATTTATGTATGTTAATGAAAAATAGATATAAACATGCCTTTCTATGTTACAATATACACTTGTTACTAAAATTTTGTAATATTTATGAGATTCTAGTTTTACGGGTGCTTTGGGAATTGTGCATTTAACTATAGGTGTTCGTTTGATCCAAATTTACATATGGTAAAAAGGGGATTGGATATATATGTTAAGTGAAATGGTAGAGGATTTTTCACATTTTATGGAGTATTGAAGGGTGTATTAGTTAAGTTTTGTAACCTTTATTTAAGATGCTAGTGTTTAAGGGAAAATTTCATTTAAACATGGGTGTTATTTGATTCCAAGATTAGTATTGTAATAAATAGGATATTGTGTTTAACTACGTTGAATTTAATATCTTATAGTAAAATTATAGTGTGTAATTAATGATTAAAATATCGGTGTTGTGTTTCTTACTTTGAAGATGTAATAAAGAAATATAATGAACCAATCAACTCTAGTATAATATTCATGCATAACTATTCTTAATTGTGATTCTTATGACATAGAAAACTAAAAATAAATTAGGATGAACTTAAATTTTCACACTCTATGAAACCTTCTAGATTAATTAAATGAGATCCCTAGTTTGATTTTGTCATCAAAACCATTATTCTTAGTGGCATTTTCGTGAAACCGATGAATAGGAATGATGTGGTAAAAAATTATCTAGAGTATGTGGTTCCCCTCCTAGGTTTGTAAATCATGTGTGTAGTAAGGAGAATGTGATTTTATTAAGGTAGAAATCTAATGTGAACCATAACGACCCCTTAAAATAATGAAAGTCTCCATCTTTCTCTCGCAATTGTCCTATTATTAATTGGATGGATGATGTAAAACTATGTGATAATCTCTTAGAGATAAAGCCCCTAAGACAAGGACTAGTGGTCTCATTAAGGATTCAAATTCCCCAATAACAAGAAGGTTATACAATTTAGAACTAAAAGGAATATGAACTTAGTCATGGAAAACCCTCTTGAGTTGGAAGAAAAAAATACTTAGGAAACCTAACCTAGAAATAAAGTAAGGTACTATTTTTCCATTTAAATTTCCTTCAAATTGGTAAGTAAATATCAAAACATAACTAGAATAAAACTATAATTGATGTTTCTCCTTGGGAAGTGTTATCGTGAGATGTTATACCATGGGTTAAGTGAAACATGATCTTCATTTTAGTGTGAATAAACCCTCTCGCTTTGGATAAAGAACATAATTTCTTATAATACTTATTATGTACTAACACAATTAAAAATTTATAAATGAATGAAAGAAACTTGACCTAAATCCTAAAACAAAAAAGAAAGTAAAATTCACATCCTTTGGACTTACACTTGTTCCATTGTGTAACGAAGGTATGATATGAGATCAAGATGCATGCCCTTAGGAGCGAATCCTAGGGATAAGACCTAGTAGATGAGTGTGTGTGTGTGTGTGTGTGTGTGTGTGTGTGTGTGTGTGTGTGTGTGTGTGTGTGTGTGTGTGTGTGTGTGTGTGTGTGTGTGTGTGTGTGTGTGTAATTAGCCTTATTTGAAACAAATTACCCTATTAACAAACAAGTGAATTAAACAAATAATGGAAATAAGGTAGATTAACCTTATTTAATGAGATAAACCATAAGTAAACATTAATCAATATAAAGGATATATAGCGAAAGGAAAAAGTATTATATGATTCTCAAATTATGAGTCCTCTTAAAGCTTAAGTCAAAGAGATAAACATGATTTTATTAAATGTGTAAACCTAGAATATCGTGCCATAGGACCTTATCTGTAAGTGTATAATGTAGATCAATTGCTATATTGTGGCTTCTAAATAAGAAATTAAGGGTTGTTCTTGATGTGTGTCATGTGTTTTTATGTTATCTATGTGGGTTAATGTTGCACAAAAATAGTATGTGTTACATGTAGTCCTAAGTGATTTCTTATAGTGTTATGTGTACTACAATGTAAGTAAAAAAAATTATTTTGGTATTTCACTATTGTAATTGTGTGTATAAAATATGGGCATTACAAAAACCTCCTTGATTCGAAGAATAAAATCAATATTATCAATCGACAGATATGTGTTTTGTCCTCAAGAAAATGAGGAGGGATATTTTCCATATCTTCTATACACACAAGTGATTCAACGTTTGTTTTCTTTGCATTTCCTCCAATTGGAAATTATTTAAGGGTCGTTACCATAAACAATTTTTCTACATCATTTGAATCTTTACTTGAATCCAAATCCTTAGAATCAAAAACCAAATGTTCAGGAAGGAAATTTTTCCACCAATTTTTCTTATCATTTTTATACTTTTCCATCCCACATTCAACAGTAGTATGTCCTAAAGATAAGTAAATTCAACACATGAAAGGTAGTGTAGAGACCAAAATTAGGTCACACTCCCCTTGGTCCCCATTTGAATAACCAGCTTAAACACATTCACCTAACCATGACCCTTATACCCCACATTAATATTAATTTAACTATATATAATTAAATTAATACTCATCCTCACTTCATTCATTATTTATTTACCTCAATTAAAACCAATTTCGACCTCACCCCATGACCTAACCTAGACACCTCATCATAGACCTATTCATAACATGCTTCTATAACTAACTAATACTTATCCCTACTTACCTTAATGAACTAAGACTTAGTAAAACCCTAAAATCACATGCCCATTCCCCCTCTAACCACTTTCCCGCATATCTAAGTGTAACGTTTCATTTAGACACAACACAAATGAGAAAAAGTTGGGAAAAGATAGCCAAGATCAACTATTTTAGGTAACCTAGGATATCCCTTCTTAACCAACGTTGGTCAACCCGAAACCAATGTTGGTCACCCTAAACCATCATTGGTTACCATATAACCATTTTGGTAACCTTGTTTGAGAGGTTAGACACATTCTTGAGTTTTCGAGCAAAGGAGATTTGCATGTAATTAAGAATCAGAGCTCTTTCACACATCCATACGCCCATAACCAACACAACCATTGATGAGAAGGTTTTTACACTCACAGGAGCACTCCGAGAAGCAATGCCATGAAGTTGATGGCAATTTCACTGATCAACCATCACCACCACCTAGTCATTGGACCTACACAGTAGTAACTGTGTCTTTAACTTGCATCACTTCATTTCCATTCAGCTTATAAACTTCTTCACCTTTTTTTATCAATCATAGGTTATATTTTCAACCGACCACTATTTATATTCTATGAATCCGACCATTCCCATCACTCATAACTAGTTTAATAACCTCTTTCCACTCTTAAGCACCTTTGAATATTCCCAACATCTCCCCAGACCTAAACCAACTCCTCACCATCGCTAATCTAGTCTCATAAAAATAACCAAAACCATGAACTATTGAGTTATTACAAGCCCACAATAACCATCATCGGTTCTTACTAAACTGTCGTCGTTCAAACCAGACTGATGTCAGTCTCTGTATTTCGTAGTCTTGTTAATACTAGATCCCAATAACACTTTTTAAGTGATTCAAGTTACACATAATCTGACCCTAACCTATTCTAGTACCTTAGTTTTTTAGCTTATTTCTAGATCTGATCATAGCCTAACATATTATGTTAGATTTTCTTCTTGTATTTGGATGATATACCTAAATCATATTAACTACAGTAGGATTATATTTACTTACATTATTACTTGCATTAAATTGTATTAAAAAGTGGGTTGACTACCACCAAGGAAGTATCACAGTTCCTGGATCTAGCACACTCTAGGCTGCCCACTAACAGATATTATTTAATCCTGTTTTTGTGGTATTTTTGTGTATTTCATGTAGTTCCTCCTAGCCAAATAGAATATATCATAGTCAACATTGGATCAAGAATTCATAAAGTGCACAACGAACTTCAAACTGACTGTCACTATAGGTATTCCTCCTTATCCCACACCATTATCTATTTCGTCTAAAAAATTAAAGAAAATGGTGAAACATTTTGGCACACCCGGTGGGACCCTCTCTTGGGTTCATTATATTTTCTTCATATAGGGAAAAATTTCTTGTGCTTGTCTTTATTTTTAAAAAAATACACATTTAATCTTCTCCCTGGTAATATTCCTTTATTCGAATTGTCTAAATGACATTTATCATTTGGTACTTAAAATGAACTGCTGCTTCCTTCTTGCATTGCATTAGTAAAAGAGTATCCATCTTCCTATTCATCACTTATTACATCAAATATCACATATTGATTTGGGTTTCAAAAACTTTCATTACATTGTGATTTGTTGCATTATAGCTCATATTAAAAATGATGGCAACCTATATGCTGGAAGTCACGCCCAGGTGATGGTTGACACAATTGAACCATAAAAAGCACTTGCTTCTCTCTCTCTCTTTGCCAAACTACAAAAATTTGGAATATACACATCTTCTTAAACAACATCCCACCCCGAAGTAGTTGTCAAAGATCACATGATCATAGGATTGATAGTTGATACCTAACTGGTTGTCTCTGTCTAGTACCCCATCAAAGGATGTCTTGCCCCTACATAACGTAACTTGAAACCTCAACATTAGAATTTCATTCTTCGTAGGAAGCCTTCCAAACCAAAAACTCTACTCTAAATTCACGAGTTAATATTTCAAATAGCATAAGTTAAACACACTAAAATCAATTGTTGGACTACGTATTTTTTTTTAACTTTGTGATTTTGAGGTGTGAGGATAAGATTCTTCATTTTTGTTTTTTCCTTTTACACTCTGCCATCATAATTGGAGTATTATGACTTTCTCAGAGTGTGTCATGACCTCATCTTATCATCCCCAGACTTCAGGGTTGATTAATCATCTAATCTAAATTCACAAAATTTCATTTTTTTCTCATTTTTAAGATTTCACATTAATCGGCATCGGTCCAGCGACCTTCGTCGATTTACATCTAACTACCATTGGTTTATCTAACTGGCGTCAGTACCTCATTATTTTGGCTAAGTTACCAAAAAGACACTTATCTCATCTTCTTTGTTGTTTTGAGTCTTTGTGTATCATTGTAATCTCTGTACTCTGATAATAGTCACCCTATATAACTTTCTTGTTTGATAATCATCAGTTTCTACCTCATTTGCTGAAAATTCCATTTCCGCATAGTAACCAATATCAGTTCCTATAACTGACATAGATCACCCCTTAAATGTCATTAGTCAGCTAGACTGGCATCAGTCATTCAGTTTTTGATTTTAATCAAAACATTTACCAAATTTTCCTCCTAGAATTTGTTTTGTCCCATCCCTTTTATTCCTTGTGTCATTTACAGAGTACAGTTCACCTAATATATGTTGATTCACATGTTGTTGACTCATAACCAAACAAACACCCTCGTGATTCATGCTAGCCATCATCCACTCCCACCTAGTCCATCACTACCGTACATTCTATCACCCATGGATCTGACTCAGCTTACCCCATCACCACCGGTGACGAGAAGTTTGTAAGACTCCTCGACATGAATCTCATTTCCCGTTAGTACTACCTTGCTCATTATTCCACCCAGGATTCCTCAAGAAAGTTAATATACAACATGCCCATATCCATCCCCCTTCTCTAGCCCCCACTTTTATGTCATCTAGGACTAGTTCAGCACTATCGTCACCCACTTTATCACATGTGGTGTCTCAGCTAAATCCCATAGCCTCTATAACTGCATCATCTACATCATCAATCACACCTATAACATTGATTGTCCCTCCGATAACCTCTATGAGTATAACTTCTTCTACACCTTCCATTTCACATATACCCATTGCATCGTAACCACCTCCGGTGTTGGAAAATTACACCCCTTTCCAAAACCTTGTCCTTTCTATCCCACAATCCTTACCCCCAATCACCACTAGAGTAATTAGTACTACCCCACCCACTTACATATACTAACAACAACCCCCAACCTCATATATCACTTATGTTGGCTATGAGCCACCTACATCTATTCATCCTACGCAGTTCTCATACTCAGTGCTACCATACACCAGCATACCACCCACTTCATACATTCAGCATGAACCCCCTTTTTCTGCAAGGGGCACCCATTCATCCCATCCTACTAACAACCTCACTAAAATGATGATGGAGAAGATGAAAACCTTAGAAGCATTTATTTCTGGATCCCATACTTCTTTAACATATGATGAAATTTGTAATGAGCCTATCCATCCATCTATTCCCATTCATCCTTACCTAGTGCATTGGTAAATGCCTAAATATCATCGCTTCAATAGTAAAGAAGACCCACAACAACACTTTCTGTCATTCAAACATGGGTGCTACCTAATCACCCACGATGACACTTTACTCCTATAATATTTCCCAATGTCCCTAATAGTACCAACATTGGATTGTTACAGTGGACTACCTCGAAATTCTATCTATTCCTTTAATCAAGTAGCCCATGTTTTCCTAGATCATTTTCAATCAATGTGTTGGTGCTCAAAACAGTCTCACTCCAATTTTCCATTAAAATCTATCAATTTACGGCCTCTTTCACATTTTATCCCCCATTTTTGTTCCTGAGAAGTCCCTACATTCCTTTTCTTTTTGTAATCAATCTGTTCCTAGACCAAGGATCACATATAAATCCACAATTTTTTCCTCATTCTCTATTTATTTGAAAAGGTCTGTATTTGGGTGTAAAAACTTAGGTTGTCCCATTCTTTCCATTTATCACAGTTAGGATTTGTTGTCCTTCTCGTTTTTCTCTAAATAATTGAAGAAAAATGAATGGATGTAGCTCAGAGGAATGTATTTGAGCCTTGTAACATTTCTGAACTCTCTATCCTTGGGGAAAGTTTCATCTTCAGGCTCAAATGGTTGTTTTTCCACATATTATGGTTTGACAGGTGTTTTTTCCTGGTCAAATTTGCATCTTTGCATCAATAGGAAATGTAGCCTCTTTTGGTTGGATGCGGCTCACCAGGGCACTCCAAAAATTCTATGGATCACCTTGACCCAAAAATGGTCCACGTGGGGGAACGACGCTCATTTTAAGATTTACTATTTGGTTTGGCCTTAGAGTTACACTGGGAGGACACATGGAGGTTTCCATTGTTTTACTTGGACTTAGACAAATTTTTATGCAGATGGTACAGTTTGGCAAAACAGAGACATGTGGTGAGCCCGCGCTCATTCATGATCACCGCTTTGGGTCTCTATGTTGAAATTGCACCATGAAGACACATGGAGGGACCATGTATGTTTGAGGACCGGACCTTGAATTTCATATTAAAGAAGCGCTAGGAGGACACTTGGAGGCCTCCACTAACTTTGTTTTTTTCTTGGAATTTTCAATGACCAAAGGAGATTTCCTCAGACCCCAACACATGGCACCTTTTGCTAAGCTTTAAGCCTTCAAGAAAAAATCATTGGGCCAAGACACGTGGTGATCCCGTGCTCATTCAAGATCTCAACTTTTGGGGACCATCTCAAGATGCACCATTGTGACATGTGGTAGTTTGAAAAGTCAAAAGGCAGGGAAGCAGACCATCGGGGGCAACTTAGATTTTTTACCTCTTAAGGATTAAAGTATCAAAATGGCCAACAAGCCCAACAAAAGGGAGGTCACAGTTGGATTTGAAAATTCAAAGGGGCAGGGAGATAGACCATCGGAGGCAACTTAGATTTTTTGCCTCTTGTTACTAAAATGATTAAAACATTAAAATGGCTCGTAGACCTGACAGAAAATAGTAAAAATTTTGCCCCGATCAACGGTGGAGGTGAGGTCTTCTAGGGAAAATTTGGAATTTTTTTCCTTTTGTGGAAAAAGGATTTAAAAGTGAAAAGGGACGTGTGGTTCCGCTAGGACCCACATCAGAGACTAGAAGTGGAAGGGTAGAGCTGCAGGGAAAATTTGGAAAAATTTTCCTTTTCCAAAAAAGAGATAAAATAGCAGAATTTGGCCGCGGTTCCTTTGGGACCTACCTTAGGACACGTGTCAGGGTCATTTCTCAAGGGCAGAGATGTGGAGAAAAATGTGAAAATTTATATGTTTCCAAAAGTTGTAAAAGGAAAAAAGGAAACCGCAGGCCCACTCTAAAATGGATCTCCCACATGGAAGATCCAAATTCAAAATAAAAATCAATGGTAGTTGTGCCTTTGTATCTGATTTTTCTACTATTTTAACTATAGAGCTCTTGGGGATGCGTATTCTTATGGTTTTTTATCATTTCTTGGAGTCTCCTGCACGCCAAATGAAAAGGAGCATTAATTACATAACCTAGTTTAGTGGGGAGGGTCTGTAAACATCTCTCACCTTTAATATGCAATATGACTATCGGATTCGGCCTGGTTTTTTTTTCCTTGGCACGTGAAATATTTGTTGATAACTATGTTTGGTGAGAAAAATCCGGGGACATATTTTACCATTAAAATGAGACGTGACCTTTGGGCTCGATCTGATCTTCCATTTCTTCTTCCCGTGCTCGTAAAGAACCAGATTGGATAGAATAGGGGTGGAAGTGATTGACGAGTAAATGGAAAAGTGATCTACCAAAGGAAGGAGTTAAATGTAGGAGATGTTGGAAAATATTTTCCCCCTCAACACCTAACAACTTTTTACATATTTGATTCTGGGAATCATGATCAAGATCATGTTAAGCACTGGTACATTCAATGTCTTTGATTTTGAGGGGAAAAGGCCCTATTGTAAAATTATATAAATAGGCATGATTTTGCTGTGAAAAGGGTTGGGATTTTGTGAATAAATATGTGTTAGGAGTCAGAGACTGATTTCCTAAGAGAAAAGTTTGACAGAGCCCATCTTTTTGAGAAACTATCTGAAGAAGCCTGTTTATCACCTTTATGTTAAATTTGATCATGTCAAGGTGGTTGTGTATGTAGAGCCATTGAAAAGATCTGAGATTGTTTGAGAAACTTTCCCCTGCTGATAAATTTAACCAAACATGAGTTAATATGTGTTATTACTGAGCAAAATCTATGTTTGCTTCATTTTTTATTATCTGCAAGTAGTTTTTCTTGTTCTCATTGCATTCTCACATTGAAATCTATGTGAATCACACAAGATCTTATCCTTTTGATAGTTTGGTGGCATTTGCAATTTAATTCATCAGAAGAGATTTCATTTGATAGTGAAATAAACAAATTTAAAATCATTATGACTCCTGGCATGATTATAGGATTGTTTTTTAGCCTTTGAGGGTATCTTAGGCGTGATGAAACAGAGATTGATAATGTTCAGTTAAATTTTCCAATTCAAGCATTCATTTTGGATCCTTAAAGTTTGTTTGAAAAGTTCTAATTTGGGCCTCCATTGAAGCACATATTCTGGTTAAATGAACATCCTATCTACTCTGAAAACATTCTATTATTTGAGCTTTCCATTTTTGTAAAAGTTTGCAAAGATTTGGTATAATCAACTTTATCCTGCTTCACCTCCCACCAAAATTCATTCAAAAAAATTTAACCATACCCATACTACCCCTGTTTATCATGTATGTATAAAAATGTATAATTTTTACTACTAAAACATGCAAAAACAATCAGTTTTTCATTGTCTTTAGTGGCCTAAACCTTACCTAGAAAATTTCTCCATTATCTAGAGTGACGACTCGTGAGAGTTAGGTTTTTTTCCATTGATAATATTTTCTTCAAGGTCTTCTTAATACTTCACAAAGGAAGGACATCTCCATCTCCTCCATAAACAACAGGCTACAAAAGGGTCCTCTCACCCTGGTTGAAAGGCACAACCATAAAGTAGTGAGGATAGGTCAAACCCTCTTGCGGGTGCTACCCATTTCTCCACATCTAAGTGACAAAGAACAAGTTGCATTTCATCCCCAGCTACAAAATGACACATTACATGCTCAGCTTGCCTCTAAGCTTTCTGCCAGACCTATGATGTTGCTCAGCTTCTGAGGGAGAATCAATTTGGGTACCAACACCTTACTGACATCACTGCCAGGGATCTAGTTTGAGTTGCTGAGACAGATTTGTTGATTTATTTCCCGTTCGTATCTATTTGGTCCATCAATAACACCTTACTAGTGGTGTTTCCAAGGAGCTTCTATTTGGTTGCAGTTCATATTCAGACTCTGGTAAAACACTTCTTATATGCTTCAAGTGTTGTGTACAATTCTTTCAGTTTCAATACTTAGTGCATTGGCTTTCATTAATAAATTTTGGTGAACAAAAGTAATAATCTTTCCATTTTAAGTTTATAGTGTTGAGAGACATTTGACAGATCATATTTAGTGCATTTGCATAGCTAAGGTGGAAATCCTTAGTGGCAAATCCCTATTGATCTGATTCTTTATGAGTACCAGTGTCTTAGCCTCTGTCAAGTGAGTTTTGTTACTAATATTTGCAAAGATGGAAGGAAGAAGATATTTCTTTGCGAGGGATCCTACTAGGAAATTATTTCCAGAGCTAGCAAAAGAAAATTTAGAAGGAAGAAAATCCTTGAGATTTATTCAAGATCATGAGACAAGAAAAGGGATCTCCATTCATGAAAGTAATCGGCCTATTATTGAAGACTGCAATTTAAGTGCTTCTGAATCAGGTAACCTCTTTGTGGAATTGAATTCTCCAACTGGAGAGGGGACTTCATTTGATTTTGAAAAGTTTTCTTCTCATTGTACCCCTATCTTTTCAGAAGTTGATAGGGATTTCCAAGAAACAAGGCCTTTAAAGGATAACCATTTTGAAAGTTATACCCCTATGTTTCAAAGACTCTCTACTCCTTATTAATTAGTCTCTCCTCTAGGACCACCTCCTCCAAACAACATGGGCTTGTACCCATGTAGACCTCCATTTTTTGTAAACACCTTTAGTCCTATAAATTTTTTAGGGATTGCTAGTTACCCAAATGCAATTCCCTAGGATGTAAGAAACATATTACCCAAGTTCCAAGGAAACAACTCTATAACTGGTGATCAACATCTAAATCTTTTAATCAATATGATGGAAGAGTTTGAGATTGAACATGAAGATGTATATATCAAAATTTTTATCCATACTCTGGAAGAGGATGCAAGGGATTGGTATAAAGCTTTGCCAGATAATTCCATTGATTCTTCGAAAAAGATGAACAATTCATTTAAATTACAGTATGGTGATAGAACTGATCATAGGTTTCTTCTTTCAAAATTTGAAAACATCAAGAATAATCCTAATGAATTGGTACATGATTTCAACACAAGGTTTAAAAAGACCTTGAGAAGATTTCCTGTTAGCTTGAGGCCATGTGATGAATCATGTTTGATCAAATATTCAGATGCATTTGATAAAAAAAGTTACTTACTACTTGAGGGACAAAAACCCTACTAATTTGAGGTGGGCCTTCACCATGGCTCTGCAAATAAGGAACAACATCAAGGAAATTGGAAAGCCTCCAAAAAGGGAGGGTGTAAAAATAATTAACCTAGAAAATCCTCAAACAAGTAAGGTTGCTCATTTGAAGGAAGTTGTGAAAACTTTGGCAGGGGCTGTCAAATAAATATCATACAAATTAGCCTGGGAAGAAAAGGGAATTGGGAAAAGTTCACAAGGTCAACAAAAGCAATAGGGCCAAGACAAGTTTACAAATCACCAAAGATCTGATCACAGATGCAAGGGACCTCTTGAATTTGGAAATAGGTAGTTCCAGGCTAGGGAAAATGGAATGGTACCTAATCCTTTGGCTGCCGGAGTTGTTGTTGTTGAGGAGACAGATGTCATTGATTGGTGTGACAAATGTTTCATTCCCCATGCTCCATGTGAGTAAGATCAACAACAAGAAGAAGAAGATGGTGATGATAATTATCATGATGTTTGCATGATGGGTCACTCCATAAGCTCACAACAAAGGGCAACTTCAACTAAGGTAATAAGTGCCAGAACTTTTGCTGATTTTTGGGATTGCATTCATGGGGTACCTATTCTTCCTCCCTCTCATATTTTAGAAGTAGATACTGTACAAGATTTTGAATTGTTCAATAATGATTTTTAATATTTAATAGATTTAATTATAAAGAAGTATGATTGAGGCATCCCATCTGAGGAGGACAGGCAGTTGTTGATGAATATTGTTGTGGCTCAAGAAAAGGAACACTACACAAGAAGTAGGGTTGTCAAAGGGATAGGGCCTCAGGCCAAGCCAAAAATTCCATTGCTTTAAAATGTTCCTAAAGATGCTCCTAAGAAAGATGCATCTTCCAAGGGCCTTGTTGTCCCAAAAAAAAATCATACCCCTCCTCATACCCAAGCTGTCAAAAATCATATGCCATCTAATAAGTGTTTTAGCCTTACTTCCAATGTTGCCTTGCCAAAGTCTGTCCTTTATGATATTGCCCAAGTCTTGAGTTAGATCAAGATCTCAGTTCCAATTGTTTATTTACTTAGGATTCCTGAGCACAAAAAAAGGCTCCTGAGTATTTGGGGCTAAAAGAGGAGAAGAATTCCCTAGGTAGAAACATAAATATTGTGGAGACTCCGCCAGTCACTGAAGAACTTGAAGCACCACTAGCATCGAAAGATCTAGATGAACTAGCTGAGGTCTACTTGTGAACATCCTTGGTAGATTCTCAGCTGAATTTGGATCCATTCTTCACCACTTTGATCATTAAGGATAGATTGTTGCACAAATTTATGTTTGATTCAAGGGCATCATTCAATTTTATGCCTCTGGAAGTTATGAATGAACTAAATATCAAAGTAACAACAGTATATGGGAAGTGCACTGCCATGGATTCTAGAGAGGTTCCAATGGTGGGATGTGTGAAGGGTCTGGTGGTACAACTTGCAGCCTATCCAGGAAGAAATTTGAAGCTTGATGTAGTTATTGTTGACTACCCAGCCAAGTGGGGTGTGTTGTTGTCTAGAAAAAGGGTTACAATTTTTAGTGGGAGTGTTCAAATGGACATGTCCTATGCTACTATTCCAATTTAGGGAAGCCTTGTCAAGTTATATGGGGAAAAGAAGATGCTTCACCTTATTGAAGATCCCAACAATACATCTTGTAAAGTATTGTACACAAGTGTTGATGTTGATAACTTTGTAGGATTTTCTGATGGAAAAGAGCACAATATTGAAGAATGCAAGTGTCTTGAGTAGGTAGGCTCTCCTTAGACTTTATTGATTGATGGAGCTTGCTCCAAGTTCAGAAATGGTGCTAGTGTTCTTCTAATATTCCCAAGTCAAGAAGAGTTTGTATTTTCTTTCAAACTAAAATTTTAATGCACTAATAACATTTCTGAATATGAGGCATTGTTGTTAGGTCTGAGGATTTCTTGGATATATGTTGTTAAAGACATCACTGTCAAAGGAGATTCATAATTAATTGTAAAGAAAATCAGAAAAATGTATGCCAAAAAAATAAGCAAATGAAACAATACAAGCATGTAGGTTGGGATCTCATTGAGATGTTTGATTCATTCAACATTGTGCATAGTGACAGGAAGTTCAATGATATGGTAGACATGCTTACTGTGTTGGGATCTCAGTTTGATAATTGTGCGATGTCCCCATATTGTGAGTATGATGTTGAAGTGCTAACTAGGCCATCTGTACTTGAAAACATTAAACATTGGAAAGTTTTTGATGATGATGCTCAGGTCAGAAGATTTCTACAGAACAAAGAGAAGTTTGCTGATCAGAATATTGTTTGGGAGCCAATGGTATACATAACAGAGGGTAGAGAAACCTTGTTTGGCAAAGGCATCAACCAACTAAGGACTCATACCATTCCCAAAGGGCTGGTTACTCTTGAGTCCAATTTTGATAATGCTAATTGAATTATTAACAAATTTATGGAAGCCTCAAGGGATATTGAGGAGCATGTCCTTGGCATAAAGGAGAAACCTAGGAATATTTGGTTAGGCAACAATCTCAACAAGGAGGAGAAGCATTCCTACATCCAACTGCTGAGAAGGTATCAAGATTGCATGGCTTGGACTTATTCTGAGATGAAGGCATACGGAGAGGATCTGTTATCCAAAATTAGATTCCTCAAGGTAATTCAATGCATTACGTGCATTCAGTATCTTCAGTCACGAGCAAGTCCAGATCCTGATCTCTTAAGATCCAAGAGGAATTGATGTTTTTGAGGGATCCATCGGCTTCTCTCTAACTCTCCACGGTATTCTAAGAAAAAATCCCAACGAGTTAGAAAAAGTGAAAAAAATGCAAAATATAAGGTTTCAGGACTATTTTAAAGCATTTTGGGTCTGAAGGGTGCAGAAACGTAAACAGTGCAGGTCAATACCAAGGTTCGTCGTATCCAAGTTTGGGACCAAAAAAAGGAAGAAAATGTTGCAGCTAAGTGACTAGTTATGACCTACTTTCTATCCCTAGATGGCAGTCTCGTGGTTATAACCAAGTCTATGACGTCGAAGGACGTGCGGGACGAATGAAAAGGTGAACCTTTACGAGCCGCTTGGAAATACAAATCGTCAATTTGTTTTTGTTTCACATTGGTTTGATGACATGCCGGAGACAAAAGTACGCATGGGGCACGAATTGGCTGATTTGCTGAAAGACGGTCTATAGTGGGCAGTGCAGAGATATTCGTCCGGGACAGGTGGACAAAAGTACGTGCGGGAGGTGCAAAGGTGAAAAAGCCGCAAAAGGGGACAAAGAAGCCTGAATCGGATGATGTGGGAGAATTTGTCTTGGACAGAAAAGACACGTGAACCCAATTTTTCTGAAATAGCTGCAGCAAAGAAGAAAAGTCAACGTTTGACCTGTGAACTTCAAACGGCCATAATGTTTGACTCACAAGAGGGGGTGCTGATTGATACACCAAATTGTAGAGGCTTTCTGGAATGAGCACGATGTCGTCTACGAACCAAAAAACTAGATTTATTATTTTTAATGAGGGTAAGATATACTTTAAATAAGGAGAAACATATTCAGCTCCAGCTCAGTTAATGCTCATCCCCGTCAAATGACATGTTGAAAAATGCCTGCCAGACCCATTAAATAGCTGCCCGCACTCAGAAGGATGTAACTTCAAGCATTTCTCAACAGAAATCAAGAGGTATTAAAGCATTGTACCGTTGGAATCTAGTGGACTCTAGATAGCTCAACACAAAAAGAAGCCCTTTCAAGAAATTATGGATTTGGTTCAGATACCATTAGTGGGGATCTATCCTATTATAGAAAGATGATGAAGCCGGGTTCATAGGCTAGTGTTTCTATTTGGTCAGTTGAGAGTGCAATGTAAGAGGCATGAGCTCACCATTCACTATCATCTAAGCTACAACAATTTTCCTGGGTATAAGTAAAAAATGGGTTTAGGCCTTTTGCAAGTTAATATCTAAGATCATTGATTATGTTCCCCATACCATTGTGAATGACATCTTATCAGAGATGGAATTCTCAAGTAAGAGATGCAGATTTTGGTGATTTCTATTTTTCCCTTCTCTCTCATGGATATCTCATTTTCCTATAAAGTTGGTGAGTGGTTTGGGCTCATGTATAAGGGTATGGCTAAGAGTTTTCAAATAGAAAACTATCTGAGGTAAATGACGTGGAAGAAGGTAGGGTAGATGTTGTTTGAAGCCAATGTGATATGAGGCCCTTTTAATTGGACTCCTTGCATGGTGATCCATGCCCTTATCTCAGTAATAGATACTGAACTGTAGCATATCATGAAGCAATAACCAGATACAAGTTTGTGCCCTGTATCTTGGCTTCCCATAAATATGTTTTCATTGCATTCTTCTTACCCCTCCAATCTTGATTACAAGAACCCTGATTTTGTCTACTGTTATGTTGCATTACTAGAGAAGATGCCCCCATTATCATTGTTGTATGTCCATGAAGGATGTTGTATGTGAATGCATTTTTGCTAGATCGCGGAGAACTGTCATCAACACACATGATCCTGAGTGCTAGTTACTTGGTGGCCAAATCTTTATCAAGGATACAACACATTTGGTTAGAAGATGTGATACTCTCACACACCCCCCTTTTCTAGAAGTGTGATCACCACTTTAGTGTAGGATCCCTTCATTTGTATGCCTATATCAATCTGAAGCTCCCTGGTCAAGCAATGGGGAATTTAGATTAGAATGGTGCTAGTTTCAGACCCTTGCAAGTCCTAGCCAGTAGATTGTGGTAGGTAGTTTAGCCAGCTGAGAACTTCAAAAAATCTCTGGAGGTCTATCTCAAGTAACAAGAAACATATCAAATTGTCATGGATAGTACCCATGTTATCCATATTATCTACCATGAGTTCAAGGTACCATGCAAATTTTTTGTATGAGAATGCCATAGGGGTGCTGTGATTCACCCTTGATGGAACATGTGCATACAATAGAGGATCTATTTCAACATGATGATTCTAATTATGAACCCCAATAAAATGGACAAGCTCAGGTCAGAAATAAAGGGCAATTAACCCAAGATCCTATCATGATTAAGATTGCAAGAGCTGAATTGAAGAAACTAAGGGATGGAGGAATGTCGTTCAGCCTACCAGGTATTATGTCTTGGTTTACCAAACCTAGTACCAGTTAGAAAGAAGCCACTGCCGAAAGAGTCAAGTTGTGTTTGGATTTATAGAAACTCAGAACATAGCATCCCCTGATAGGATGCAATTATCCTCATACCAATTCATGGAACAACTGAAAGTTGCAAGCTAGTGAATGGTCATATGATGCCCACTTTCTACCAAATGGATGGACTTCTCGAAGAAAGAAGGGCATCCCACCAAAGGCATGTAAAGTGCAGAGGAAAGCAGAAAGAAATTGTTCGACAACAACCTTTACCACTCCTTAGGGGACTTATGTATATGTTAGGATGCCCTTGTGGTGCTATGGGATAACATGCATGAGAGAAAACTTTCAGAGATGCAATGTATTTTACTGATTTATGGATGGGTCTTTACATCAATTGATTTTATTTTTCGTCTACCATAGATGATGTAACCAAAATTCTCCAGAAAGAGTAAGTTTGATCACTTGCATGCAAATTGGATTCAGATGCAAAGCAAGTATGGCATTGATTCAAGGCCCGAAATCATGTTTTTGGGGGGGCCCCTTGGCTTCTCTCTAACTCTCCCATCTAAGAAGAAATCCCAACAGGTTGAGAAAATGAAAAAAATGCAAAAAATAAGGTTTCAGGACTGTTTTGAGGCATTTCGGGTCTGAAGGGCTCGGGTCGTACCAGTTCGGGTTGAACTGAGGTTCGTCGTACCAAGCTTGGGGCCGAAAAGGCATGAAAATCAGCTAAGTCCTAGTCCAGGTGGTCTGCGGGACAGTTGGGACGGCGGGATGCGTGGGACATGAAAAGCCGAATCGGCCGAAAGATGGAAAAAATTTCCCAAGTCTTTTGTTTCACGCGGTTCGGGACAGCTGGGCCAAAAGTACGCGCGGGACGCGAACCGGCCGATTCGCCGACAGACAGTCCATTTCAGGTGGTTCGGAGATATTTGTCCGAGGAAGTCCACGGGACAGTTGGGACAAAAAGTACGCGGAGGACGTGAACCGGCCGATTCGGCTGAAACAGGAGACTTTCGTCTGAGACAGTTTGGGACATCCGGGCCAAAAGTACGCGTGGGACGCGAAAAGCCGAAAGAGCCGAGAGCGAATGGAATCTCGCCACACCATGTCTTCACCGCAAATAGGAACAAGGAAGCCCGAATCGGCCGAAGCAGGAGAAAAGTTTTTGACCAGGACAGCCGGGACAAAGGTGACGCGCGGGCTCGCGAAAAGCCGAATCGGCCGAAGGCAAAGAAGAAATGAGTCAACGTTTGACCCATGAAGACTTCAAACGGCCATAACTTTTGACTCCGAGCTCCGATTTTCACAAAATGCTGGACTTTCTGGAATGAGCACGACATCCTCTACTTGCCAAAAAAGCATACCGTACCAAGGGCCAAGAACATAGCATACTAATCAAATCACCAATTATGATCAATAAGAAGAAAGGGATCCTGTTAAGGTCTCTAGAATAAATTTACATAAACCTTTGCAAAAAAATGAGAAACAACATCATATATATTATTATGTAAATTAATGAAATATAATGAGAATGGGGCCTTGCTTATTTGGTAGGAAAGGAATTCAACAATCTAACAACTCAGTCAAGGTCGTGAGATCAAGCACATAAATCATGGAAAGAGCTAGTCATGAAAGAAGTATTCAAGACCTGTATCAGATTTAGGAAAGAACTATTCAATACCATAGATTAAGGAAATTAGAGAGACTATACCTAACAACTAGATAATATCCCCCTAACATATAAATTCTATAAAAAAGAAATATCCACACACATAAGTTGGCGAGGATAAATACAATAAAGGTAAATAAAGTACCTAGGTTGAACATTATTAGGAATATTTAATGTAGTGCTCCATTAATAAATAATAATTGCGTGAAGTTATTATTGGATGTTATAAGTCATGTGTTAATAAATTGTTATTAGTTGTTATATAAAACAACAATAACAATATATATTTTGTTAGAAACAACTCACGTAAGTTGTGAGTTGTAATGCTTCTACTTCCTATTAACCTTTAGGAAGTATATTTCGTATATATGTGTAATCATTATCATCGAAGGAATTGGAGATTGAAGAAGATTAAATGAATATTCAATTGTATTTGACTATGGTAAAACTGTTGTATTCATTTCATGTGTGCATTAGAGCGAGTATGGGGTTCTAAGAGCATTTGGAGGGGCCGTGGTTTCACTCCTCAATTTCTGGTGTAACACCAAGATTATGATTTTCTCAGGTCTGCATTCCCACCATAGTTAAGAACTTAATACTTGTGGTTGAATAGTATAGTTTAATACTCTCAAATCTATGTGTGGCTATGTATATCGGAGGTCTTCGAACAACGTCTCTGAAGTTCTACCTTCCAAGAGTTTTTCAATATCAGATATATATGCTGTTTACCATAGTACTACATCGGATCACGTGCACAACAAAGGTATCACAATGCCGATGCATTATAAATAGGAGGACGTATTACAGTATGCACAACCATCATATGCATAGAAATATATTGTTGTTCCTGAATAATTTATTTGGTAGATGGGGAATTTCAATTTGGTATCTTAGCCACTGGAAGGCATTTGAGAACAATTGTCATCTCCATTGCAATCCCCAGAATCAAGGTGAAAGGTGATTCCATCGAATGTATAGTTCAAAGAGAGGTTTAGTTCCACCATTCAGATATTTCTATTTCTATTTTGTGCATTCTGAGCAAGCCACAAATGACTCATTTTTAGGTCTTGGTACTTGTGAATGAGAGCCGTGTGGATGATAGTTTTCCTTTTTGCAGAGAATTTCAGCCTCCAAATTATCAATGGAGCCTCCCAAATTGGCACGATTGGTCATACCCATTGTTCTCAGTGTCTACGCCATGAGTTCACGTCCCGGATCCAGAGCCAACTGCACATGATCACAATAGATCTGATACAACATCGTTCCCATCCATCATCTATCAGTTTATGGCATCATGCCACATTTTAGGAGATTATGTTATGCACATGCATTCCATATTCATCCATATATTTTAATGAATGGCTAGCTGGTGAGAGTGCACATATGAAGCTCATGACATCCCCTGACTCTGTTTATTTGAAAACAGTTTGTATTTGAGAGTAAAAACTGTGCCGTAGATGCCTACACGTTATACCAGAAACAGTGATAATCTGATCCATGTCACTTTATTCAGGTGTCTTATCTCAAGATCGGAGAAGGAACAATTAAATTCATGTATCTGGTTGCATGTGTTTGAGCTGCATGTCAACATTTACAGACTCTATCAGGTGTGAGACACATGCCCATATTTCATCTGCATGCAACAAATGGTCATTCTACTACATCAACTTTTACAGTTTGATAGAGATGACAACGTATTCCCAGTCAAATGTATTAAAAATTAATCAACAGGGAATTGGCTCTTTTAGTTGTCTAGTCGAACGCAGTGTTATTGTCTAAGATTTGTATGTCATCATTTTTCAACAAAATACTTGTCCACATGGAGGGAAAGTCATCATTTGTTATGCAATCCTTGTTGTTTTGTTTGGCCTTAGAGTTGTGCCAAAAAAAAAAAAAAAGGTTTCTTACTTTTCTCGGACGACAAATTTTTATGTGGAATCTAGACGTTCGGGTACAGGTATGTACATTATTGAACCTCAAAACCAAATTCTGTTGAGCTAGCAACAATATACTGGAGGGAGGAGGAAATAGAGGATTTTGAGGGCGATTAATGCCTCTCATCAGTCACCAACGACGGGGCTGCATGAATAGATATGGTGGCATACCGTGCATAGTGTGAGGACTATTCAGTGTGCTTTAGTTTTAAAGAAGTGCTGTGAGGACACTTTAGCTGTGTTCACTATTACATTTTGTATTGGACTGTATACTGGAAACTGATATTGTATAGGATGGTAGAGAACTACAGTGATCCTTCTGGCTGAGCAGTG
The DNA here is from genome assembly GCA_019776745.2 of Taxus chinensis. NCBI lineage: Eukaryota > Viridiplantae > Streptophyta > Pinopsida > Cupressales > Taxaceae > Taxus > Taxus chinensis. Next base: position 61,376,925 of record CM034154.1, on the reverse strand, counting down.
ATCCTTTGAACAAAATTCTGTACTTCCTTGGACAGTGGTGATCCCGCGCTCAGTCAAGATATAACGTTTGGGGACCATCTCAAGTATGGTGCCATCATGATGCAGCAAGCTTGAACAGACAACAAGATCCGGGTAGTGAGACTATCGGTGGGCAACATGGATATATTTTTCCTTTTTCTGTCTTAAACCTATTTGGAATTTCACATTGTGGGGGGAATAATAACCAATGTTCCAGGTTCCCATTCTGTGCCAAAATTCTAAATTCAAGGGGAAGCGGATTCCAGGAGGCAACTTGGCAGTTTCTTGTGTTGTTACGAGATCGAGTGGCAGCGATCGAAGACAGTTGGCTGTAACTAAGAACATTGCGATTATTAGAGGTGGTAATGTGAAATATTTCCAGTGTGTGTTTTTTTGTTCAGATTGGTGAGACGTGTTTCCTATGTTATTTCACTATAGTGTGATATTGACGAGGGCTAAAATAGTACTTGGCACATCATGATGTGGTTTGCGAGAAACCACTTGAAAACCACCAGTATCGGTTTGTGGTCAGCCAGAGTAAAACCTTCCGTCGGGTTTGTGATTGTCTTGTGAAAATCACTTGTTATCCAAAACTAACCCTCAAGGTAATTTTGATAACATGCATCAAATTATTCAGTCCTGAGCAAGTAGATTGATTCAAGGCCCGAAATCATGTTTTTGGGGGGCCCCTCGGCTTCTCTCTAACTCTCCCATCCAAGAAGAAATCCCAACAGGTTGAGAAAATGGAAAAAATGCAAAAAATAAGGTTTCAGGACTGTTTTGAGGCATTTCGGGTCTGAAGGGCTCGAGTCGTACCAGTTCGGGTTGAACTGAGGTTCGTCGTACCAAGCTTGGGGCCGAAAAGGCATGAAAATCAGCTAAGTCCTAGCCCAGGCAGTCTGCGGGACAGTTGGGACGGCGGGATGCGGGACGCAAAAGCCAAATCGGCCGAAAGATGGAAAAAATTTCCCAAGTCTTTTGTTTCACGCGGTTCGGGACAACTGGGCCAAAAGCACGCGTGGGACTCGAACTGGCCGATTTGCCGACAGACAGTCCATTTCGGGCGGTTCGGAGATATTTGTCCTAGGAAGTCCATGAGACAGTTGGGACAAAAGCACGTGGAGGACGCGAACCGGCCGATTCGGCCGAAACAGGAGCCTTTCGTCTGAGACAGTTTGGGACATCTGGGCCAAAAGTACGCGTGGGACGCGAAAAGCCGAAAGGGCCGAGAGCGAATGGAATCTCGCCACGTGTCTTCACCGCAAACAGGAACAAGGAAGCCCGAATCGGCCGAAGCAAGAGATTTTTGTCCGGGACAGCTGGGACAAAGGTACGCGCGGGACGCGAAAAGCCGAAGCGGCCGAAGGCAAAGAAGACAATTCAACGTTTGAACTGTGAACTTCAAATGGCCATAACTTTTGACTCCGAGCTCCGATTTTTCGCAAAATTGCGACTTTCTGGAATGAGCACGACGTCCTCTACGCCACAAAAGCTAGATTTCTTATTTTTTTATGAGGGTAGATATATTTAATTAAAAGAAACATATTCGGCTCTAGTCAGTTAATGCTCATTCCCGTCAAATGATAGAAAACGCCTGCCAGACCCAAAATAGCTGCCCGCACTCAAAAGGCCATAACTTTTGCATTTCTCAACGAAATCACACAAAATTTGTACCATTGGAATCATGGCTTTGAGCCCGATGCACAAAAATCAATAAATTCTAGATTTGATTAGATGTTGATTATTTTTTTAAGAAAATGTGGCCGGGTTCATAACAATGTTTTATTTGGTGGTTGGGAGTGCAATTAAGAGGCATGGTCATCATTGTTTCTCTGCTGCAGCACCTGGGACACTATGGGGAGCCTTTTGCAAGTAATATATAATCATTTTACTCCATTTAATGCCTCTTACAAGTGGTTGAAGGACATATTTTGGGATTTCCAGTTTCCCTTCTCTCTCTCTTCTCATTTTTTCTATAAATTGGAGTGATGGGCTCATTGTAAGGAGAGGTAGTTTTTGTATTAAAGCTCTATCAAAATTTCTTTGTGAAGCCAATGTGTTGCAGGCCCTTGTTGTGGACTCCTTGCATAGTGATCCAGGCCCTCATCTTATAAGCGATTGAACTGTGCATATTATGAAACAATAAAATATAAGTTTGTGGATGTATCTTCCCCTGCTTTGTTTTCTTGCATTCTTCTTGCCCCTTCAACCTCTTATTTACAATAATACTGTGTCTATTATTATGTTCATGCATGGATCCATTATCATTGTGTATGTTTGAAATATTGTTGTGAATGCATTTTGCTAGATTATGGAGAACTGGCATCACCTCTTCTAGTGTGCACTTTGCTTCTGTATTTCACGCATTTGGAGACTACTCTCACACCCTCCTTTTCTAGTGTATCACTGATTTAGTGTAGGATTTCATTTTATGCATTCCCTCTCACTGGTCCCTTGGAAATTTAGATTAGAATAGTTAGTTTTCCCTACATTAGAGTAGATTGTGGCAGGTAGTTTAGGAGCAAGAACCATCTTTCTCTGGAGGTCTATCTCAAGTAGCAAGTCCCACAACTTGGAGATAGTACCCCTGTTATCCAATCACACCGTGAGTTCAAGTATATGCACTTGTATAAACCAAAGAAGGGTGTTGTGATTTGGTGATAACAATACCTTCTTCCTGAAGGACTTGGATGGGGAATTGCTCGAATTTCCTATTAATGGCAAGCATTTAAAACATTTCTTGGATTGATTCCCCAGAATCAAGGTGAACCTCATCTGTATAGTGTATAGTTAGTTGGTTTGGTTTATGTTTTTCATGTTTTTTGTTCGTTCTCACCCCTGGTGGCTCATTTTTACTTGTTTCTTGGTTGTTTCTTAGGAATAATCCTGGTTCAGTGCTTTGCAAGATAACTCCTTTGCCAATGGAAATTTTGGAACTTGGTCTATCTTTGTTCTTGTGGCACTCGCAGGGAGTGCCCATCCCGGAGTTAGAGCCAATGTTCATGCTCAAAATAGTCTCATCCCATTTTGCCATTAAAATCTATCAATATATGGCCTCTGCGACATTTTATCCCCTTGTGTTGTGCATGAGAAGTCCCTGCCTTCCTTTTATTATCGTAATCAATTTGTTCCTGGACCTAGGATCACGTATAAATCCAAAAAAAAATTCTCGTTTCTCTGTTTATCTGAAAATGTTTGTATTTGGGTGTAAAAACTCAGGTTGTCCCGTTATATCTGTTTGTCACAGTCAGAATTTGTTGTCCCTGTTGATTTTTCTCTAAATACTTGAAGAAAAATGAATCGATGTAGCTCAGATGAATGTATTTGAGCCTTGTAACATTTCTAAACTCTCTATCCTTGGGAAAGTTTCATCTCCGGGCTCAAATGGTTATTATTCCACATTTTACATATTGACGGGCATTTTTCCTGGTCAAATTTTAATTCATTGCATCAACGGGAAATTTGGCATCTTTTGGTTGAATGCGGAACACAGGGGCACTCTAAAAATTATATGTATCACCTTGACCCAAAACTGGTCCACGTGGGGAAACGACACTCATTTGAAGATTTGCTTTTTGGTTTGGCCTTGGAGTTGTGCCGGGAGGACACATGGAGGTTTCTACTACTTTTCCTAGACTTAGACAAATTTTTATGTAGATTGTATAGATTGGAAGAACAGGGACACGTGTTGAGCCCACGCTCATTCAAGATCTCCTCTTTGGGTCTCTATGTTTAAATTGCGCCATGAAGACACGTGGAGGAACCGTGCATGTTTGAGGATTGTCCCTTTAATTTCATATTAAAGAAGTGCCAGGAGGACACTTGTAGGCCTCCACTAACTTTGCATTTTTCTTGGAATTTTTAACGCCCAAAGGAGATTGCCTCAGACCCTGACACATGGCACCTTCCACTGAGCTTTAAGCCTTCAAACAAATTTTGTCGGGCTAGGACATGTGGTCAGCCCGCGCTCATTCAAGATCTCAACTTTTGGGGACCATCTCAAGATGTGCCATTATGATGCATCACAGTTTGAAAGTCAAAAGGCAAGGAAGCGGACTATCGAGGGCAACTTGGATTTTTTTCCTCTTCAGGATTAAAGTATCAAAATGGCCCACAAGCCTGAAAAAAGGGAGGTCAAGGTTGGCTTTGAAAATTCAAAGGGGCGGGGAAGTAGAGCATCGGAGGTAACTTGGATTTTGTGCCTCTTGTTACCAAAAGGATTAAAACATCAAAATGGTTGTAAACCTAGTAGAAAATAGTTAAAATTTTGCCCCGGTCAATGGTGGAGTTGTGGACTTCCGGGGGAAATTTGGAATTTTTTTTCTTTTGTGGGAAAAGGAGTTAAAATTAGAAAGGGACGCATGGTTCAACTAGAACCCACATCAGAGACTAGAAGCAGGAGGGAGGACCTACGGGGAAAATTTGAATTTTTTTCCATTTTCCAAAAAAGAGGTTAAATAGCAAATTTTTTCCACAGTTGCTTTGGGGCCCACCTTAGGACACGTTTCAGGCTCATTTCTCAAGGGCAGAGGTTGAGAGAAAAATGTGAAAATTTTACATTTTTCTAAAAGTTGTAAAAGGAAAAAAAGATGCCACATGCCCACTCTAAAATGGATCTCCATTGTGGATGGTCCAAATTCAAAAAAAAAATCAATGGCAGTTGTGCCTCTCTATCTGATTTTTTTTCCCTTTTCACTCTAGAGCTCCTGGGGATGCGTATTCTTATGGGTTTTTATCATTTCTTAGAGTCTCCTACACGCCAAATGAAGAGGAGCATTAATCCCATATCCTAGTTTTGTGGGTAAGGTCTGTAAATGTCTCCCACCATTAATATGTAATCTTATTGTTGGATTCAGCCCAATGTTTCTTTCCTTGGCACGTGAAAGACTTTTTGATATTTGGGTTTGGTGAGAAAAATCCAGGGACGTCTTTTACCATTAAGATTAGAAATCACCTTTGGGCTCGATCTAATCTTCCATTTCTTCTTCTCAGGTATGCAAAGAACCAAATTAGATAGAATAGGGGTGGAAGTGATTGGAAAGTAAAGGGAAAATTTATCTACCAGAGGAAGGAGTTGAATACAGGAGATGTTTGAAGATATTTTCCCCGTGAAAACCTAAATTTTTTTTACAGATGTAATTCTGGGAATCACGATCATGATCATGGCGAGCACTGGTACACTCAATGTCTCTAGCTTTGGGAGGGAAACACCCTATTGTAAAATGATATAAATAGGCATGATTTTTCTGTGAAAAGGGTTGGGATTTTTTGAATGTAGAAGTGTTAGGAGTCAAAGAATGATTTCCTAAGAGAAAATTTTGACAAAGCCCATCTTTCTGAGAAACTATCTGAGGAATCATGTTTATCTCCTTTGTTTTAAATTTGATCATGTCAAGGTCATTGCGGATGTACAACCATTGATAAGCTCTAAAATTTTTCGAGAAACTTTCCCTTGCTGAGAAATTTAACTGAACTTGAGTTAATCTATGTTATTCTTGAGAAAAATTTGTGTTTACTTTGTTTCTGAATGTCTACAAGTAGTTTTATTTATTCCCATTGCATTCTTACATTGAAATCTTATCCTTGTGATATTTTTGTGGAATTTGTAATTTCATTCATCAGAAGATCTTTCATTTGATAGTTAAATATAGAAATTTAAAATTACTGCGACTCCTAGCATGACTATAAGATTTTTTGTTAGCCTTTAATGGTATCTTAGGTGTGATGAAACAAAGATTGATAATGTTCAGTTAAGTTTTCCAATTTGAGCCTTCATTTTGGATCTTTGAAGTTTGTGTGAAAAGAGTTGATCTGGGCCTCCATTCAAGCACATATTTTGGTTAAAGGAAAATCCTAGCTACTCTGAAAACATTATGTTGTTCGAGCTTTCCTTTTGTAAAAGTTCTCAAATATTGGGTATAATAAAATTTATCCTTCTTCACCTCCCACAAAAATTCATTCAAAAACAATTAACCATACCCATACTACCCCTTTTTTTCATGTATGTATACAAATCTATAAGTTTTACTGCCAAAACATGCAGAAACAATCAGGTTTTCATTGGTTTTAGTGGCCTAAACCTTGCCTAGAAAATATCTCCATTATCTAGAGTGATGACTCATGAGAGTTTTGTTGCATTAATCATATTTTGTTCAAGGTCTTCTTAATACTTCACAAAGGAAGGACATCTCCATCTCCTCCATAAACAACAGGCTACAAAATGGTCCTCTCACCTTGGTTGAAAGCCACAACCATAAACTAGTGAGGATAGGTCAAATCCTCTTGCGGGTGTTACCCATTTCTCCACATTTGAGTGACAAAGAGAAAGCTACATTTCATCCCCATATACAAAATGAAACATTACATGCTCTACTTACCTCTAAGATTCCTGCTAGACCTGTGATGCTGCTCATCTTCTGAGGGAGAATCAGTTTGGGTACCAACACAATTTTACAAATAAATTCACCATGAACGATCTCTATTCAACCTAGTAGTACGAAGACAAATATATCACATATTTAGTTTCCCATTGGAGGATTTTTATTAACCAATTGATGCTCCAACTACCTCATAATGAACTTATCGATTTGTTCATTATACCTTGTGTCAAACACATCTCAACAACTTTGTAAGTCCAAACCTTCGAAACCTTTGATGATGCATTCACCATGGCTCGAAAACTAAAAATTTTGTCATTGAAGAAAATAAAATCCAATTATGGAACAAGAGCACCCCATTCAAATCAAATGATTCTTCTTAATCTTCAAGACCCCAAAATAACTATTCAAATACCAAGTTATCTTCCAATGCGGTAGTCCTCAAGGTGGGTCCACCTCATCCTTCTAATCATGCCCAACCTTCTTTAAATATTTCTCCTATCCAGGCCTTTCAGCTTCGGAGGGAGAAACAGAAGTACACTTCTATCAGAGAGCCCTATTCTTTGGTATTATAGAAACTTCTTACATCTGGAGTAATTACACTTCATCCCATAAAATGTCATACAAGTTTCAATCCCGATTGTCCTATGCCCACATGGTATAAAGAACATGACTACTGTAATTATCATCACGTTAAAGGACATAGTGATAGTAGTTGCATAAATTCCAAAAACATTTTTCAAGAGATGATAGACAATGGAGACCTTGTTGTAGACAACCCGAATGCACCAAAAAATCAGAATTTGCACATCTTCAAAAATCCATTCCCTAATCATAAACCATCATCTAATCAAAATAGAAAACCTTCATCTAGCAACAACAACGTCTATGAGGTTCACGTAGTTTTTTATATCATGCCAAATTTTCCTCATAACCTACCTACTTCATCTATTGAGGAAACTTAGCATGATCTCCTCCACCAACAGAGGAGCATACCTCCTGTACTCCTCAACCCATAGAGGAGTTCTCCTCATTTCCCTTTTCTCTCGTGAAGGAATCTACACTTTCTACCGATGTTTTTTCATCGTCTGATTTCCAACCTTTTGAACTGTCAACACTTGTTATTCTCCCATCCACAAGAGAAACATCATTTACTTCTCCTCCATCGAGGGATAAGTCTACCTCACCTGACATATTATCTCTCCTACCCATGGGAGATTCTTCAGACATGTCAGTACCTATTGGGGATAGTTCTCCCCTAGCATTGTAGGACCCTATTAACAAGATCTCCACTCTCTTACCTATAGAACCTGAATCCATCCAAAAGCCACTTGACCCATTCAATCCTATTCATAAGTATCCCATTTTCATGGTTGTTTGATAGTTTGGATTACGTAGATCATTCCATGCTTTGGGGACATCTTCAGTTCCCGATTTTGACCCAAATGCAAATTTTAGTTGAAGATACTTCCACGATCTACCCAAAGGTATTTTCAACAACCAAAACTACATTGACCATGCCGAGTGAAACAAATTCCTCTTCATCATCCCTACCTCCATGCAAACTTATACCCATCACTATAACTATTCCCAAATCTAAACCTAAAAACTTACCCACACTTATCCCCTCACCCATATCTAGACCCATCACTACTTTCGGTGTTATGTAGACATTAAGACCTACTTACCCACATGTTAGATTAGACTTATCTACGTCTTCCAAAGTCTGTAGCTACATTATACTCGTGCCTAAAAAGAAAACACAACCCTTTAGGTTGCATACACCATTCTCACCTACTACACCCTTGTCACATTCCCCAATTCCGTCCATCCTAGGGCCTCATCCATCAACCTTGACCAAATAATCTCATACAGAAGGCTAGTTAAAAGCTAAACAAGTTTCTACTACATCACGAGCCTTTGTTACACCTCTTTCAACTAAAAATAAATCTCCCTCACCCTCACCCATGTAATTATTTCCACCTATACCTCCACCAGTTAATATAAATCCAACCGTTCCTATATAAATCCAACAAATTTCACCCACCTGACCTCTACCAACCACCTCCACCACAACTTGGTTTCCCCTGTGGGTAACCCATCCACTTCCACCATCTATTTTTCTTTCTACATCCCGTACTTCTGTATCACCTTTACCTAAGAAGGTGCAACTCAAAGCTAAGTATTCACTATCGTCAGCTCTTCTAACCCTCCTTTACCCAAGCATATGCCAGCAAGACCTAATACCACTCCACATACTAACCCAGTAGACCAACCCAATCCCCCTCCTATTAAACCTCTTCCCTCACAATAATCCATACATGTACAAAAACCCACATTCACTTCCCATTATGATCCGTTAGCAAGGTCCTACGCCAACATTTTAACCAATCTCTTAGAGACCAGTATCTTTACCCTAGTATCTTCATAATTAAGTGACCATTAACTTCACCCCCACAACTATTTTTCCCACAAGAAAAAATTGAGATCAACATGGTTTGTATTAGAGATTTCGTCAAACCACCAACCAAATTTCAGTGCACCCTACTCATTCAACAAGACTATTATCCACCCCTAGGATTTTCCCCTCATGCCATTATACCTATCATGACACACCCTCTCTATCCACCTCCCCTCAGATTAACACGGTTCACGTTGATACGCATGCTCAAAAATAAAAAGGAAAAGAAAATGAAACTATCCCATCAACCAACCTTGTACGCAATATATCATCTACACCTGCTCCCAAAATCACCATCCACGGACCTACATACCCTATCTCTGACGGGATAACCCATTACACAATGATAAAATAATTACATCAGTATCCTCTAAAGATGTCTTTGTACTATCTCGTCTAGACTTCTGAATCCCACAAACAAGCCCTTATCTAGGTTTTACAATCCATTGAATTTCTACAAAATGACCCCACACTAGGGGCCTCAATTATCACCACTCACCATGTATCCTCACTAACCAAATCAGCTCCTCCTACCCCAACGACCACTCCTCACATCACCATCCTCATATTTTTTGATGAGGAGATTGTACCTCTCCAGTCAGATGACCCGTATCCATCCCTATTTATTTATGTTTATATCGATAACATGCACATATGATGTGTCATGATTGATGGTGGTTCTAGCACTAAAATCATTCAACGCATACAATCAAATGTGTATTCCTTCTAATTAAATTCCTTATAACCCAGTTATGTTGCACTCCTCTATTGATGCTATCATCTTCACCCTTTACACTATTATCCTTCATGTTTGCGTAGGACCTTGCACTATCCCAGAAGTATTCTATGTCTTAGAGGGAGAATTCCAGCATAACCTATTACTCAGCAGATTCTTGATTCGCATCATGGGTTGTGTCCCTTCAACTTTACACCACTATGTAAAATTTGAACATGAGGGATGTAACTACACCATCTCTATTAACCCGCCACCATTCAAGACCTATCACATGTTGTACTGACCCAACAATGTGCTTGTACCAGTCAAGGAACCTACCACTACCCCCACTTCACCTACACCCACAAGCCCATCAACCAATGCTACCACTTCCTCTCCCACATCTAACCCTGTTATTCCTACTACCACGAAATCTACAACTGACTCATCTACTTCCCAATCATCTAGCAATTCATCTATCCTCACTACCCACATATCAACTACTGATCCGTTAGACGGTGTTTTTTAATGCCTCACTCTGGGGGAGTACCGCTTATACAATATTGACACATTCCTCACTCATCAAGAGTATGGGAGCTTGCGTTAGCACCCTAGTTATGACTACCTCATAGGTGAGGTATTTCCTTCTGACCCTCCCCACCTTCGCACTAATCTAACATATGGGGGACTTGATATTGCCACGTATTCACCATAACCTCCATCCCAAACATGGCCATTTTCATCTGACCTATAATCCCTTACTAATAATCGCTTAGCCCACACTTTCCTCCACCATTGCGCATGGAAAGGTTTTGGCTTTAGTTTTTATGAAGAAGTCTGCCATACTGCTATCTCCTGTACCACCAGTAAACACAATGATCATAGCAACATTGGCTTTTCCACACCACCTCCAAAGAAGGCCTACATTAACCTCATTAAGGAAGACAATCCTTCTCTGCATCATTCACCCACGTCACCATCTTCACCCATGGAGTCCATAGATCTAGAATCTATTCCTCCTAAAAAAAAATTCATAAACACAATTTCCATGGGACCTCTGACCTATCAACGTGATGGTGAGGCTCCCTCTTCTGTCCCCTTCCTATATCTTGACATGATCGATGATGATAATCCTTCTATTAATGTCGTTCAATGTCAAGATGATGAGTTCATCCTCACCTACCTTAGTGGGGAAAACTCTTATATTCACCGATCATTACCCACTGAGACGCAAACCATGTTAAATGAATTGACTATCAAAATCAACGTTAATACTCATGACAACCTGCACATCCTAAAGATAGGTCAATCTTTATATGTTGCTGAATAGTAAGCTTTTACTTCCTTCCTTTGGGACCATAGCAATATTTTTCCTGGTCCCATACCGACATGTTCGGTATTGACCCAAAAATCATGGTCCACAATATTGTAATCATTCCTAACACCAAACCGATAAAAAAAAGCTGTAGAAAATGCATCCTCACATTACTCTTCTAGTCAAAGAAGAACTTTAGGGCCTTCTCTCAGTTTCCTTCATCCTAAAAATTGATTATCCGTAATGGATTTCTAACATTGTTCCTATCACAAATGCGACATAGGGACTCCGCATTTGCACTGAATTCCATGACCTTAACCTAGCTTGTCCCAAAGACAACTTTCCTCTACTAGGTATTGACCAACTAATTGATCTCACCATTGGCCATGAAATAATATCACTCATGGATGGTTTCTCAAGTTATAATCAAATATTACTTTGTCTAGAAGATCAACACTAAATTTCCTTCATCACTCCTTGGGGGACCTTCTCCTATCAAGTCATGCCTTTTGGCCTTAAAAACACTGGTGCTACATATCAGTGACCCATGACCTACATCTTCCATGACATCATGCATTGCATATTGGAAGATTACGTAGATGATCTTCTTTCCAAATCTAAACATCAATCCAAACACCTGACCATCCTTAAGGTCATATTTGACTACCTCATCAATTATTGTGTTCGTCTTCAACCAAAGAAGTGTTTCTTTGTTTTAATTTTAGCAAAACTACTCAGTTTCATCATTTCTTTATGTTACATAGAAGTTGATCATGCTAAAGTAAAGGATATCCTAGGAATTCCCCCACCTACTAATCTCCATCAACTTCAAATCCTGCAAGGTAAGTTGCAATCCATTCATCGTTTTATCTCGCAGCTTTCTGACTGATTTCAACCATTTCATCATCTTCTCAAGAAGGATGTTTCATTGAAATGGGATGTTAAATTCCATAAAGCCTTTGATTCCTTAAAACAATACCTTCTTCAACCACCAATTTTCATTCCTCCTAAGGGTGACCAACCCTTTTACCTATACATTTCTGCCACTGACCATTTTTTAGGTGCCATGCTTTCTCTTCACCATGAGAAACATGGAGAGAAAGTATTTTATTACATAATCCATACCCTTATGGAATACAAAACTAGATATACCCACGCCAAAAAACTCTACTTATCCTTAGTTTTCATTGCAACCAAACTCTTCCATTACCTAGTCAACCACAAAACCTTCGTTGTTACCAATATTGACCCCTATACTATATGTACGCCAAACCCTATCAACATCAATGTTCCATGTGTTAGATTATGCTTATTTCCAACCTTGACCTCAAATTCATTTATCAAAAGTCAATCAAGGGCCAACCTATTGCTGACCAACTAGCAGACACACCTCTTTCAGGGAATCAACCCTCTAACATAGATTTCCTAGATGAATCCATAGCTACCCTATCCTTATACAACCATGCTTAACAAATGAAACTCTTCTTAGATGGATCCAAGTGTCATCATGGAGGTGGGGCCATTTTTATACTCATTCCTCTAGATGGTGAACCTATGCTTTTATCTTTCTAACCAGATTTTAATTGTAGAAAAAATATTGCCAAATACGAAGCACTCGTATTGGGTCTTCAGGCTTCTTATGCCTTAGATGTCAAGTCAATCGATATCTTCTACGATTCCTAACTGGTCATAAACCATGTCAATGGTATATACCAGTGTCATAATGAGATACTTGAAAACTATAAACATCACATAGACATGATTTTTACCACCTTTGAATGGTACGAACTTCAAACCATCCCATGTTCTACCAATAAATTTTTGGATACCATGGCCTACTTGGCTTCTCAGATATTGGCTTCCCTTTCCGACTCTAAAATCTTTGTCACAATAAAAAGGTTGCAATAACCCTCTTACTTACCTCATACAATCTACTCCGTCAGAATAGTTACACCTGACCCACATGACCTTTGGTATAAGAAGTTTGCAAACTATTTTTCCATTTCCATTCTACCCAATGATCTCACTCATATTGGACAATGTTCCTTTCTTAAAAGTGTCTCTCATTATGTCATCATGGGTAGTATCCTTTAAAATAGTTGCTTCGACGGTATTCTCTTACAATGCCTTACAAGTTCTGAAATTCCCTACACTATCAGGGAAGTTCACAATGGAATTTGTGGAGGTCACTTTAGTGGTTTAGCTGTTACAAAACACATTATTCTCCTTGGCTATTATTAGCCAACCTTAAACCACGACTATTGTGACTATGTCAAACATTGTGTCAAATTCCAACATAATGATAATCTTCATCACACAACAGGTCATGCTTTATAGGTCATAAAAGACCTTTGGCCTTTCTCTCAATGGTGCTTAGATTTTTTTGGCGAGATCAATCCCCATTCTTCATAATCCTATCAATAGATTATAACCAGTACTGAATATTACACTAAATGGGTATAAGACATTCCCCTAATTTCTGCAAAAGTCAAGAAAATACATGAATTCATCAACCATCACATCATTTGTCACTTTGGTATTCCTCATCGTCTCATCATTGATAACAAAAATCAATTAAAAAACAAAACCCTAAATAAAATGTGTGATGCTTTTGAAATCCAACTCAGTTTCTCATCACCTTATTACCCGTAAACCAATTTCCAAGTAGAATTAAACAATAAAACCTTGAAAAAATTTCTTATGAAAGTAGTTGACAATACTAACAAGGATTGGCATTCACACATTCCTTTATATTTGCAGGCTTATCGCACTACTATTCACATTTCAACTACTGTCAAACCTTTTTATCTGGTCTACGGTTACAAGGTTGTCTTTCCTTTCTAAGTCCATATTCCATTTCTCTGCATATCACTACAAAACATGCTCAATGATGATGAATTTTTCCAGGATCATTTGACACAACTTGAGTTATTAGATGAACATCGTCTCAATGCTCTTGAACATATAAAAATATACCAAAAATGTATCAAACGTTCCTATGACAAATGTGTCCATGAATGAACTTTTCAGGTCAATGACCTTGTCCGGAAGTAAAATCAACATGTAACCAAAGAAGACAAAAATAAACGGGGAAAATTTTCTTCTAATTGTCTTGGACCATGTATCGTTACCCATGCGTATGGATCATGTGCTTATCTTTTTTCATCACTCAAAGGTAAAAATGAACTTGAGCCTCTCAACGCCTTGTATCTTCGATTGTTTTATTGTTGACATCAAGTCCTATATCACTTTCTGTCAATTGATCACTTTTCCCTTGAGTATTTTTCACCTTCCATATTACCCATTTTTTAGGATCAATGACTAAACAAGAATCATGTGATTATCTGTCACCTTTAAATCTTATCTTCAATATAAGTACCACAGATCTAATCACAACATGGTTCTCATGGATACTTTTCATATTTTTAAATATGTAACCCCATTTTCATTCATCACTTAAAATCACCTCTTTCATCGTTACCCCCATGTACTATAGTTTTATCTTCAAAAAAAGAACCTAATCTTCCTCTATAGTCTTGTCCATGACTGAAACGTCTAGAAAACAGAAGGTATTTAACTCCTTAAGTTGAACTTCCAGAAAAAATATGACTACCTCAAAAAGGTACATATCTTCTCTCTACCTCGCTGCTATAAATAGATTACTCCCTTGAAGGAGAACTATATAATGTCGTTATAAAAAAATCCATAAGCTTCCCACATCGACCAGCTTCGTGAAGATCTCAAAGAGATAATATATTCATCCCATATAGAATTTTTGCATCAATTAGGCTATTAAAAACAAACAAATGAAGAAAATGATGAAATTTTCGTCATGGACTTGCCTATTTTTTATCATGGGTTTCTTGCTAAGTAAACATGTGGTTGTACACTAAGGTACACTAAACCATCCACTTTCACCTCATTACCTTTTGTGCCCTAGTTTTCTCTATGCTTAAGGGACTTGCCGTAAATGTGACATTTTCTAATCATGTGATTTTCTTCACCTTTAGAATAGTCCATTATGCAACGCCGTTAGGGTATTACATTCATAAGCCCATCTTGGGTATGGTTGACTCATTAGGGTTCTTATCAATTAAGTGGCTCTTTTGCCACCTCTTACCATTCACCTTCCTCATTACTTACTATTTACCCTATATAGGACCATATCATTGACGCCTAAATTTTAAATGACTCAACCATGGCTATGACCTAGACTCAACCATGGCTATGACCTAGACTCAACCAGCGTGTGACCTAAATTCAACCATGCCTATGACCTAACTCAATCATTGCTAAAATATACCAACCCATCCCCCTGATTCATCATATTCTTCCCTAGCTTATGGGATAAATACATCAGCCTGAGGCCCCTTTCGTCATGGTTATGTAGGCAACACTTATAGGGCATGGGTCCCTTAAAGGTTAGCTTAGCCACTCTTCACCCTAATCTATTTTCCACTTAATTTTATTTTTCACATCCTCCCTTAGTTCGTTTTCATTTTCTATCAAAAATTGGAAATTAAGCCAAACTAGCAATAATTAATACACATTTTTAGCACATCATCACATCGCTCATTTATCATTTTCACATTTCCATTATAGAAAATATTTGGTAACTCAAACCATAACATGCATATACATCATCATTTATTTCTCATAACCTATAACATGACTCCATCATGTCGATAACCTACCTCCATCATGCCTATGACCTGAATCCATCATTCCTATGAACTGATTCCATCATGACTATAACCTGACTCTATCATGCCTATAACCTAAATCCAACATGCCTAATTGACCTAACTTAGCCATGCCTAAAAGACCTCGACTCAATCATGTCCAATTCACCTAGTTTCCATCACATACACAAATAATAATGGAAATTAAAACAAGTACACCATCCATACTATAAATCTCATCATCTATATAAATGAGAAAGTATATGTATACATACATATGTACACAGATACAAATATCTCAAATCACTCAAATATAACCTCACTATCTTCAGTAGGCAAGCCGGTATATGATCAAAAATCTCAAAACTCTCATTTACATCATAACTCTGCTTGGCACGCAGACCAGTATATATAAAAAATCACAAATATGGAGTTCTAAATCACTGGATACCCTTCATGCATCTCTCACCTATCTCCTCCTCCTCTGATCCTGTGTAATGTCCCGTTAGCATCTCACCACCCTCCATGGGCCTTGACTTGACCTCTTCTGGTACCTCACCTAGAGCTAGCCTCTGTGAACTAGTGGCCTCATCCTAACCATATCTTGGGGCTCGTTGGCCCCCTGTACTCTCCACACTATGAGTGTGAGACCTGGTCCTCTCACTCGAGGTCTACTATTCTCTATACTCTGCATAGGTAGGGACATCTATCCATGTGGCAAATAGGTGATCATGATAATATCACTCCTTGCCTAGGGCATCCTTGAACCTTGCCATAGGTACTATCTGTGGTGGTGTCATCGGTCCCTAACCCTATACCTTTACCGTGGGACTCTTTCCCACCACTGTATGTACACTGGGACCCTGTCCCTGAGCCTGTGTGGGTGCCTGTGCCTGTACCTATGCTTGAAGAGCCACAATATGTGCTTGTGTAGTTACCACCTGGCTGTACAAACCTATAACTTGCTCTTGTAGGGTGGCCACCCATACCCCCATCTCCATCTCGACCTTGTGCGGGTACCTCTACCTATGCATGCTAGGCCTGAAGGGCTACTACTTGTGCTTATAGAGTAGCAACATGTGCCTCTAAACCTATCAGCTATCCTTTCACTTTCCCAAATTATGTCACAATAGTAGCCATCTGCCCATGTAGGGTGTCCCTATGAACTATGATAGTGGTTATGTCAGGCTGCCTTGGCCTTAGCGGTACTACCTGTAGCAGTGCTATCCACCACTATCTATACCTATCTATAATCTTGACATCATCAATCCTCTGTTATACAACCTACTCCTCCCACCCTATAGGCACTGTTAACTTTGGTAAAGGCATAAGCCTCTCGACATCATCCCTCTTGTACTATGGAAGTGGTGAAGGTACATCCTTGGTAACCCAAACTGTCGTTTGACCCTGTCAATAGGTATCATCTCATCCTCTCCTGTATGGCGACCCTCTATCCATCAGAACAACTATAGCTCTTGTAACTCCTCATCCATCTACCTATATGATGGGAAGACCACATACGGCGTCCAAATGATGTCCACACCAGAAAAACCCTCTAATTCATGCCCATAATATGATACATCATGTGTAGCCCTAGCAACTCAATGCTCTTTAACAATAGGTACCCATCTCCTGTAGCCCACCCAAACACAAACCATCTTGAATGCATCATGTCAGGGCATGCCCACTAGATGCACACACATGATGTGTTCATATGCCCAGTAGTGTAGCAGGAATGTACAACACAAGATGAACCTTCGTAGCCTCCCATAATCTCATAACTCTCTATATAGCTGTACAAATAATGCCAGTGCCCATGGAAACCAAGTCCTGTCCTCCATCATCTTGTGAAGAACCCCCATCAATGCCTGTGGGAATCTCCCACCCTCCACATCTAGAAGTGTAAATCAACAAACTACCTCCATCATCAACACTACTAACCTCATCTCCTCCAGATGGGCCTGGTACATATCTTCATAACTCAAGCAGGTAGTATGGAACTATAACTCTGCCAACCACTCTGCAAAAACTGTCAACATCAACTCCTCAAATGCCTCTAAAGAAATGGAATACACCTATGTCACTACTATTGGTAGCCACAAGATCCTATAAGCTTCCTCTAAGGTGATGGTAATCTCACTTGTTGGAAAACGAAATGTGTTAGTCATTTAATCCCATCAGTCGATGATGATGACAATTAAACTTGGGCCACAGACTACATACCGGTTCCATTTAACCCTCATCAGGTTGACCTCTATCACATGGCATCAGTCCTCAACTTTCGTGGTCCCTTGTACCGCTAATAACAATGGCGTTACCCTATCTTACATCTGCGAGTGGTTTCTCACCTGCATCCAACAAACCATAACATCATTAAACCTCAACCATACCCAACTTCACCCTTGACAGCCCACCTATTCCCAATATTTTTCCTATCTCATGACCTCTCTTGCTCACCCCATTTCTCGATTCATCCCTATTTATACCTATTACCCTATCTCTTTTCCTTCAACAATATCTTCCTATCTCATGACCTATCTCAACCCCACCCCCTCCCATTTCCTGGGCCAGTTTCATCTAAATGTTGACCGACATCGGTTCTTATTGATTGATAACAGTCAATAAAAACTGACATCAGTCACCTCTTCCATGAACAATGCCAAATATCTCCCACCAAAGCCACCTAACCTTTGAATGACATTTGTCACTGTCACGGCAAAAAAAGCCGCGAAACCCCACCCATTTTCTCTAAACATTCAACATTCTACCCTTCCTTCCTACCCTTCCCTACCCAAATCTCACTTCAATCCTTCCTCACTCCTCTTTACCCTACATAAGCCTTCCTCCATTAATATTTCATCCCTATACCTTCCAAATTCAAATTGCATTCCCCCCCAAACCCATTTTTTACACAAACCTGATTTCTACAAATAAATTTACCCAACCAACATAGAATGGAATCAAATCTTACCTTGTCGTGATACCATTTTTGTGAGGCCATATTAGGTCACTACACTAGTGGTCCACCTGACCCCTCTTCTTCCTCTTCTATCACAAAATGCCCTCTTTACCTCCAACTAACTGAATCACTCACACCAATCTCATGGACCTGCCTATCGAATGATTGATCACCCGCTCCGGGGCTAACCAACTCAACTCTCTATCTCACTCTTTCACTTTCCACTTTTCCACTACTCCTTTTTCATTTTCTACTATTGGAAAATGACAAATGATTCTTGAAAAAGTGGAATTTTCCTTTTTAAGCCCAATCCACTTTGACTAACATTGGTCATATTGGTGCCCTAGTCAACCTTCGTCGGTCAACATGTAACTGATGTCAGTCACAGTTCCAACTAGTTACTCTTACCTCACTTCCTTTTCACCTGTTTTGGCTCATGCTTACCCACTTTTTATCATTCCATCCACCCATTGAAACATACTTATAAGCCTAACCTACCCCTACATTTCCTTTGCTACATCTTAGGAGATGTTATTTTACCTATACCTTGGCCTTAGTTGTTCAATGACCTGTTTTCCTTAACTTGACCTACTTGATGTGACCATTGACCTTATGTACTCACTATACCTTGCGATTTTGTTACCTATGTTTTCTTAATCCTAACAACCATACCTTTCCTATTGCCATACTATTTATTACGACCAAACCTTTGGTGTGCCCGAGCATACCTAAATGTTCCTGCACCTTAACTACATTGTGTTTCTTGACCATATCCCATACCTTGGATACCTGAATCACTTCACCCTTGTTTGGATAAACCTATCGACCTTGGAAACTGTAGAGTTTGCAAGCTCTTCAACCTAGTACCCTGTTGTAATATATAGATGTGAGTGCATTTGATTGTCATTACCTATGACTTGATTTTGGCCACGACCTACTACCCATTACTCGAGTTGACCATCACCCTTTACCTCAATACTCAAACCTTTTTCCACCTATCTTCCCAACCTACATCTTTATCAAACCACTCACCAATTCCGTCTTACACCTCATCACTTCCTAGTTTGAGGGGGATCACCTTCACCCACACATGGGGCATTCACTTCCAGTTTTTGTTAGCATCGCTTACCAGTACAAGCTATGTAATAAAAATGGAAAAAATGTACACACTAAAATTATATTAGACTCCCCTTGGTCCCCTTTTGAATAACCAACTTAAACACATTCACCTAACCATGACCCTTATATCCCACATTAATATTTATTTAACTATTTATAATTAAGTTAATACTCATCCTCACTTCATTCACAGTTAAAACCAATTTCCACCTCACCCCACCACCTCACCTAAACACCTCACCATAGACATATTCATAGCATGATTCCATAAATAACTAAGACTTAGCCCTACTTACCTTAATGAACTAAAACTTAGTACAACCCTAAAAACACATGCCTATTCTCCCTCTAACCACTTTTCCATGTATCTAAGTGTAATGTTCCATTTAGACTTAGCCCAAACGAGAAAAATATGGGAAAAATTAGCCAAGATCTTCTATTTTAGGTAACCTAGGATATCCCACCTTAACCGACATCAGTCAACCTGAAACCGATGCCAACCACCCTAAACCATCATTGATTACCATATAACCATTTTGGTAACCTTGTTTGAGAGGTTAAACACATTCTCGAGTTTTGGAGAAAAGGATATGTACATGTAAGTAAGAACCAGAGCTCTTTCACACATCCATGTAACCATAACCAACACATCAATTGATTAAAAGGTTTTTTCATTCACAGGAGCACTCAAGGAAGCACAGCCACGACGTTGATCACCATTTCACTAATCAAACATCACAACCACCTATCCATTATACCTACACAACAGTAAGTGTGTATCTAACCTTCATCATTTCATTTCCATTTAGTTTATAAAGTTCTTGACCTTTGTTTATCAATCATCAGTTATATTTTCACCTCACCACTATTGCCTTTCGATGAACCCAACCATTCCCATCACTCATAACCCTTTTAATCACCTCTATCCAATCCTAAGAACCTCTTAATATTCCCAATATCTCCATAGACCTAAAAAAAATCCTCACCATTACCGATCCAGTCTCAGAAAAATCCCCAAATCCATGAACTATTGAGTTATTACCAGCCCGTAGTAATCGTCATCAGTTCTTACTGAACCATCATTGGTCTTTGTATTTGTCATTCCTACTAATACCAGATCTAAATAACACTTTTTAAGTGATTCAAGTTACCCAGAATCTAACCCTGACCTGCTCTAGTACCTTAGTTATTTACCTTTTTTCTAGATTTGATCATAGGCTAGCTTGTTATGTTAGATTTTCTTATTATATTTCGATGAGGTACCTAAATAATATCAACTACAATAGGATTCTATTTACATACATTATTTCTTGCAATAAATTGTATTAAACAGTGGGTTCACTACCTCCAAGGAAGTATCATACTTCCTTGATCTAGCACATGATAGGTAACCCTTTTACATATATTAGTTAATCCTATTTTTGTGGTCTTGTTGTGTATTTTAGGTATTTCTTCCTAGCCAAAAGGAAGCTCTCACAACTAGCATTGGATCAAGAAGTCAGAACACGCGCAACAACATTCAAACTGACCGTCACTATAGGTATTCCTCCATCGCCCACATCCTTTTATGTTTCATCTAAAAACTTAACGAAAATGGTGAAACAGGTAGACCTTCATAGTCCAATGGCTAAGACCATGATCTATTTTACACTTTTACCTCAATGTTTGTAGGAGGGGTTGTAGAAGTATTAATTTCATCAGAGATACTAACATATGTTGTATGGGTATAATCAGTGGTTTGAACATCAATGTAGAGAGTGTTGTCAAATACATTGCCGATGGAAATCATACATGCTTGTCTCCAAAATTGTAGAGGTAAATAAGGTAGCCTTATCCAAATGGGTTTGTGAGAAAATGATTATGTGAGAGGATTAAAAGAGGGGAACCATGGTTTTTGGACAAGGTATTTGGATTTATAGACCCAAAGTTTACACGCTATTATATATTTATCTCTTGTTGAAGAAAAATTCATAATAAATATTCCTTTAGCACATGGATAAAGATCTACTCTTCTCGAGAGTAGCAAGATCTAATATTTGGAGATCCATGAGAAAGATCTGAAAGGATGGGCCATAAGCCACTTAATCTACATATAAATGCATGCTCCTTGTAGTATCACTCAAAGTTAAGGACTTCCTCTCTAAAGGTGATATAGGAGGTAATGACCATAGGTGCAATTGAACTCCTTCCATGTAGAATGTCTTTGAATGAAGTCGATCCATTACTATGGCCCCCAATAACAGATGACTCAAAACCCCCAAATTTTCTAAAGGATATGTTTACCATAATAGGGGAAGCCCTATCGTAGCTAGAGGAGGGGTTAGACGTACCAACATTAGCATTAGGCTCTTGATATGTCACATCCACGAAGATTTCAGGGTGTATGTCCTTGAAATAAGCTAGAACCACTAATTTTGGCATTGTTGAAGTGAATTTTTCCTACATGATAGAAGAAAATAGGTCATTATGAACATGGTTGCCTCTTCCCATAGCATATTTAGGGCTCTTACATTTAGCATTACCATGTCCATTTTCACTATTTAAGTCATCAAAGGTTCCTTCTATGGTTTCAGGTAAGGATTCGCATCTAAATTTCAAAGAGAGTGCGACATAAGAAATGTTCAAAGCACTAGAAATGCCACCTAAAATGAGCCCACCGTGAGACTAAGAATATCCATTTAGAGGGTTCATGTTAGCGCTTCCATGAGTTTAATCCTAATGCCCATTGTTTAGGTTAGGGGTCCTGACATAACAATTAGGATTCAAAGCATATGTAGGCATCATGAGTGGTTATAATGAATTTATTTTAAAATCGTATAATTAATTAAGATTATTAAATAGAATACGTGACATGATAAAATTGTAACAACAAAATATGCATTTGCTCAATAATTTGGAAAATTTTGACTAGATAATGTCATCCTTAAATTATATATAATTACACTCATATGTTAGAAATTATTTATTTATTTATTTAATGTGTTTTAGTAGATATTTTATAAATTTACCATATTTATGTTTATTTAGTTCTAAAAAAATTACATATAAAATGATTACGATATTCATCAATAAAATTTAACGATTTTCTTTATTAAGGGTGAAAGAGGGTTGAGGGACCCTTCCCCATTACAATAAGTACAAATGGAGAAAAAATAATTTCAATGAGGAACAAATAGGGCATCCTCTACCAATGACTAACAGGGAAAACAAAAACACAACCATAACAACAACATAAAAACATAGAAGTAAACAAACCATAATCCATCCATGGATTCATAAGAATAAAATGGAATTGATAATCCCACACTATATAAAAAATCAGATCACTATCAAAAGTATTATCAAATAAAAAAATGAAGAAACAACTAGTTGTGGGGAAAATGTCTACTTTACCTTCCATTGACAGTTTCCAAAGAGAAGAGATTCATTCATGGAGTGTAGGAAGACCCGGGAAAATATTATTAAATATAAAGAAAAGGCCATTTTCATTGAAATATGCATCTGATTTCAAAACTTATGATCCAAATCTCACTGTGGGGGATAACTTGGCATGTGTAATGAGCTTGGAAGGTGGGTGATTAGAGTATTTAGCCACATCTAGGAAGCTTTTGGTTTTACCCATAACTGGTTTCAAATCTATATTTGAACCCCACCAAAGCAACAACATTCACAAAACTATCCTTGGCACCAAAAGTGACAACTTGGATCCAAGAGGGGGAGACCAAAAAAGTAGCAGAAATAGAGGCATGACCTAAAACTTGGGAACTAGGGAAACCCATGTCTAGCCCTAAAATGCCACTACAAGGGGAAGTCAAAGTCACCTGAACAGAGGAGCCTGGGTGATGAAGACTATCCTTCGATCCACCACCGCAGCCACTGTGCATCAATCCATCACCGAGATTAATACATTCACCAAAAATTGTAACCCTAGGGTTAGGGCATCATTCGGGATAAAGCTCCATCCTGAATCACTATTGCATAAAAAAATAATTTAAATTTTGAGTAACTAAATTTGATGTTTTTTAATATGGTCCAATGTTATAATTTACATAAATTATGATGTTAACATTAATATATGAATGTTAACCTTACAGTTTGGGACAATAACAACATCCCTAAACAACTTCAAAACAACATTCAGGTGGAACTCCATACGTAAGCAATATCTTGAAATGAGTTATGAATTTTGGGTGTCGATCAAAAATACTCCCACACGTGTTGATTTAAAGTATTGGCTTATGCAAATCATGTCTAATAATCAAGATAGAATGAATCATAATGGGAATTACAAGTGGAGATACATGGTTTTGAAAATCGCGCATGCGGGCTGTATTGTGACTGTTAAAAGGTGGATTCAAACCTCCACAGAAACCAAAGGTGGCGATAAAGTGATTGATGGCAAGGAACGGGCTATTCTCACACGCATTTTTCAGAAGGCTTAGATCATCAGACACGCAGCCGATCGTGGGAATAGAAATGGCTCTCATTTCCATTTTTGTGCGGATTACTATAGCAAAAAGTGGATTGGCTTTAACAATTAGTTAGGAATTAGTTGCAAACAGTTCAGAACAGAGAAGATGGGGGGTCCTACTTGTCAAATTGAGCCTAGTGTGGACCCAAACTGGAAAGACAATATTGAGTTGTGGAGCATTCTTAGCAAGGGTGGCATAACAAACTTCATGGAAAAAGTTCAGAGGCATGACCAAAGCATATCTGTGTGTTTTGAAAAGGATTGGAAGGAGAGGACAGTGGAGTATGGGGGGTAGAAGGTCTTAATAAATGAAGAGCTTATTGCTAAAGCGACTGGCCTTGGCTTGGAGGGCTTTAGATTCTTTAACAAAAGGGTCAATAGAGATGTGGAAGAGAGAAGATTTGTTGAGGGAGAGGAGAAACTGACCCACTTAATAGCGGGCCTGCTTGTTAGCTCGATCCCTCCACCATATGATGAAGTAACCCGTATGATGATACGGTTCATCTCCTTGGAAGGAAGGTTTGTCACTGTTCCTACGAAACACCTTATTTTTCTTAATCATTTACGTAGGGATCGTCTGGTTTGTTTCCCCCATTACTTGCTGAACTCTCTTGAACGCTCCATTCTTGAGTTTCAAAAGCTTTCCTGGGTGGTTCCTTTGCACCAAGGGCTCATTTTGTTGTTACACAAATGCTGTCTACTCAGGTTTCCTGGTCTCCCATCCTCCCCTAGCTCGATTCCCCCTTTTCTGAGCTCTGCTGCTGACAGCCCTGTTTCTCCTCTCTCTGCCCCTGCCACCGCTACTGTCACCCCTATGTCGGCCATTCAGGCTTCTTCTCCCGTTCCCCCTACTGATGCTTTCGTCCTCCACTTGGCCTCTACCTCGCGGAGACCGGTTACCAGGGCTTCTAGGAAGCTTAACCTTGAGACCCTTGCTATGGAGAAGGGTTCTCATGAATTTGAAATTGCTCATGACCTCCTACATATCAGCAGTGCCAGCCCCCGGGAAGTGCAATTGGAAAGCCCTACAAAAAGGATGGAAGCCTTAGAGGCAGATATGAAATTGTTAAAGGATGAAGTTAAAAATTTGACAAAACAAAAAGGAAAGAGGAAGAAGGAGGAGGAGGAGGATGTGGACAGTAGCCAAATTGAAGATATATACAAGAAATTGCACTCCTTGGACTCTCGCTTAGGGAAGACCAAGACTAGGCATGATTACAACATCGCCATCTTTAAGGCGATTGAGGAATTTATTGAACAACACGTCAGAAGTGTCTCCAACCTAAGCGGAGTGCTGACAACTCTTTGGGGTACTGATAAAGAAAGCAAGAAAACCTTGGAGCAACTGGATTCTAATGACGCTGCCCATATGACTACTTTGGGTATGTTTAAATCCTGGAAGAATATCAAAACCATCATAGAAAAAGCTACTAGGAAGTAGCTGCAATTGAGTCTATTGTCCTTGTTTGTTTTTTTGTTGTTTTTTTAGGGATCCTTTACTACTTTTTTGCAGTAATTTTGCTGTTCTGTCTCGTTTTGGTAGTTGTTTTTTAGCTACTTTGAACATCATTGTAACATTTGGATTCTGATCCTTTTCACTCTGGTTCTTTTGCTTATCCTGGCTTTTAGGCCTTCTTTTGTAATCAAGGGTATAGTCCCTTTACAAAAACTATTTGCCAATAATAATAAAGAAAACACTAATATATGAATTAAAATCCTTATCATTAATGTTGTTCTTTCTATCCCCTCCCTCTTTCTCTAATCCAATTCATCTTAGGTTGTGTTTGTAGTATTAATAAATGTTCTTATGTTTTTTCCTACACGTAAAAATATGTGAGGGCATGCTTTCAAACGTAATATTGGAATTTGGTCTCTTAGATTCTAGGGAACCATAGACTTTGTAGTAGTGAATAAAGAGAATGTTGGATAATAGAAAAATGGTTAACAGAGATACAAACAAATGAAATATTCAATATATATCACATTACTCTTCCCATATCCACCACCACCATGTAAGATCATCACAACTCCAATCTATCCCGGTTTAAGAGCATGAACCTTATCTCTCATATCATATGTAATGCCCACAATTTTGACACACAAATACAACAGTAAAACCATCGGAATAAAATTCTTTTGAGTTACATTGCTTGATACATAACAAAACAAGGGATTAGTTAGGACAACAAATACTCATGAGAAATTTTAACAAATGTTATCCCAAAAAGGTAACACAAAACACACAGGAAACACATCGAGGCATAATTTCCCAAATGACAAGGCACAACACAATAATTCCACTATAGTATAAACTCTCGTATAGGCACCATCCCTCACACATCACTTTTCCAGATCATACATTTATTACATTCATATTCTCTTATTAACCTTACTTATTTAACAATTACTTGTCATGGAGTCCTACCTTATTTTTTATCTTACTTAATTTTTTACTTGTAATGGTTCCATCTGAATTTTATCTATTATCTTATTTCATTATAATGATGTAGCCTGGTTATTGATAGGAACATGTGAGCATACATAAGGCTACTAGTGTTTGTTCTAAGGATTTTTATTCTAATTTATATTTTTGCTTGGATTTTTAATTTATCTCAGTTGTGATAAGGAAGGTTCGCATTAAATAAAGGAAGTTCATTCGTTGAAGAATAAATAGATAATGCATTTTTTTCAGATTAGCATTTAATTTCTAAATTTACTCTATTTTTTAAAAAGTTATTATAACTAATCGTATATCCTATCAAGTTTACTTAAATGTTTAATCACCAAGGTCCCAAGTAGTATGATTTCACACATGATCAAGTTTGGATTCTTTAAAAATTTAAGTATTAGATGCATGTTATAACGAGACATTCATTTATAAATTTTACACACCTTACTAAGGTCACAACTAGAGTGATAGAACACCCTTATCTCCAACAATCAAGTTATTTAACAATACAACTTTTCAATACAACTAGAACACAAGGAAGTAAATTAATTTTGACAATATCTTAAATTTTAATGTTCTGTGAAGATTGATAGTTACTTATCTTTTACTTTTCTACTCAATTAGTCTTTTCTTTTATAGTATTTATTAATCTCAAACTCTTAGTATTCATTGTTTAGAATTTCAATCATCTTATACCCACGAGACTTCTTAGTGACATACCTTCATGACCGTGTCACATCACAAGACCTCTAATTCAACCACATAGTCCACATAGTGAAGAATTTCCAACAATTATGTTATAGGAATAAATAAAATGTAACACCCAGAAATTTCTACTCTCAAAACAAATAGTACTTGTTAACACTTTTTGCACTTGTGTAAAAATGGGCAACTCGAAACATCGTTACGATGGACGGCATTAGTGAAGTGACCATGAGCTAGGGGAGATTCATTTATTTCAATATTTGTTATGTTGGATTAATTTATGAATACATGTAATTTGTAGCTATGTGTGCTATTACAAAATGTAACAGATCACATAGTCTACAATTTCATGATTGTCTTCAGCGAAAAAACATAAATTCCCTAAAGGATAGATGTGTAATCTTGATTAAGACTAAAAAATACATAATAGATGAAGTGTTAAATTTTGGAACAAAAATCATAGTTGTAGATTGTAGTATTCAAATTTCATTGCTAAAGTTACAAGTATTTTAAAGTTATTTCCTTCGTGATTAAATTCATTCAATTTTGTTATTGATTTGTTTAACTAATTGTACAATCCATATAAAAAGTTGTAAACAAGAAAGAAATACACAACTCAGTTTCAACATTCATTTTTTTATTCATAAGGAATTTCAAATGTTCCCACACAAGTCATGGGATGTAACTCAAAAGTAAATTACAACTTCTTAAGTAAGAGGTACATATGCATGAAAAATAAAGTAAAGAAGTATGAAAGATCCCATCATTGCCTTGGGTTTCTTTCATTTCGGTTGATCCATTTCCAACTCCAACTTTTCTCCATCTTCATCCTCACTTCTTAGCAAATGGTAGGGATACTTTTAGTGGTGAATATTCATAATATGGTGAAATTTTCATTTTAGGAAAATTTGACAACGTGATTTTTTCAGAGCAGGTCAGTGTCTTGTTTGCCTAAAATTTACAGTATATATATTTTTTGGGGTCATCTTCATTTACATTTGAAAAAATATCCTATAAAAACCTAGGTGATTCACTCGGTAGTATACTACCACCATTACTTACATACTCTAAGCACTAGAGTACAATACAAATTTGATTGTTGTGTGTTGATGTGTGAAAAATATTTTCTAAAGACGTGCAACTCATTGAATTTGTTGATGCATGAAAAAGGGGTTAGTTGTTGACATTCAATAGGAATTTATGTTGACACGTGACTCACTGAATTTTATGATGCATGACAAGGATGTATTGTAGATGCATGAATCAATTTTCTATTATGCATGACTTGTTTTCCTCTGATGTGTGACTCGTTTTCATCTCACGCACGACTCAGTTTCCTCAGACACATGACTTAGTGTTATACCTAACGCGTGACACAATTTTACGTAACATGCAACTTGGTTATTTTGTTGATGCACGACTCTGTTCAGAATAATGGAAGTTGTTAGTCCTCATAATGCGAAGACCCAAAATGTAACTAATAAATATCAGAAGTCTTTGTTCAAGTTGTTATCTCTCAAAAGTGCACCCTATAGAGAGATGCTTGTAGGTGTTCTAAGCTTACAAAATGGATCTCTCTCTTTCATAGATATAATAGAAACTCCTCAGGTCTATGGGTATACCTATTTAGAGGTGAGTCTCCAGTATCAAGTCTGGTTCCTTATCGATGTATCCTGAACTAATTTCTTGGGGGTTTAAGGGTAAAAAGAAGACTATAAAAGGATTAAAACTGGGGTGATACATGAAATTTGTATGATTTATTTGACTGAGTATATGCACAATTGATATGGAAAGGATTTTTGATACACAAGCCAACAATTTTCTATAGAATATTAAGGGTAAACACATTGGTGTATTGAGGGAAAGTATGACAACAATACTGCTAAGTTAAATATGCACACTAATATCACAAAAATTACTTAATTTGCAACAAGGTAAGATGATCAATCAGGGAACTTACATTCACAAGATTAATGGAACATACAAAATATTGAAAATAATTAGAAAATTAAAAAATACTTCACATTCAAAGGGCAAAACTAGCATAAAATTGCTTCAGTACTCCTAGATTTAAAATTCCTCCTCTTGTGCTTCGCCAAAGCACACAATATATAGAAAAATTATTTCCCATCCTCCCTAAACATAGGCTAGAATTGTAGTCACCCATGCATCCTATTTTTATTCTTCATCTATTAATAAATAAAGGAATAAAAACAAAACATGCAAATACAAAGAGGCATTAACAACCATCGGTTACAACTCAGTCAACTATAGTCGGCTGTTCTATTTTTAAGAAAAACATGAGTGATTATTTTCCAAAAATAAGTTTTACTTGATGAGAAATTTTTCTTCTTTTTGTATGCTAATTCATATTTTGGTCTGTTATTTCACAAAGGCATGCAACCTTATCCATTTGTAGTGATGATATTAACACTTTCTAACCATGGTTGAATCTGGTGAACTCAGGACTCTAATTAAGGTGCAAAAGTATTGTAAACTTAATCATTTTTTGGTATTTGTATTGTTGAGATCCATTCAAGCTAGTAAATCTCTCCTAAATTTTCTCGTGGCTGCCATTGTCAACTATTCAAGATTGACTGAAGATTTCTGTAAAGAACTTTGTCTTTCATTATTTCAATAAAATTTGTCCATATAAGATAGATTTGAACTGCAAAAGGGCCTAGAAACTTTCTTTTTTTGTTTCTGATAAAGATTGTGCATTTTTAAACATTCAGTCCACCCTTCTGCTTCTAATTCGGGCCTAACACATGTCTTTATCTGGTGCCAGCAGGGTTGCATTCAACTTTATCCTCTCTTTCTAAAATAAGGGTCAAAGTTTCAAAATCAAAAAAAGTTCCGGCGATCCGCCTTTCCACCTTGGGATTTTGATGGCATGGGCAGAGTTGTGGACAATTTTATCACTTTTCTCCCTTTTTTAAAAAATGGATCAAAATCTCAAATTGAACCGAGGCTCCACTTTTGAATTATTGAATATGTTTCCTTGTTTGGTCTTCAACGGGTTCGCGGGTGACTTTATCACTTTTCTCCTTTTTGAAAAAGGAGCTCAAAATCTTAAATTGACCCGATGCTCCACTTTAGAATTATTTCAATATGATTAAATTTTGATGCTTCAACGGAGTCGGGGAAATTTTTAAACTTTGCTCCCTTTTCAAAAAAGCTTAAAAGTTTTAAAGGTAAAAAATATTGCAACGATCCGCTCCTCCACTTTGACTTTTTTTATGCGGGCTCAACATTTGACTTTTTCCCTTGGCATGAGTGGGGCCACGAGCCATTTTACGACTTTACGCCCTTTTGGAAATAAAGCTCAAAATCTCAAAAGGCTCTGATGATTTGCCTTGAATTTTTTGATGTGGGCTCATAATTTGACCTTTTCCTTTGACATGAGCGTGGCATGGGTCATTTTTAGACTTTACGCCCTTTTCCAGAATGTATAAAATCACAAAAAGGGTCTGCCCCTCTGCATAATATTAGATTTTGTTGGGCTAGCATATCAATTTGAAAATTTTACAAATTGATGAAAAGATGCTAACTTTGCAAAAAAAACCCACCATTTTAATATGTCAACCTGGGGTTTGCATAGATTTCGGTGATCAATTTTGAGCATTGATCTCTGTACTTTTGATTTGAGGATTTTGATCTCTAACTCACCTGATGAGTTAAGTTACTTAGTTAGATGAATAAAACACTTGAAACCTTAAGTCTTTCATATTTTTATTCTCGAGCTCTATCCGAGCTAAAGGAACTCTGCAGAAAAAAAAATTCCCTTGAAGATGACCATTGGAGATGATCTTTTAAGCTTGGTTTATCTGCATCTATAGTTCTGTCAAGCAAAACTTTGGAACTGTTTGTTATTTAACGACCACCATGTTGATCACTTCGAGTTATGGGTTGGATTATACTACAAGATTTGGTCAATTTGACCAGTTGTGTTGCTTTGGATTTGAATTTTCTTCAAAATATCTATGTTATGTGAAGCACTGCGAAGATTATATGGCCGCCATTATTGAGGTTTGTGAGCTCAGTATAATCCGTATCATCATTATTTTGAACAAGATAGTATTAACTTCATGTTTTTTTCTGTAATCTCCTAACTGTATATTGTTCATTTCGATCAGTATTGAGCTCACCATTTTAATTTGTCCTACTATTTCATCTTCAAAACATTGATATTCATTTTTACTTTGCATTTTTAATCTGATTTCTAGAACAACATTGATCTTCGAGTTGAAACTCACTTTGGGTTCCTCTTTTGGCTCTTAATTCGATGAGGGTTTGCTCTGCTTCAATTTTAATGAGTGAGTTCTTGATCCTTACTCTGATTTTATTACCCATTAATGGGTATTTCTCAATCAAAGCTAGGAACTACATTTTCTTCCTTAGATCTGCAACTTTATTCATTCCTTTTATTTGTATTGCAACGAATATGTATGTGATACTTTAATTGCCCTTCCTGAATGAATTATTTTTCCCAAACTCTGTATCTTCACATGTATTTTTTATAATTGTGGCTTAAAATATTACAACCTAGATTTGGGTATCACTCCTTTGGCATGGGAATTCAGACTTCTTTATTGCTTCTTTATTTTGTAATCTACACCTACACAGTTGAGAAAAACACTAGAAAATATTTAGGCTTTTTGGCCTCTCTTATATCCATGATTTCTTTTCTTCTTTATCCTTCTTTCTGAGTGAGAAAATCATCTATGTAGTTTTGATCTTCAAGTAATCTATATCTCTTATTATTAGAGATCCATGTGCACAAATTAGGGCAATATAGGAAAATGGATTATACCCTGAGCTCATAAAATGATAGTTTTCTCATTTTTATTTTCAGGTATAGTGCTCTTAGCAATAAAGATGAAGATGAAACAAATTTGATGATGAGGATGCATCAACCAAAGGAAAAACCTCGAAGAAATGATGGGTTCACTCACACTCCTTTATTTTATCTTTCATGCATGTGTAACTTTTATTCTAGTTATTGTACTTTACTTCTCAGTTACATCCCATGACTTGTATGGGAATATTTGAAATTCCTTATGAATAAAACATTAAATTCTGAAAATGAGTTTTGTATTTCTTTCTACATTTCATCTTTTGTATGGATTGTATGATGAACTAAACAACACAGAAATATCATTGAATGTCTTAATCATGAAGGAAAGAACATTAAAGAATACCTGTAACACCCAGTAATGAACTCTAATTTCTATAATATGTAATTATGTTTACTGTTACTAAACTTAGCATTTCATCTACTTTGCAATTGGATGTCTTCATCAAGGAAACATATATCCTTCGGGGATTTGTTTTCTTTTGCTAAAGATAGTCATGAAATTGTAGACTATGTGATCTGTTATGTTTTGTAACAGCACACATAGCTACAAATTTCATCTAAACATTATTTAATTCAACAATAATCATATTGTCTGAAAGAAACTCCCCTAGATTAGGTATACTTCACCAATGGTATCCATTGTAACAAAGTTTTGAGCTACCCATTATTACACAAGTGCAAAAATTGTCAACATTTCTGGCGATCCTGTGGGGAAATCTATTTGCTAGCTTGTAAACCAGTGCCTTGCTCTTGTCCATTGGGCATGGAGTCTAAAACATGTAACTTAAATTTTCCTTCCTTAAGGTCCAACCCTTCCAAAACAAACTAAAATTGCGAAAGGATCTGGTAAACAAGATCACATGCACAAATGCACTTATTGAATTAAAAAACTATGCAATGTGTAGGAACTGCACTTATTGAAGGGAAATCCTACTCTAAAAAAACCTAGTAGGATTTTCAATAATAGTGTTTGAGAAACATACCATTCACATGAATGGAAATTTCCTCTCCATTAAGCCTCAAGAGTTGAAAAGCATTATGTTCTTTGCAAGTTGAAATCATGTGAAGACCACTCCAGATTGTATCGAACTTCGTGTGTCTTCCTGGCTTTGCACGATCAACATCCCACTTTAACACAATATCTCCTTCATTAAAGATTTTAAATTTGGCTTTCTTATCAAAATTCTTCTTCATCTATTTCTAATTCTTTTCCATGTTTAAATGAGCTTGATCTCTTAGCTCTTGTAACTCCATTAATTCTGCATTACAAACTTGCAATGGTTCATTCTCAAGTAGCTCAACTGAAATAGGAATTCTTACTTCTCTTTCGTAAACA
Source organism: Taxus chinensis (assembly GCA_019776745.2). Classification (NCBI taxonomy): domain Eukaryota; kingdom Viridiplantae; phylum Streptophyta; class Pinopsida; order Cupressales; family Taxaceae; genus Taxus; species Taxus chinensis. The sequence goes on along the minus strand of CM034154.1, from coordinate 61,343,460 downwards.
AGCTTGTATGGTGAATTTCTAACTGATATTTTAGGAGTCACTCTATCATCCCAAAGTGATGAATTCAACATTAGATGCCAAGTTCTCTGGTTATCTTTCAGTGTTCTTGTGATGATCCTTAAAAGTTTCTTACTGGTACTTTCAGCTAGCCCATTACCTTGCGGGTAATAGTTAGATGAAGAAATTAGATAAATTCCATTATTAACAACCCAATCTGTTACCTTTGCACCAAGAAATGCTAAAACATTATCTGATATGATAGTTGTTGGAACACCAAATCTACAAACTATACCTTCATATAAGGATAGTATCAAAGTTTCATTAGCATCTTTCAAGGCTATTACTTCAGTTCAACATATAAAGTAAACGTAGTAGTAGTGAAGAAGGCGGGTTTATCATGCCAATAAAATCAAGACCCCACTGCATAAAAGGTTGATCAACTGAAATAGGTTGTAAGGGCAATGAAGCTAAATGTTCTTTTCCAACAAAGAAAGCACATTTCTTACACTTTCTGATCCATTCAAAACAGTCCTTGAATATGGTGGGCCAATAGTAACCAATTTTCATAATTTTTAAGGCTACAGTACGTGATGAGAAATGGCCTCCTACAGGTCCTTTATGGAATTCTGATAATAATTTCTGAATTTTGTTATATTCTACATATCGCAGCAAGATTCCATTTATATCCCTTTTGAATAATACACCATTAATTAAAACATAGGGTACAACTTGTAATCTGAAATACCTTCATTTATTCTTGGTCATACCTTCTAGATAGATGCCATGCTATAGATAGGTAACTAAATTAGTCATCCATCTTGATTCTTAGATCTCTTGAGTAAGTTAAGGTTGTTGGTGTTCTGGCTGAACGATGACATTTGATTGTTGATGCTTAACTTTAGCATGATATTCTGGGTCTTCTGATTCTAGTTCATGTTGTTTTTCCATATTAGCAATTAGGTGCTCACATAAGCATTTTCCTCGCACTATCGTCACAAACTGAATATCAACATCATATTCCATAACTTTCGTTATACATCATGCTCTTTTCTCATTTAATTCTTTATTTAACAAGAAATCTTTCACACTCAGAAGAGAAACAAGAACATGATTTTTATTGTTTGAAAGCATGTACTTGAAATTATTTATCCCTCTAACTACTGAAAGTACTTGTTTTTCAAGAAATGAGTAACTTGTTTCGTAATCATGTAATCTCTATCCAAAGAAAGCATATGGTTGTTCAACATCTTCATCATTAACCTAGGTTAATATGGTTGAGATTGTTTTAGCTCCTTCAAGTTCATATATTGTAAAATATTTATTGAAATTTGGATTTGCAAGAGTAGGAGCTTGAGAGATGGCTTCTTTGATTTATTCAAATCCTTCTCTCCCTTCACTGGTCCAAGAGAAAGTCTTCTCTTTCTTTAACATAGCTGTCAATGGTATCACAAATGCTACAAAATCTACAACAAATCTTCTAACAAAGCTGATTTTCCCAAGAAAACTTTGTAATGCCTTCTTATGATGAGGTAATGATAGCTGTGATATGGATTTTCTTCTAAAAGGATCAATTGCTAAACCTTCTTAGAAACAATATGACCAAGTAATTTGTGTTGATGTACTGAAAAGATAGACTTTAGTGGATACAAAGATATCCTGAATTGTCTACATAACTTAAAAGTCAGCCTTAGGTGTATTAGATGTTCTTCATAATTTTTTGAGAATACAGTAACATCATCTAAATAAACAAGGATGCATTTATTTAACAAACTTTAAAAAGCCATGTCCATTGCACGTTGAAACATTTCACCGACATTTGAAAGGCCAAAAGGCATTCTTTTTTAAGCATAAGTACCCCACTTGGTGGTAAAAGTTGTTTTGTACCTATCTTCTTCTCAAATTAAAATATGAGTGTATCTAATATAACCATCTAGAAGAGATAGTCTATTTGAACCAGAAACTGTTCTCAAAATTTGATCCATATTTCGAAGTGGGTAGTGATCTTTTAATGAAGCTTTATTAAGATCTCTAAATTCCACACATAATTTGATTTCTCAAATTTTCTTCCTAACAGGAACAAGATTACCTACCCAACTTGAATGCTTAACTGGAAAGATAATACCTGATTCAATCAACTTAGATAACTCTTTCCTCATTAGAGGCTCTATTTTGGGATTTACATGCCTCTATTTTTGCCTAAATAGCTTGGAATTTGGCTGCAATTCAATAGTATGATGTGCTAAACTGGGTTCAAACCCTTTCAAGTCTTGGTATTTCCAAGCAAAAAAATATTTGAATTCCTTGCAAAGATTAATAAAATAATGTTTTATAGCTAAAGAACATACTTTTCTGAGAAACAAATTTTCCCCTTCATCAACTGAGATTTCATAGTTATCAGCATGTGTTGACATCTTAGTCTTGACCTTCCTTAACTAATCGTCTATGCTGAAGATGTATTATAATGTGACCAAACCTTGGGGTAGTTTATTTATCTTTAACTTAACAATCTAGTCACCATATAAGTCCTATAATTTATGTTGATTCACTGCAACAAATTTACCTTCTTGCTGAAAAAACCTGTAGATTTGATCATCATTTTCAAAATCCTGCCAATTCAAATCATTATCAGGTATCGAAGGCTTGACAATCAAATTTATATGAGGCTAAATTTTTCTATTTTCAATCTGTTCTAGCACTTCAAAACTGGCACCAATTGCTATAAGTCTATCTGCATGCTTATTTTTTATTCTAGGGATGGATTGAATGTTAATAGCTTCAAAAAATTCCATTAATTTTGAAACTCTGTCTATAAGACTTCATTAATGGATTAATACAAACATTGAAATTTCTTACTTGATTGATAACGATCTCAGAAGCACCAAAAATCTATAGCATGCAAATACCTCTCTTTTTGGCCCAAAGTAATCCATAAATCAATGCTTTGTATTAAGCTATGTTTCAAGCGCATGAAAATTAGAGACTCAAAGCTGAGAAATACCTTTCATTTTTTGGGGAAGTGAGCATCAAACCTACTCCTTGTCCTTTCTTGTTTTTAGCTCCATCGAAATGAAGCTTCCAAATCCCTTCCATTACATTTTCTATTTTCGACAGCAAGGGAATTAGTGTATTTTCTTCATGTAAGCAATACACTCCAAACAAATGTTTTTCAAATTCTTTGAAAGGATCATGAGCGTGTTCTTCATGTTTATTTTCATCCATAAACAAGTTAGAAACACCATCTAGTGCTAAAACATGAGCTATATTATCAAAATCAGACTTGTCTAAGGTTACATAATTAGCTACTTCATTAGAAGTGTGAGGCTCAATGTCAAATCTCGTTAATGGTTATGAATTGATAGTAAACTTAGTCCCATAAAAAGTAGTGAAAAATAAGAAAGACCAATCTGAAGAGAGATAGCCTCCTATCTTTGATGTGAAATGTCTTGATAAACAGATAGAAAAGTAAGGAGGTAAGTCTACAACAGTAACATCTTGTAGAATGGAAACATTTGGGAAAGCATGCAATGTTACCTCTAGATTTCTAAAAACACCAATTGTATTAGTTACAGTTCCATCCAACTATAGGACACTCTTTTCTGTAGGTTCATACTGCAGACCCAATTTTTCTACAATTGCTTACGGCATAATTGTGTTCCTTGCGTGGTTGTCCACCATACACTTATGAACAAGATGTTATCCAATAATTAGTGATAGATAAAATGGTGGTGGCTTCTTGATGTTATGAGCATTTAATACTTTCTGAACCATCCATTTAACTTCTTTAATGCATTCTTTTTCCATTGTTCCAAGGACCATGTTTACTTTCTGGACTTCCTTTTCTGTTGTTTTAGAAGAAATTTGTATTTTAGCTAGTTCATGAGAAAGTAAATCTCATTGTCTTGGAATACTTAGAGCATCCCACATTGACATGTTAATATTATGATTTTTCCTTACATAAACAATGTTAAAAGAAGCAACAGTTTTAGAGACAAATTCTTCTGTTTTAGCATACGGTTTGGTAAAAATTGATTCTACTTCAGCTTCATTTGATATTTGAGGTATAAATAACCTTCTTGGATTGGGATATAGTAGTTTTTTCTATTCTTTACCAGTTGTAACACCTGTTGTTTTTTAGGAACATATGCACTTTTAGCTAGTTTTTGGCTTGTACTTGTTGTTTTATCAGTGATAGTAGGTAGAATAGGCCTATTATGTTGTTGTTTATTCTCTGTAGCCTTTTCCTTCGCCCTAGTAGTAACTGTAATCAAATCATCCTCACTAAAACTGAGTAAGTTTTGTTCTGGTGATTTCTAAACATGACTTTCTTGCTTCCTAGCCTCCATTTGAGGCATGAATAATGTTTCAGATTGAGGTTGTGCAATAAGACTTATGTTTAGAAAAGCATTTGGGTAATTTTCTAATGAATGAGGTTGATTACAAGGTTGACACCACTCTTCAGTAGCCATATTAACTGGGACTAAAGCATTAGATGGAGTACGAGCCTTTGGGTTAAATTGCCTTTGCTGATAATGTTGCCTATAATTTTGATTTTGTTGGTAAGGCTTCCTATTTTGCTGATTTTTCTTATTTTGCTGATAAGGAGCCTGATAAGGTCTGTTAGGTAATGAAAATTTATTATTAATTAAAGTCAATTTGTTTCCAAAAGTCTGAAAAACTTGTAACACGTCATTTTATGGGGTTGCAATAGCAGGCTCCACAATGGTGATAGGGTGTGGGATAGATGTTAAATCTTCCCAAAAAGGAATTGAAGGCCTTGGTGCTAATTTTCCACCTTGAATAAGGTTGTTTTCAGCTTTTATAGCAATGTCACAAGCATCTAGAAGAGTATTACCTCCCATAGACTAAATCATAGTTGAAATATCACTATTTAATGCTCTTAGATATTAAAGGAAAGCATGGTCAGCTTTAGGCTTGACACTTGCTAGAACTCTTTCCCATGTTAAGGAAAAAAGGATGTTGAAACTAGACATGAATTCATGAGGAGCTCTTTTAATAGTAGACAACTGTTCTATGAGGGACAAATGATCTAAATTATCTTGGAACTGTTTCAGCAATTTTTCACCTAAATCATAAAAATTTCTTATGCTTCCAATCTCTATATTTCTATACAATTGCAAGGCTTGTCCTTTAAAGCATGTAACTAAAAGTCTCAAAGGCACATCTTCATGGGTAATATTGTGAACTACACATAAGGCTAAAACATTTTTAATGTGCTCTATAGGTGTAACCTGATTTTCACCAGTGACTGATGGCATAATTTTCATCGTAGCATTAGGGATGTCATGGTAAAATGGGATTACTTATGGGTTGTCATTAGTAAAGGTCACAAAATTCCAAGGTGGTTGAATAGTCATTTGAAAGACTCATATATGAATAGAGAAATTGGTACATGGTGAAGGAGTATTAGAAGGAGGGTTATCAAAACCAGGCCTACTATAAGGTAAAGTATTACCAACTCTTCTCCTTGCAGAATTCAAAGGTAAAGAAACAAAATCAGGAGGAATTCCTCTTACTGATGATCTTGCAGTCACTTTAGGCATGGAACATGTTGCAATACTAGTGTGAAATCAGCCCTATGGAGTCGCCAAATAGATCTTTAAATCTTTAAAATATATTTCTACAGCTTTTTGTCTGAAAGTAACTTTTCTCTGCTGTAAAATCTATTATAGATCTATTGTAACTATCTCTAACTTGCATGCAGATTTGATTCATGCTCCCATCAGGTGTGCCAAAACCTGTTATCTCTTGAAAGTGCACCCTGTAGAGAGATGGCTACGGGTGTTCTAATCTTGCAAAATGGATCACTCTCTTTCATAGATACAATGGAAACACCTCAGGTCTGTGGGTATATCTATTTTGAGGTGAGTCTCTAGTATCAAGGCCGTTTCCTTATTGATGTATCCTAAATTTAATTTTTGGGGGTTTAAGGGTAAAACGAAGACTGTAAAAGGATTAAAACTAGGGTGATACACCAAATTTGTATGAGGTCTTTGACTGAGTATATGCACAGTTGATATGGAAAGTATTTTTGATGCACAAGCCAACAATTTTCTAAAGAATATTAAGGGAAAACACTATGGTGTATTGAAGGAAAGTATCACAACAATACTGGTAAGTTAAACATGCACATTAATATCACAAAAATTATTGAATTTTCAACAAGATAAGATGATCAATCAGGGAACTTACATTCACAAGATTAATGGAACATACACAACACTGCAAATAATTGGAAAGGCAGAAAAATACTTCACATTCAAAGGCCAAAACTGGCAGTAAATTACTTCAACACTCCTGGATCTAAAATTCCTTCTCTTGTGCTTTTCCAAAGCACACAACATATAGAAAAATTATTTCCCACCCTCCATAAAAATAGGAAAGAATTGTAGTCACCCATGCATCCTATTTTTATTCTTCATCTATTAATAAATAAAGTAATAAAAATAGAACATGCAAATACAAAGAGGCATTAACAGCCATCGGTTATAACTCAGTCAACTATAGTTGACTTTTCTATTTTTAAGAAAAGCATGAGTGATAATTTTCTAAAAGTAAGTTTTTCTTGATGAGAAATTTTTCTTCTTTGTGCATGCTAATTCATATTCTTGTCTGTTCTTTTGTAAAGGCATCCAACCTTATCCATTTGTAGTGATAATATTAGGACTTTCTAAACATGGTTGAATCTGGTGAACTCAGGACTCGGATTAAGGTGCAAAAGTATTTCAAACTTAATCTTTTTTGGTATTTACATTATTGAGCTCCATTCGAGCTAGTAAAGCTCTCCTAAATTTTCCCATGGCCACCATTTCTGACTGATCAAGATTAACTGAAGATTTCTGTAAAGAAATTTGTCTTTCATTATTTCAAAAAAATTTGTCCATGTAAGACAAATTTGAACTACAAATGGGCCTAGAAAACTTTATTTTTCCATTTCTGATAAAGATTGTGCATTTTTAAACATTCAATCTACCCTTCCACTTCTAATTTAGGCCTAACACGTGTCTTTATCTGGTGTCAGCAGGGTCGTATTCAAATTTATGCGCTCTTTCTAAAATAAGGTTCAAAGTTTCAAAATCAAAAAAACTTCTAGTGATCCACATTTTTGCCTTGGGTTTTTGATGGTGTGGGAAGAGTCACGGGAAATTTTATCAGTTTTCTCCCTTTATTCAAAAATGGCTCAAAATCTCAAATCGACATGATGCTCCACTTTTTACTTATTGAATATGTTTCCTTGTTCAGTCTTCAACGGGGTCGCAGGTGACTTTATCACTTTTCTCCTTTTCGAAAAAGGAGCTCAAAATCTCAAATTGACTTGATGCTCTACTTTTGACTTATTTCAATATGATTGAATTTTGATGCTTCAACAGAGTCACGGGTAATTTTTAAACTTTACTCATTTTAAAAAAAAGCTTAAAAGTTTCAAAGGAAAAAAACATTTCGACGCTATGATCCTCCGCTTTTACTTTTTGATGTGGCTAAACATTTGAATTTTTCCCTTAGCATTAGTAGGGCCGTGGGCCATTTTAGGAATTTACGCCCTTTTGGGAATAAATCTAAAAATCTATAAAGGCTCTGACAATCCACCTTGACTTTTTTGATATAAGCTCAACACTTGAAATTTTCCTTTGACATGAGCGGGGTCATGGGTCATTTTACAACTTTACACCCTTTACAAAAATGCCTCAAAACACAAAAAGGGTCCACCCCTCTACATCCAATTAGATTTTGTCAGGATTGCAGGTCAATTTGACATATTTACAAAATCATGAAAAGATGCTAAATTCGCCAAAAATACCCACCATTTTAATGTATCAAGTTGGGGTTTGCATCGATTTTCTTGATCAATTCTAAGCATTGATCTTTGTACTTTTGATTTGTGGCTAATGATCTCCAATTCACTCGATGAGTTAAGTTGCTTTAGTTTGATGAATAAAACACTTGAAAGCCTAAGTCTTTCATATTTTCATTCTCAAGTTCTATCTAAGATAAAGGAACTATGCAAAAAAAATTCCCAAGATGGAGGCCATTGGAGATGATATTTCAAGCCCAGTTTATCTGCATCTATAGTTATGCTGAGCTCAACTTTGGAACTATATGTTATTTAATGGCCAAAATTTTGATCACTTTGAGTTTTTGGTTGGCTTATATTGCAAGATTTGGTCAATTTGACCAGTTATGTTGCTTTGAATTTTGCTTTTCTTTAAAATATTTGTGTTCTGTGAAGTTGTACAAATATTCTATGGTTGCCATTGTTGAGGTTTATGAGCTCAGTCCTTTCTATATCATCGTTATTTTTAACAAGATGGTAGCGGCTTCGTGTTTTCTTTGTAATCTCATAACTTTATATTGCTCATTTCGATGAGTATTGAGCTCACCCTTTTAATTTTTCTCTATTATTTCATCTTCGAAACATTGATACTCATTTTTCCTTTACATTTGAAATGTCATTTCTAAAAACATTGATCTATGAGTTGAAAATCGTTCTGGGTTCCCCTTTTGGCTTTGAATTTGATGATGGTTTTCTCTACTTCAATTTGAACCAGTGAGTTCTTGATCCTTACTCTGATTTTAGTACCCATTAATGGGTCTTTCTTGATCAAAGCTAGGATTTTCATTTTCTTCCTTAGATTGAAAACTTTATTCATTCCCTTGAGTTGTATTACAACAAATATGTATATGAACCTTTAACTTTCCTGCTCGAATGAATAATTTTTCTGAAATCTTGTATCTGCACATGTATTTTTTCAAATTGTGGCTTGAAATATTACAACCCAAATTTGGGTATCACTCCTTTAACATGGGTATTCGTACTTCTTTATTACTTCTAGATTTTTCACTCTTCACCTGCACACTTGCGAAAATAGTTAGAAAATATTTAGGCTTTTTGGCCTCTCTTATGTCCAGGGTTTCTTTTCTTCTTTCTCCTTCTTTTTGAGTGAGTAAATCATGTATGCAATTTTGATCTTCAATTAATATATATGTCTTGTTATTGGAGATCCATATGCATGAATTAGGATAGTATAGGAATAGGGATTGTAGCCTGAGCTCATAAACTGATAGTTTTCTCTTTTCTTTTTTCAGGTATAGTGATCTCAGCAATGAAGATGAAGAGGGAATAAAGTTAAAGATGAGGATGCATCAACTAAAGGAAAAACCTCGAGGCAATTATGGGTTCACTCATAATCCTTTATTTTCTCTTTCATGCATGTGTACCTCTTATTATAGTAGATGTACTTTAATTCTTAGTTACATCCAATAGCTTGTGTGGGAACATATAAAATTCCTTATGAATAAAACATTGAATTCTTAAAATGAGTTGTGTATTTGTTTATGCATTTCAGATTTTTGTACGGATTGTATGATGAAGTAAACAACTCAATAATATAATTGAATGTCTTAATCGTGAAGGAAAGAACATTAAATAATAACGATAACAACCAGTAATGAACTCTAATTTTTGCAATATGAAATTATTTTTGTTGTTCCAAAAAATAACATTTCATCTACTCTATAATTGGATGTCTTCATCAAGGCAACACAGTTGTCCTTTGGGGTTCTGTGTTCTTTTTCTGAAGATAGTCATGAAATTGTAGACTATTTGATTTGTTATGTTTTGTAACATCACACATAGCTACAAATTTCATGTAATCATTACTTAATTCAACAATAACAATATTGTTTGAAAGAAACTCCCCTAGCTTAGGTATACTTCACCAATGTTATCCATCGTAATGAAGTTTCGAGTTGCCCATTTTTACACAAGTGAAAATATTGTCATTACAAGTATTTTTGAAACTCTGATAATATAGATAGCATAACTACCAGCAACCATATAGTTGCTACCAAAAAGAATCATAATAGTGACTTTGTGGAAGGTAATATCAAGGTGGACATGCATTCTACACAATATTAACCAAATGACACCTATGATGATACCATGTCAGATCTTGAAGATATACCTGTTGAGATGCTAAATCCTCAAGATATTCTTCTAGTTGGGGTGCAACCAAGAGTGCATCAAGATATCACACATACAAATACTCAGCAAAATGAAACACAACAATCAAATTCAAATTTTGGTTCACGAAAGAGGAAACCAGGTGATTGTGATATTGCTCAAAATTCTACTCAATAAAGTAAAACATTGAAAAGGAACACGAATATGTGGACCATTGGGAGGACATACAAGTTTGATTGGGTTTCCAAATTTATGTTTATCAAACATGTAAAACCATCTAATTTATAAGAGATCTCATCTGAATGTACATGTACAATATGTACGTGGAAATTGGGAAATAAAAATGTAAATGAAGCTAGACACTATAGAAGAACATTGTGGAAAACAATATTTGACTGTAACGGGGGTGGATTTCTTGATTTTTTACCATTATGTTTAACTTTTTTTTATATTTGTGAAATTATTTGATATATTGTTTAGACTTTCTGAGATAAAATCACACAATCGATTTGTACAAAGAGGGGAATATTTTTCCATATTAAGATGTTTATTTCATTAGACATTCCAAATTTTATACAATTCATCATCCAATATTGCACTTGAAGCTAAATCTACGTCCACATAAAATTCATCATCATCCATATATATTTTAATGTCATCATCCACATCTAATGTTATCATATAATTATCATAATCCTAACACTCCAATTATTATTAAAATAATTATTTATCTATTTTAAATGTGTAGAAATGTCCTTTTCCTAACACATTCCATTTTAAAAAAAACAATTATCCATTCTAATGTCATCATATCATTACAAGTAGAGAGAAGAAGATTTAACTCTTAGTATTAAGATGCCTGAGTCATACCATATTCCATATTTTCTTAAAACAAATAATTAACCATTATCATAACACCATCACATTGAAATGAAACATAAACACCACATACATTGTACAATCTAGAAATTCTATACATAATATATAGGAAGATATAAAATTAAATATTATAAACTATTTCAAATTTTCAAATACCATCATATTCAAATATCAAATTTCAAATCCAAATAATAAATTTCAAATGCCATGACCATCAAATTCAATGTTTCAAATTTTCAAATATAGATTATAAAGTATTTCAAACCCTCAATCAAGTTCCCACCCTCAATCATGAAATTTTTCAACCCTCAATTTTCTGCATCCCCTTCCCTAATGGCTTCCACTCTTGTACTCCTTTCCCCATTGGATTCTCCACCTGTAACCCTTTTCCCAATGGCTTGAATAATCCCAGAACTAAAGAGATATTTTGCAACACTGTCTAGATTCTTTAAAATTCTTTGTTCTTCCTTTGTTGCATCTCCATGGGATAGCAAAATTGGATCTACACTTGCCTTGTTTTTTAATAAAATTTTAGGGTTGAAGCCATGCTCTTTAATTATCTGCTTCAATGTATTGTTTTTTTTGTTAACCAAAACAATATTTTCCTTCAAATTCTTCACCACAGAAAAACTTTTCTTCACGGTTTCTAATTGAACTTGGAAAATCTTTGCTTGACTCTTCAAATTTTCATATTTTAACTACAAAAAAGTAGTCTCAACTAAACATATTACTAAAATAAGAAAAGCTCAAATTAACAAAAAAGTTGTTTCAAAGTAATAATAGTTACAACCACTCTATCTCTTTCGGCATTTACAATTGCTACCAGATCCTTGTCCTCAGACCATTTGTTAAAATATGCCTAGTATTTAGTGCTAATATTTTATAATTTGTTTAATTTATTATCCAAAATGTCATCTTTATAGTTGTTTTTATACGCGATAGTCCCACTTCTTACTTGGGTAAGTAAGTAATCCATCTCCGTAGGTTGATTCTAGACTGCAGCGTATAAACTGTCCCGTTTCCAATAATTTTAATAACAACTTATTATCTCATTGATTGGTAATTTTTCCCTTTTCTCCCATTCTATGAGATGACTGATATGAGGTACAATAAACTCATTGACATGGGATTGACAATCATAACCAATAAAGTTCTCTAAAGGAAATGGTAGAAACTGTTCACTATCTGTATTTGAAGAAAATGATCTCGCTGGAGAGGTATGGGGTATTTTTGGTTGATCATCAAGTGCTACTTGTTTCTACCTTTGTGTGGCCTAATCTTATTTGTGATAAAATAAATCAATATTCAAATAAATAAATCTAAAGTGAAATGTAATAAAATTTGAATAAATTACGTTGAAATAGAAGTATACCTGCTAGCCTTGAATCATCTAACATGTATTTAAAAATCATATTGGGTCATTGCTATCAATTCCAAAGTAATATTCATACAAATTTATATTATTTAAAACCAATATTCCCGTTGCGCTAGGAACGCCACCAAGAGAGAGATTTGGAATTCGAAACGAGGCAATGTTTAGTGTCGTAATAGGGGCCGGAGGAATTGGCATGCGTTTACCAATGTTCTTTTTTCCTAATCCTTTACTTGGTATTTTGAATATTATTGGAGGAGGAGAGTGTGGTGCCATTGTCTGTACAAAAGTCAAAGGATTGCAATGTGCTAAAACGTTTAAGAAAAATCATATGAAAAAAAGTTAAACTATTTAAAAACTACGAAATTATGTGAAGTACTAATCAAAATTTGTAGTAAAGAAATAAAATAATATCTTTTTGTAGAGGGGTAGCTTGTCATGGTGCTTAAGGTGGCCATGTTGGAGTAGTAATTGGTGGTTTTTGAGCTGTCTGTTACTGGTATTGCTGAGGTGTTTTTTGAGAAGATACAATCGCATACGACTGATATGTGTGAGTTGGTGAAGATAGTTGACTTTGAGAAGTACATGTATAGTCCAAAGTCCCTTCAATGTTAGCAACAGTCAATTGTATGTCAATTCAATATGGTAAAATTTAAATGGTAAATTGAAAATACAAAATGTGAATTTGTAAATAATAAATGTTAAAGTATTACTTCTCTGGCATTTAACGAATTCAAATGGTTGGTGGTCCAGAGATGAGTGAACTTCCATTTCAAATTATTAATTTGGAGATGCCTCAGTGTGTTGTTGGCATCTTGCTCTTGATGCTGCCTTTTTTCGAGGAAGGGCCTCAAAAAATATTCTCTGTAAATAGTAAATATTTAATTAGATTTGAGATGAACATAGTGTTATTCTAATGTCGAAATACAAAACTTTAAAGTTTATACCTGTTGTTCTTGAAATGGAATTGAAAAATTCTTCAACGCCTCATCCGTGCAAGTAGTAATTGGTTTGTCTTTTAAATTTAGAAGAGCCTCATAATAAAAGGCCAAGGAGATAGTTTGTGGAGTTAATGACTAGTTTTTCCGAAAGCGTTGAATTTGTAATGTCATTTTGTAATTTTTTTGGATCAAAACGTGCACCAATCAAATTTTTTCTTTCTGATAGTTGCAAAAATGTATGCAATAGCCCAGTTTGGTATATCCATTTGGCGACCCTACAAAACTATTCTGGCTTGAAAGAAGGAAATCATAGAGGCAAGAAAGTGGTGTGTAATTCCTTGCGTATCCACACCATGTATAGATTTATTACCATGAGATGCAAATGCCAAAAAACCATTGGAATTAATATCAATTTGAATTGTATCAAAATTATATATTGAATACCAAATGAAAATTGAAAACAATTTACACTTATACTCAACATAGAACTCGAAAGTCAATTCAAGGTACTTCTTATCATCTTCGATGAGTTTTTCCTTCGTTTTAATAATGGGTAAATTTTTGAATGGGAGGCCTATTAACCGATGAATATCAGCTCATTCGATACCGAATTGAAACATTCAACCATCATCCACAGTAATAGTAAACAAGCCACCCTCTATATTGTATGATGATAAAAGGTAGTTCATAATTTCATGGTGTATTTTGAAATGGGGCATCCTAACAAGCCCAAAAAAGTCACATGCATCAAGCAAATCCTTGTATTTTTAATTCATTTGTAAAACTGTTTGGATGTGGGGGTGCAAAAGGTTCCTGTAGAGTATCTTTCCCTTAGATAGGGCTTATGGGTTGACTGGATTTTCCTCTTGATTTTTATCTTGGGCTTGGGCTGCACTTGTAATTTCCATGATAGTTTTCCTTGAGCTTGATTGCACTAGACCAAGATTCCTATAAACAAGAAAATTTAGGAGCTAGAAAGTGTAAACATGAAAATGACTGGTGCCAGGGTATTTATAAGAGAAAATTAGGGTTTCAAATCCTAAGACACACGACAGAACCTTCATTGACAAGTGATAGGAAGGTTTCCTATCGCTCATCAACAAGATTTGTTGACGCGTGATAGGTAAACTTTATTTCATGCATGAACAAGATTTCTTGTCATGCATAAACTATGTGTTAGTGTCTACAGTCTCTCCCTCAAATAAGAGAGTGGGAGAAAATTTAGTTCTCGAAAAAATGGAAAATTTTCCTACAGTGAAATCCATTCTAACGATATTCGTCGGGTATTTTACATCTATGATTTCTAAGAGGTCTCTTAAAATGAACCCTGGAAAATGTCACTGAATCTGAAAACAAGAAAAGGAAATATTGTCAATCACGAGCTCAAGGTTGATCCATATTCCTATACTATCCAATTTTGTGCAAGTGGATATCCTAGCATCAGGAGGTATAAATTACATGAGGATCAAAGATGCAACTGATGAAAACAATTTTCTCTAACAGCATACATGATTCATTCACTCAGAAAGAAGATGAGAGAAAAACTATGGAATAAAAGAGAGGCCAAAAAGCCTAATGTTTTCTAACTAGTTTATCTAAATGTGCAAATACATGTAAGAAGAAAGAAGTGATACATTATGTAACTTGAATAATAAAATTACATTTATTTCAGTATATACTAAAGTATGAATATACAAAGAATGTGTCTGTACTAATCCATAACAGTGAATGAAACTTATAATGCAAGTTTAGTACTATAGATTCTAATAACTGGAATGAGACAAAATTGTAGTTGAAACAAAATGGAAAAGAAAATCTAAGAAAATTTCGATATGGCTTCACCATGTAAAATGGGCATTTTTACATCTTTCCATCATGTTATTTCAAACTAATACATGCTTGAAAGCTGTAGATAAATCAAATAGTAATATAGAAAGGAGATAATGCATGGTATGGTCAAAGATAACAGTTACTAGAATTCAGCTTCCAACAACAAGCCATAATTCAATGGATGTAGGATGCAGTTACCAACTCAAAGAAAAGAAGTGTTACAACTTGATCAAATACAACTGAGAAAGAAAGGACCAAATTCACATTTCTCGGTAGTCTTTTCCAAATGTCATCAAGAAGGATTCAATAATGCTCAAGTAATGCTCAGACATCAACTCAAAAATGGATTATAAACAAACAAGTTGTCTCAGAATGGAAAAGATCTCTCAGAAAGGAACAAGAAGGTAACAAGTGTAAAGATCATCTTGTAAAAATCCATTCAAACCATCTACAACTACTTTTTAGTCTCAATAGAAAGAAATCATTTGCAAGCATTTAAGAGTAGCCAACAAATTGTAGGTTTGTAAGACAACCTACAACCATCTAACTTACGAAAACTGCCAAGTAATCAGTGCGGCAGTAAGGTTTTCAGCTCTTATTATACACAACCTCTTCAATGGAACGATACAACTTTGAAAGAATGTAAGCTACCAAGAGGAACCCTTTTTCAGTTTGGCTCAGAGTAAAAGAAATGTTCAATATAATAAAGTTACAGCTACACAGAGCACAAAAAAAACTATGCAAGCTTATTCAATAGGTTTCAACACAAATTTTCAACCAATTACAATAGTGCCAATTGGGGACATGATCAAGTTATTGCAGCAGGTTCACTTTAGCACAACCAAGCTCAAATTGGCTAGGAAGAAGTAAACAAATATGGCATTCTCTTCTCAAAAGTAAAGTGTTTAGCAACAAAGAATGAAAGCAGTATTCAACGAAAACCGTAAGAGTTTGATAGAGGATCAAGTTGTAGCCATCCATAATAACATAACAATCCACAGAAAAAAAACCCAAATGCAGTTTTACTTAAAAAAGAAGCCCCAAATATACAATTCAAATCAAATAGATCTCTTTCCACACAAGAAAAGATATAACATATCTCACAGGTATAGTTTCAAGAAGTTAACGAGCCCACGTTTTGGAGATTGAAATTGAGATCTCAAAGTCAAATGCACAGTCAAAGCTACAACAAGGTAGAGCTCAAGCAACAAAGTATGAATTCCAGTAGCTCACTATAATAAGGAGTAAACAAATAACTTTCTACAAATACCCAAGAACTCAGCTATGGAAATAATTTTTGCAAAAGAGTGTAAGTGTGAGCTACATACAAGTTCGAACCATTAACAATAAATAGAAGCTTAACATCCAAAACAACATCACAAGTTGTCTACAAAATGGAACCAATCCAAGCTTATGTTAAAGAAGAAGAAAGGAAACGCGAGTTCATTCCAATTGGGCACGAAACAAAGTAGAAATGACAACCGTGTTTGGAGTAAGAGAAAAACAAAAAATGCCCAGATCTATACAATGAAGTTCAGAGCTCAACTTTGGCAAGGAATGAAAAGTGGGAAGTCAAAAATGGACTAGTTTTTTACCTTTTGAAAGCATAGTGGCCATTAAAGATCAAACAAAGCTCAAAATATCAAAATACATCCATGACTCAAGTCACAAGAAGACTTAGAAGCTTTAAGTAGTGGAAACTTGCATTTGACAACGAACACACATGTGGGTTTTTCCAGTTTTAAATAGATGAAGCATATAATCAAGAAATTCTCAAGGAATCAACTCAAACCAATAGAATATGGCCGTGAAAAGGAAGAATGCCCAAAAAATGGAAGGATAACGAGGAAATCAGAGCTATGAGTTTTCAAATTACAACAAAGGAGAAAAACAAACATCTTTTGCAAACCCAACACAAAAGGAATAGAGTTTCGAATAAATTATGCAAAATGAGCTAACAAGAAGCCCCAAATTTACAAGGGAAATGACTTGAAATAAATACAGATAAACCCAGATCTGGGTTATTCAGAATGAGACATTTTTAGTTAAATTTCTACAATTCTTACAGATTCAAGGAAGGAATACATTTTATTCTCTACGGTCATTCATAGTTTTTCTCAAACAATCAAAAGGACTCAAAGATAGTAACAGAACTTACCGGTTAGAAATATTTTATTCAAACCCTCGAAGATTTGAATTGCAGATAATAATGGCAACCCTAGTAACATATGATATCTCGAGAGCATAAGTCATACACAAGAACACAGAGATAAAATAAGTATTCCGAAAAATATCAATACATTTTGAAAACACGTCACCAAATAAACAGTCATGATTCTCAAAGAAACAAAAGCTTACCATTATTTCATCAAAAGGCAACGCAAAGATCACAAAATAACAAAGAAATCGAGCTCCAAAGCTCTAAACAATGGCGACCGAGAAATTACAGGCCAGAAAGGCTTAAAATCAAAATCCCGAGAGGTCCAAATAACAGACAATCCAGATATTCAAGCTCAAAAAACTCGAGAAGGCCAGTTATGGTGGCCATATAACTTCATAAAGAGCTTAAAAAGAGTGAAAATCAAATAAAGATAAAATATTTTTAGTCACAAAGCTTCTCAGAGCTTCACAGTGAAAAATACAAGGAAACAAGCTTCAGATCATCAAAAATGGTGGTTGAGTTAAAATTTTGCCATAGCTTCACCGCTTAGGAGAGAAAAAACAAAATGACAAAATGATAAGGCTCTGAACATTTTTTTCCATGAAAACCCAAGGGTAGAGTTAGGTTAACTCACCCAAATCAAAGGTACACAAATCAATAGTTCAGATCAAAGGAGACAAAAGATCAATGGTCAGAAACCCTTTCCAAATCCTATACAACCCACCATGGTTATAGTGTCACCGGCCATCTTAATTGTAGGGTTAGAACCCTAACCGAGGGTCAAAGAGATCGATGTTTAAAATGGAACAGGTACAACAATCAACGATCAAGAAACAATTATCAAGATCAATGCAAACTCGCGGACTAACCATGGTTACAGAAGCATCCATGTGTCAACCAATGATGAAACCCTAATTAGGGTGTAATTGAGTAATCCATCACCGACATTTTAGAGGGGTGAGTCACTGTGGGAAGGGGGTCAGCTCGCGTCATTCAAATAATCATTGCATGTCCTTGGTTAAGGTCGTATAACATATGCCAAAATAATCAAATACCGACAACAAATCACAATGAAATGATAATAAAAATGGTGGTCGAACATAGTATGCAATGGTAACCAAAAGGTGGCTGAATGTATAGGATGACATTCCTTTTAAAAGTGACCTTTGTTATCTTAAAACATAATAATGTGCCAAGTCAAAAGGGGTGGTCAATCCAAAATAAAGACAAGTGCTAAAATCTCACAGTGGTCCCCACAGTGGGAGATTTTAAAAGGGAAACAATAACATGGTGCATTCTTCATGTGACCACTAAAAGACAAATAGGATGTCAACATCAGAGGACAAGGAGCCTTTTAAAAGGCATATTACCTTATTTTACACAAAATAAGAGTAGAATATTATTGCACATGTTCTCACAGTGGTCCCTACAATGGGTGATGTGGAATTGATCAACTTTTGCTAAGTATAAGAGACAAGGCATTATTTTACTGGAAGGGAGATTATTTTTTACATGTGCATCCAAGAGATAGCCTAAAATGCTATTTTTGCAATTGCAAGTGTATTAAAATTGTAGATGTCACGTCAAGCACAAGAAGACAAAGATTTCATGCATTGGAGAAGACTTGCTTATCAAACAAAGTTTCTTATTAGCAGAATTATTCACCCAACATTATTAAAAATAGAATAGTCAACTGCAATTTGATTGAGTTATATTTTTATAACCAAGGCTATTAATGCCTCATTGTATTAGCATACTTATTTTTATTCCTTTATTTATTCATGATAAAGGATAAAATAGGGTGCATGGGCGAGTACAATTTTCAGTCTATTTTTAGGATGGGTGGGATGGATAATTTTGCTATATATTGTGTGCATTGGCAAAGCACAAAGGGAGGAAGTTTTGGACACATGAGTGCTGAAGCAATTTTTCCAGTTTTTTCCTTTGAATGAGAATTATATTCTGCCTTTCCAAAAAAATTGCAGTCTTGTGTATGTCTTATTAATCCTTGTGAATGTCAAATTCCCTAGTTAATCATCCTACCCAGTTGCAAAATTTAGTAATTTTTGCATGATATTAGTGTTCATGTTTATCTTATCAATATTTTTGTGAATCATTCCCTCAATACATCAAGTGTGTTGCCTTAATATTCTACTAAAAACTATTGGTTTGTGCATCTAGAATCCATTCTCAGATACTTTTGGATGTACTCATTCAAAGCCCTAAATAAGTTTAGTGTATCACCCCAGTTTTTTTTAATTCATTACAGTCATTTTTTTACCCTCAAAACCCCAAAAATCAGTTGAGGATACATCAAGAAGAAATCGACCTTGATACCAGAGACTCACCTCAACAATAGGTATACCCACAAACCTGAGGTGTTTCCATTATATCTACAAAAGAGAGAGATCCATTTTGCAAGCTTAGAAAACAGTCAGCCATCTCTCTACATGGTGTACTTTCAAGAGATTACAATACTAATAAATTAATAGTCAACTTTAAAGTAATAATTTTTTAATTTTTTAAAAAATCAATTTGCAAGATTAGGAATTTCTACAATTAATAAATTCCTTGGTTAAAGTCTTTCTACACATTATTCATTTACTTCCTAAGTTACATTTATAGTTTAAATCATCTAATAAGATGCATTAGTTTCATTAGTTATCATGCATCAAGATTACATTATTTTCTAACTCAAAGGTTTATTTGATTTTTCCTAGCCACTAAGTGTCCCCATTCACCCCATTACCCATGTTCCCTCTTTTTTTAAATAGAAATTTACATTCCCACAAAATACCTCTCACTTAAGTGAAGTATGGTTTAATTTGGGCCATTGGATTGAATCTATCCTAGCCCTTCGATTAAGAATGCCCTAAATATCATTATGGTTCCCTTTTTAATTCTATTCTTCCAAAAAAAAACCTCATTTTCTCATTTTGTTTTACAGGTTTTGGAAGAGGACAAGGACGAACCATGAATGAAAGAAGAGCTACCATGAAAAAATATCATGGTTTTAGTTGTAAATATTTTATTATTGTAATATTTCTCCTTTTTTTAATATAGAGATCCTACAATGGATCTATTTTGTTCTTTAAATGTAACATCTTTTGAGTTCAAAAATTGGGGAAAACCCTATTTCATTTAAATCTATGCGTTTTACACATTTGGGTGCCAAAAAGAGTTTGGAATGCTTGAACAATTAAATTTAATTGATTCCTAGTTGCTCGAAGTTTCCTTTTAATGGATTTAAGCTTAGATTTTAATTAATTTTAAAACTAAGTTTTTCACAGAAATTTTTTATTTTTTTGTCAAAACGAATGAAACCGCCACCCTACGTAGGTCGGTGGTCTTGTGACTACTTACCTGCCTTAGGGGTGTATCATCGATTGTCGTTTTGTGTTGAGCGACGGTTTTTTTCTCTGAAAAGATAACCTTCAACAATGCATTTTTTCAACAATTTTTCTTCTTAAGTTCATTTTTAATTCAACAACAATTTTAATGATGGTGTCTTCCATTCATTGGCTGGTAGAGTGATAACCTTTCTAGTTTCCTACACAAATTATATAACATAAAGTCATTCTTTATCCTTTTCTTTTCAATAAAACGTAAAATTGAGTATAACAGTAACTACAATTCATTCTCTTTCACAAATTAATTTTTTCCAACAAAACAAAAATAACTCAACAACACTTACTTTATATACATATTTCTCTTCCAAATATACATATATATCTATATTGTAACTTTATATACATATAAATTTAGGTGATTTTTATTTAAATCCAACTAAACAAATTAAGCTTCGTTCTTTCACTACAACATTACATATTTGAATAATTAAATATACAAAGATTTCTTCATTAACTCAATCACTACAACTTGAAATAAATGCAATATTACAACTTTTTTTCAAGCATACAAAGTTACAGTGTTCCACTCAAAGTGGGAATAATAGAATGATAAAGTTACAACATAGAGACTTTCAACAAGGCAAAAACACAATTATTCATTTCAATGTCTTTTCTAAACTTCATAGCTTCAATCTTGCATTCTTCAATTCTTCAATAACTTGGAACACAATACAAAGAAAGGTAGAATAGGTGACACTCTCCGCCCAACCTTTAATCCAATAAGAGGAGAATATGTCCCATTATTGGCCCCAGAGCCCCAAGAAAATAACAATGAGGTATCTTGAGCATCATTTGACAACTTTTTACAAAAATGATTTCAATAGAAACATCCAATCCAAAACATTCAAAACAACTAAATGGACATACTCAACAAAATTTACAATTTTATCAAACAACACATAGGCTTTATATCCAACCAAAATGAGAAAAGGAATATCGGAACCATCTACTTTTTCCTCCCAAGTGAAGTTGGAGTTTCACCCAAAGCCTCCATGTGCATAATACAAATGACAAAACATTCTTATTTATCCCCTTACAAGTATGATAAAATATGTCCGTGTTTTCCTTTTCACTCCCCATAGGTGAAACTCCCTATCACACTACCTCCATAATGCATGCCTCACAGCTCCCTCTTCCCTCCCCAATGGTCCCATACATCCATATTCCACTCCCTCCTTAAGGAATACTACCAAACCACACAAATACACATTCCCAACACTCATACAATATTCATCAATAACAATTATCACATATACAAATAGAAATAAGAAGATAACAAAGGTGGAGATCCTACCTCTCCATCAAGCTTCCAAGAGTCTTCACTCCAAAATATTTTTGACACCTTCAAGCCAAGCACACTTCAAAAGAAACTCCCACAAGCTCCAAATTCCAAAAGTGCAAAAGAAGGAAAATAAACAACTAAACCCAAATACATAAAATTCAATAAATAGATAGAAATGAGATGTGAGGATGATGAGGTGACTCCATATAAGATGTCACTTCATCACTCCTCTATTCCAGCACACAATTCAAACACCATGCCAGAGACAATAAATGAAAATGTAAGATTTATCACAAGCCTACATGACAATCTAACTTGCACACCATGCCTAAAAAGGACAATTAATTGTGGTAAGTAGGAAAGTGTAAATATTTACACTTTTTTACACTCCAAAATGCATAAATAAGCCCAAAATTAACTCCACATACCATAGGTATAGTTTTTGGGTGAATTTAAGAGGCATGGGACAAGCTTAGATTTTCCCACAAGCCTCCAAATAATCCTCCCAAGTCAAAATCCGAATTTTGAAGTTGGGGAAGAGTACCCAACACAAATCCAACTTCCATCCACAATATTTCAAGGACTGTCTACCCTCATAATTATCCAATTGTCACATCCTTATTTTACTTAAAAAATTAAATTGGATTAGATAAATTAGAAACATTAATAATTACTAATAAAATGACTACAATTTCCAATAATTAAATACATAACAAAAAATAAAACACACAAAAAATTAAAACAAGGAAAAACATTTCACCCCGCGGTGACACATGATATGTCACTCCCCTTGGGAACCCTCATAACTATGCATGAAATAACACCACATAAACATTAGACACATGTTGTCAAATTTTTCCACGTTACAAAACACTCAATATGCTTCCATGTTTGGTCCCCTATGCCCTTTCAATGTATGTCATAAAATATCCTTGGAATACAAATGGAATACCTCTCTGGCCGCACTGTCAGATCAACAACATCGAGAAACAATACATATACATAGAAATCAATAATATTCATCTAAAATTAAGTAATTTTATCATCTATCAACATATATAATAATTTGATTATAACATCCATGAGATTATAATTCTACTCAGAAAATAAAAATTATAACGTCTCATTATAAAATCCAAATAATGTAAATGAACATATATCGAACTATCTACCAATGTCATCTGATGTATCATAATCAAAATGTGAATCACAACATGTGAATAGTCCAAATATTTGCATAATCTATCATTTAATGCTCAAAATATAATAATAATAATGTCTAAGTATTAATCCATTAGTAATGTCAACATAATGAAAATAGTGTCAAAGAGGAGTGGGCAATACATCTCGCTCCTCTTAGACTTGACTTCCTCTTGGAAGTCACTGAAATAGGTGTGGAAATTGGGTCCATAACAAAGGAACATACTCCCAAGTGGTTTTAGTCTCATCATACCTATCCTAATTGACTCGCACCTGGTCAATATTGCAGCCTTGAAAGGCTAGGATCATGTGCTCTATGATGTGCATGGTCACCACAGTCATTTGCCCCTACTCATGTGCCTACAATGTGGTCCAATCCATGACATGTGAGCGATCTGGAATGTATGTCTTAAGACAAAAACATGAAATACATCGTGCATGCGAGACAAGATAGGTGGTAAGGCTAGATGATAAGATAGGGGACCGATACACTCCAATATCTTGAATGGACCCAAAAATCTAGGAAATCATGCCCACATCATAGCCAAGGTCAAATCTCCTCTTATTTGTATATTTCTTTTGTCTATCTTGTGCCTCCTGAAGTCTCTTCCTATTAATAATAACGTACTACTCCATGTCCTATAACAAAGATAGCCCAAGAGATACTATCCTCGAATCTGTCCCAACTTTGTGGTGTCCTACACTCCTTTCCATAAAGTGCTTGAAATGGAGCCATACCAATAGAACTATCAA
Source organism: Taxus chinensis (assembly GCA_019776745.2). Taxonomy (NCBI): domain Eukaryota; kingdom Viridiplantae; phylum Streptophyta; class Pinopsida; order Cupressales; family Taxaceae; genus Taxus; species Taxus chinensis. The sequence continues at coordinate 61,319,653 of CM034154.1, read as the reverse complement.
AGTTTTTATTATAAGAAAACTCCACTAGGTACAAATAATCCTCCTACCTCAACTGCTAGTCCATGACGTACATCCAAAACATGTCATCTAAAATCTTATTCACCCACTTTGTCTATCCATCTATCTCTGGATGATATGTTGTACTAAATTTGATACTCGTCCCAAGAGCATGTTTTATGGTAGTCCAAAAATGATAGGTTTATAAGGTATTTCAGTCACAAATAATATTCCATGGAATATCATGCAGTTTGACAATCTCATCTAAGTATACTCGTGCCACTGCACTAGCTGTATAGCTGGTCTTCACCAGAGAAAAATGATCCACTTTCATCAATCTATCCATTGTGACCATGATGGTATTATGGTGGTTTCTTGACATTGGTGTCCTTACTATGAAATCCATGGAAAAGGTGTATATCATCCACTCCGGTATATCATCCGGGTAGAGAAGGCTAGCTAGATAATGATGTTTGGCCTTCACCTTCTAACACTCTAAACAACGTGACACAAATTGATCTATATCTCTCTGAATAGCTATGGAATGGTACAACTGTCTCAAGGTAGCATACATCTTCTTCACCCTTGGATAGGCTGAATAAGGTGTACGATGAGCATCTACCAAGATATCCTATCTCAAACCTCCATCCCTAAGTACATAGATCTGACCTCTATGTTTGATAATTCCATCTAACTCTATTGAAAATCCATTAAACATCCCCTCTAGGGGTATCTGAGACTCAATCTATGATCTAGCTACAAGGTAGAAGATGTAATGTGGAAGTTGTCACAAAATCCTGTTCCACAAATTTTTACAAATTGAAGTAGCCATTACCAAATGTCTCTGTCAACTCAAAGTGTTTTCAATTGCATTCTTCTTCCCCTTCACATGCTCTATCTCCATCTATTACTTGCTTAAAAAATCCATCCAATGTCATTGATGATCATTGATAATGGGTTGTGTGAAGAGGTGATGTAAAATCAAATGGCATGTCTTGAGAATGAACCTCTTGCCAAGACAGAAATGATTCCAACGCACCAAATCATGTACTACTGCTGCAAGTTGAGGGTCATGACTCAGATAATTGAGGTCATGATCCTTGAGTTTGGAAGACTCAAAGGAAACAACATGGACCTCATCCATCAAAAAACCTCCTAATCCTACCAAGGAAGCACCTATATACATAGAGAAATCCCTCTGAGGGTCTTACACTACAAGAATAAGTTTTTCATAAGGCATTCCTTAAGTGTACTAAATTATTTCTCACATCCATTAGACAAAACAAACTTATTCCCTTTCCACTAAAGGGAAGTGATGGGGTGCGTAATCTGAGAGAAGCCCTTAACAAATATCCTATAGTAACTTGCCAACCCCATGAAACTACACACCTCCATGACATAGGTTTGGATGGAAAAATCCATAATAAATCTAATATTGGAAGGATTGATTACAATACGTTCCCTAGAAATGATGTGACCAAAGTATTGAAACTATGACTTGAAAAAAGCACACTTCTAGAGGTTCCCGTATAGCTGTTGCTCACGAAGACAATATAGAAATTAATGAAGGTGTTCCTTGAGCTCATCACACATACATGAGCATATCAGAATGTCATCAAGAAACACGAGGATGAAGTAATACAAAAATGTCTTGAACACCACGTTCATCAAACTCGTGAATAATGTTGGGGCATTTTACATACCAAATTATACCACCATGAACTCAAAGTGGTCATATCTCATGCAAAAAGATGTCTTGTGGATATCTTTCTCCATAATCCTCAGATGATGGTAGCCATACTTAAGATCAATATTATAAAATATAGTTGCCTCCTTCATCTGATCAAATAAATCATTTATTCATGGAGGGGGTTAATGATTCTTTATCGTTACTTTGTTCAGTTGCCTATAGTTTACACACACACATGAAAAGATCCTTCCTTTTTCTTCACAAAGATCACTAGTGCACCCCAAGGAGATACACTAGGAAAGATTAGGCATTTCTCAAGAAGGCCCTCAAACTGTAACTTGAACTCAAATATCTTAGGTGTGGTCATCCTATATGGTGCACGTGTGATAGGCTCTGATCCTGAAACTAAATCAATACAAAAGTATATCTAACATCGGGGAGGTATCCATGAAAGCACACTAGGAAAAACATCAGAACATCCATACAAAATGGGGTCATCATGAAGTGATGGTCCATCAGTCTCATCCTTTGATTGGTTACTACCAATCATGGGAAATAACTGACAACTACATCGTGCACACCACTTTAGATGCATAGCGAATATGGTGCGAATAGAGATGGGTATCATAACTCTAAATATCACTAACTCCACTCCCAAATCATCTACACAAGATATAAACTTTATGTTACAATCAACTATATCTTTGTGCAAAGAAAACCAATCGATGCCCAAGATAACTCCATATGAACCCAAGGGAAGGATACGCAGATCCAAAGTCATGGTGAAGGGTCTTAGGTCCACTACACACTCATTAACTAAGGATTCCACTAAGAGCTAGGCTCCAGAATCCATCTCAACATCTTAACTAAGGCCTTGCCTAACTGCCACTGACCTACATCACTCTACTAAAGATGGAGAAATGAAAGAATTGGATGAGCCTGAATCAAATAAGATAGGTGTAGAAATACCACTAATGTTATATGTGGTCTCAATCACTGTGCCTTGTTGTCCTACTTGATAGTTGTCAACTGAAACATAAATCTTCTAACTCCTATCCATGTTACCAACCATAGGCTCGAAAACTGGTGCCTTACCCATACTAGCAAGGTTCTAAGGGCACTCTCTCTATTGATGACCATGTACACCACACCCATAACAACTACCTTGTCCTCCCAACTGAGTAGATACTCCTCTAGGTGGCATGGTAGACCATGTTGTAGAACATGATGATCCTACCATAGATATTTATGGGTGTTACGGTGGATGTAATCCTACTAATTATTCTCTGGCTGGAGCCTATGTCTTGTTAGGCCCCTCAGGTGTAGGTCCCATACCACGCCATCTCTTACCATTATGACGTTGTTGAGGTTGAAAGGGTGGTCACACATGTTATTGTTACTGTTGAGGAGTAGGAATCCTATAGGAATAATGTGTTGAAGTGTGTTCACCATGAGGAGAAGGATATGATCCCCTTGACCTACTATCATACAATTGTTGTATTTCTCCCCTTGCTCTATCATGAGCCTTCTGATTCTTCCCCTAGTTTCCTCTCCATGGCCTCTGATAGTGTCTGCAGGAAATGAATGCACACTTCCCCACCCTAGTCTAAGTTTAGGCCCCTGATAAACATATGAACCCTATTAACATGTATTTGTTAGCAATGCAAAAAGAGTTGGAACTAACACCTAATAGTCTTAAAACAAAGCTAAATTAAATTCAATGCACCATCATGCTTAGAGATTAAGAAAATATAATCTACTAACATCATTGCATTAGAACATGAACAAATATTCAAACTAACATGTTAATCCATTAATTTACATCTCTATTGAATGCTTAAAAATGAAATGAACCTTCTTAGATCCTTAGCAAACAAAGGTTTGACTATATGTTTGAATCTCAAGGTTTTCAAGAATGGAGTCTTGTCAATCCATGGCTATAATACCATTTGACATATCTCCATATGACTTCAAAAATTGGGTGGATGAATACAAGAAATGAAAGAAGCTAGCATCTCCAATGAGGAATGCTCCAAGATGACAAAATTGTTATAGAGTATTTACTATATGCTTCAATTTTGTTTCTCAAGGAATAGGCGTAAGTGATGCCACTTCAAATATAGTAGACAAATAAATTTTGAAAGTGTAGAATAAAAATTAGTAGAAGTAATAGATTCCCCCTCGAGTGTCGATGGGGTGATGAAAGAAGGCAATCGACGATTGAAAAAGGTGAGAGAAAGGATCGAGGAAAGGAGAGATGCCCCCTTGATTATCAATGAGGTGATGAAATAAGGTGATCGATGATCGAAAAAGGTGAGAGAAACGGATAGAAGAATGGGTAGGAGCAGGATGCCCCTGGTGAATTAGAATAATAGTGTTGATAGGAGAATGATGTATAGGAGGAATGAAGATGGGAAGAAAAAGAGAATGATTTCATCCAGTGTATTGAAACAACTTTATTGTCATCATATTACCAAAGATTTACTTCATTGGTCCTTATTACAAATATAAGCATACACCAAGAGTAGAATGACATGAAAATCCATACTACGAATAATTATCCATTGCTAAAAACACCAACTCCATGCAACATATAAAATGCAATGCAATACGAAAAAGTAAAAGATGCCTAAATCCTTGCAACACACATAATGTAATGCAATACAAGAAAACAAAAAAGATAACTTGACAGAGAAACTTAATGCAATGTTTTTGTTATCAAGCTTTGATTCTGACCTATGTGAATTAACAACAAGGGTTAAAATATGGTGGCCCAAGCAAGGATGCATGCAAGGGAAATAATAGAGGACACTTGGGTCCTATGAAAATCAATCATATACTATGAAACATTACCAAGTAACTCATTATGCCCCAGAGTACAGACATAGTAAGCAAACCAACTTTGTTAATTGAGATACATCAAGATGATCCGCGAGTCACTCACAAGAATAGGCGAGAACTAAAGAGTGATGTTTTGTAGGATCATTTATATTGTTTTTTATTTTTCTTGAAACATATTTGAATATTTTTTTGATTTTATATAAGTTTTATGAAGCTATGTATAGGAAGACAAAGAAGCGTGGATGCCCCTAGTGATAGATAGGATGTACAAGGGTAAAATGCCACACATATGAGAAAGTGAAGATGTGATATGCCCCAACGATTAGATGGGATTATTCAAATAAAAACTCTTCACAGATAGAAGGGGGATTAAGGCCAAAAATATGTTCAATCATGAGGGAGGAAGGATGCCCCCAGTGTAAGATGGCCAAGAAACACATGATAGAAAGGAAGTGGGTGATTGATTTATTAAAGGGGGACAAAGGTGTCCAAAAACATATAAAAAGGCCATCCTATACATATGGATGTTCAAAATTATTTTTGAAGAAAAGAGGATGTTATGAAAAAATTTAGATGGTGGTGAATGAAAAATTAGTTAGCCCAAGGCACAAATCATGAGACAAGACATGCGCTAAAGCAAGAGTTTGAACAAGGTCCAAAAAGTAACACTTAGTAACATACTAATCTTGTTTACTCATTGAGATCCCGTGTGTGCAAGTGAAAATGAATTACCTCTTGAAGGAAAGAGTTGATAGATAGTAAGTGAGGACACTAGCCAATATGTAGGAATTATTTAGTTTGAAAGGTGATTTGTGAATGGATTATGGAAGGAGAACTGTACATTTCTTCACTGTCGACTAAGCATCCATAGACTTGATGGAGATCCATTTGATTCTAATCACAACATTTCTCTACTGTCATTTAGGCGTCCATAGCCCCAATAGATATTATTGGAAATACCCCATGAGAGAGTTATATATCAATTTTCTTTTTCTTTTAGATTTTGCTTTTTGATTCATTGATTTTGATTCTTTTTCTTGTTGAAAACTTATTTCAGCTCTCTTGATTGACAAGGGGTTAAGAATCAATGATGTCTGTATGGAAGGATGTGGAAGTGATTTTTGATGACGAAATTGGATAGTATCAACAAATACGCCCAAAAGTTCTTCCCATAAATTTTATTAGATGAGAATAGTGATAGGAATCTCTAAGAGGTCAGTCATTATTTAATTTACCAAGGTTATGAAAGACCAAGGTCAAAAAGATACCATAGATATAAATGTCACAAAATGCATGTGAATAAGCTAACCACAATAACATCGAAGGGATGAAAATGGTAAATGAATTACAGATGAATATGAAAGAAATGGAAGAAAGAACATCCATGTGTACACAATACCTGATTGCAATGTTTAATCTTTGTACCTTTGATTTTGTTTTTTTAATGTTTTAATGTTTTCTCATTTTTTGTATTTCTGAATTGTTTTATGATGTTTTATGCATTTTTGGAATTTGGGACCATCAATGTCAATCTGCATGATAGGATCCAATAATGATGTGTGCGACTTCCTTGATAAGTGAGACTAAGTGTGTTTTTTTATCAAGAGTGATATTATCCCCGATCTCGATGATCGTAGCGAGTTCAAATTCAACAAATGACTATGATTTGTTCTAAAATATGGGTTTTGTATGTGGGATTTTGAGTTCCCTATCCATAATTTTTTGCAATTTGCGCCATACTTGATGGGTACATTGGTGTGCATTATTGAATCATGTTTGATTTGTGATTTTATGATCATTGGAGTTGTTGATAGCTTTAGATATCTTCATATTTTTTATCTTGGCTTGATAAAGAACCTGTCTAGGTTTCTTATAGGCTAATGCTTGACTTCTTTGATCCTGAGAAATGAGAGAAGAATGTGGATGTTTAGAATTGATGAGAGGAATGGCAGTGGGTTTTCCAAAATCTTTGGTAGAAGAATAATGTGATGGAATTAATGGATACGGTCCAAGGATTGAAGAAGGTGGGGTACTGGGAGGTGAGCCATATTTAGAAGATGAAGGGATGTTAGGATGTGGCCCAAGAATAGAAGAAGAAGGGATACTAGGATGTGACCCATATATAAACGATGAAGGGCTACTGGGATGTTGCCCAAGAATAGAAGAAGAAGGGCTACTAGGACGTGACCTATAGATGTAATATGATGGGCTACTAGGATGTGGCCCAAGAATAGAAGATGATGGAATACCCAGGGGTGATCCATACATAGATGACAAGGGGCTAGTTGGGCATGCCCCAAGAATATAAGATAATGGACTACTCAAAAATGTCCCACAAATAACAAAGGGAGGGCTACTAGAAGGTGACCCACACCTAGATGAAGATGAAGGGCTACTTGACATTGAACCCATAAGCAATTGTGATTGAGGAATTATGATAGATAAAGAGTGATTGGGTGATGAGAAGATAGGCCATGGATCAATGCAAGACCAATGAGTTTCATCACATAATGAAGAATGTGAAGATGGAATAATAAGAGGAGGATCAAATTGCATGATTTGAAGCTCTTCCTTTGTTTCTTGATAAAAGGAATCAAAATTTTCTTCAGAATATACAGGCACATCAAAGTCTAAAGAGAATCCCTACTTGTAATATTCTAAAGGAATATATTCATGTGCCCCTATAAATTCCCTGATTGTTTCTTCATTTTGAAAGAGGTCAATTGGTATGATATGTTGATCGATCACCAGGGGTTGATTGGAAGAAAGAGGTTCACTTGGTGTGGAAGACTTAAAACATGTTTAATGATGATTGATAGAATAACATGATGTGGGGGACGAAGAAGATGCGTAGCTAGATGTCTCAAGAGTAGAATAAGGTGGTGTGGACCCACCTTTACAATGGTATATCATCTATAAAATAGTAGGATTAACTCCAAAGTATGTAGATTGTGACAGATGGGTCGAGTCAAATGTTTGAATCGACGGACTTTGAGTCATATGAATCTTCAAAGAATGAAGAATTAGTGGGGGTGATTGATGAAGAAGGTCTTGTGAGGAAGTGGAGGACCATGATTCAAGAATCACATTGGAAGAATAATAACAAGGGTCCTGTAAAGAAAGAGAGAACCACAATTTAAGAATTGTATTAGATGTTTGATTGGAGGGATTTGGAGTTACATATATCTTCAAAGGAAGAAGACATCATTGACATGACTGATAAAAGGGGTCCTACAAAGAAAGGGAGGACTGCGACATAGGATTCATATTAAATGTATGATGAAGAGGTTCCTGCGAAGACGTGGAAGACCATGACATAGGAGTTACATTAGATGACTTAGGAGTCAAATTAGATGATCTGAATAGTATTTTGGATCCGAAAATTAGTTTAGATCTGAATCATCAGAAGAGTCAGAGGAAATCTTTGGATTGGAATCCTTAGAAGAAGAGGAAATGTTTGGATTAGAATTAGAAGAAGAGTCAGGGGAAATAAATAATAATTTAGATTAGAAGCATCCAAATCATACCATCGACTATGAGATGAATGTGGGGAATGAGTTACTCAAATGGGTTCTCTAGCATGAAGAACCAAATGAGGTTTGGTCATGATGGGTGTCTTTTGATTTTTACACCGAAATTTTGTTTCCTTATTGTCATATGTATAAGGGACCTTGCGATAATCAGTCATTTTTGGAATGTGTTGAGTTCAAAGGTCTAGACCTAAATTTTATGATCAAACTTCATCAAAGTGAAGAAGGTTTCATGTTGATTTGGGCAACATAACGACAACCAACTAGACATTTCACAAAGGTGGGGATGTTTGTGTGATTTTCCAAAAGGGAAGCTAATGAAAACATATATCGTGATGACTCATAATTGATAATCCAACAAGGTTTGGATTCATAAATACCAAAGGATGGATCAAAAGTTTAGCGATATAAAGGATACAAAGGAAATATTTCCAATGTTTAATTGATGCGAAATTTGCTTGAATGTTTTTTCTAAGGTCTGAAATATGTCTTCAAAAATGATCATGAACTTTAGGAAAAAAAAAGAATATCAAGAGGATCAAATACGCAAAGGATAAGTCAAACTTGATAAACAAGACAATATAAAAGAAATAATCGTTCAAAGGAGAATCAAAGTGATAAGCCAAGCATAACTATGATGATGATCTTGACTTGGGTAACAAGATCAAAGATGTTACCAATGATATGAATATGTCTCCACACACTTTAGAAATTTAACTTACCCAGCCACAAACATGGATGGGCGTAAATAGAAAAAAATTAATGAAACAATAAATTGATAATGCAAAGGAAGTCACTCTTATTTTGATCAAAAAAGTTTCAAAATAAAGTTAAGGAAGTAGATCAGTTGGGGTTGAAAATGTTGGCCTCACTTCGGTAGAGTTACGCATGACCTTAGGGAAAGTGAAAAACTAAGAAAAAGTAATGCTTCACATGTTTCATGGTGAAAAATAGCTCTCAACTCAAAATTGGCTTTGAAATGGTCAAAGTGGGCTCCTGGCCAAATATATCTTCCTAGGTGGCTCTCTCAACTAGGTGTTACAAAGTTGTCTTAAGCGAGCTCGATTTACCCAAAAAGTTGCAATGACTAATTTGGGAGTATCTTGGCTTTACTTTACCTCCTTCAAGAAATGTGGGCAACTAGTGCATTCATGTGTACTATCATTGGGGTCTTCATACAGACAACCGGTAATGCTAACTCGCAAGGAACAACTAGTCAAGTAGGTTGTGTGGAAAATTCCCGTTTCATCCATAAGTTTCCCTCTTGTGTGGACTACTTTGGGGTTCTTAGGACCACCCCCATTGTTGCAGATTAAGGCTTATGCCAAAGGGGTTATGTCCTAGTTTTAAGCGAACGAGACGTACCCTTATCTGAAACTGTAAATACATTGTTTTAAATGTGCTGTTATTTTTTATCTTGTTTAATTTGATGTGGTTTACTTGAACACCTTTTGGTAATCTGCATAGAAAATATATTAGTAGTTTTATTTTTTTTCGATTCCACCTTTCTTTGACAAGCATTTTTGGTCCTGTAAAATAGATTAGTTATTTTCATTAAAAATACTAAAGAGGATAAAACATCATTTTTTATTCTCAAGATCATCTTAAGATGCAAGAGAAGGGCATACATGATGTAGAATCCAACTATGAAATAAAAAATGGAAAATAGTTAGTTCAAATGAAATATTTGTTCTTTTAAACAAACTTTGACATTCATTCTTGTAACAATGATCATTTTTCAAAACAAAAAATATACATAGAAATCATTTCTGATTCCCAAGATGTGTGAGGGAACAACATACATGACTCTAATCTCATGATTAAACATGAAATGTTCATTAACCTCTTAAAGAATTCAAATTACCATCAAACATGTAAACACACCCTATAAAACGGAAGTTATATTCAAAATTAAACATGCAAGGTGTTAGAACATCAAAGACCAAATTTTCCAAAACGTTTAGACATGTTAAAAATGAGTGGTTTTATAAAAAATGAAAATCTTAAATTTTTGGTAACTCAAAAACTCAAATTTATGTTTCCATTATGTATTTATCATCAATATTTTCCAGCTCAACAAAAATGGAGTTGTTTCGATTTTGAGAGAAAAAGTTATGCCCTTGAGAGATAGGCTATGTACACAGTTCTACGTGTACACACCCTTCAAGTTATATGCAAGCCTATTTTGGCGTGTGCATGCCCTTTTAAGTGTGTTTGCACCTCTGTGTAAAAAAAATGAGAAGTATGCCTGCGTACACATAATCATGTATGCTCTCCCTTCAGTGTGTATGCATGCCCATTTCCATGTGTGCACACTCGGGAAGGAAAACAAAAGGTATAAAAGCTATGAAAGTGCATGTGTGCTACCTAAGAGATGCTTGTGCTAGCATATGGGTGCCTATGCTGGTCTGACAAAAAGGTACAATACCATAGCGGTGTGTGAGCCAACATAATGGTGCCTAAGCCAAGGTTAGGGTGGCTGCTCCAAGGTTTGGGTTCTTGTGCAATGGTTTGGGTGCTTGTGCTATGGATTGGGTTCCTACGCCACCCTATGTAAAAAAACACAATGAGAGTTATGCCTGCACGCACAAAATGTGGTGTGTGCTCCATTTCCTAGGTGACATAAAAAATACATCATTTTAAGATAAACTTCAAAAAGGTCAAAGTTTTGATATGTTATCTCAAAATTGAGAACAACCCATCAAAATTAAACCCCTAAACAAGACTCAACACATGTAAAGTTAGCAAAATCATAAGAAATTTAACATTATTTCACACATGAAATATTAGAATAAGACACCAAAAAGCTCAAAACAATCCAAATTTTAGTATGTTAGCTTGAAATTGACAAGAAACCCTTAGAATTAAAGCTCTAAATGAGATCCTACACATGGAATATTAGCAAAATCTTAAGAAATTGAACATTATTTTCCATATGTGTATATCAAGGGTTAGCCATAAACTTGAAATAACAATAATATTTGAGCTATAAATCTAAGGGACTAAGGACCCATCCCACTGCGTGTGCCAAATGTGTACATTTATTTGTTAGCAATGCAAAAAGAGTTAGAAATAACACCTAGTAGTCCTAAAATAAAGCTAAATAAAATTCATTGCACCATGATACTTAGAGCTTAAGCAAAAATAATATAATAACATCCTTGCATTATAAAATGAACAAATATTTAAACTAACATGTTAATCCATTAATTTGTATCTCTATTGAATGCTAAAAAGTGAAATGAGCCTACTTAGATCCTTAGCAATCAAATGTTTGATTATATGTTTGAACCCCAAGGTTTTCAAGAACGGAGTCTTGTCAATCCATGGCTACAAGAATATTTGACATATGTCCACATTACTTCAAAACTTGGGTGTATGAATACAAGAAATGAAAGTAGCTAGCCTCTCTAATGAAGAATGCTCCAAGATGAAAAAATGGCTATAGTTTATTTACTATATGCTTCACTTTTGTTTCTCAAGGAATAAGTGTCTACAAACCCTAACTTTCTTGTTCTGCATGTAGTCCACATACTAGAGCATATCCAAAAAATGACTCTCATACTCTATTATTGTCATGGCAACTTGTCATAGATCATAAATCACATCAATCCATTATAACATGAATCTCATGGATATGTATCTATTCTTGAAGTGCTCCTCAAAAATATCCCAAGTGACTGTATCAGAATATACATAAAGCTTCTAGTGCTCAGTCCTCCACAAAAATTTGGCTTCATTTCTCAAAAGGTGGATAACAACATGATATTTTTTGTTGTTAATACAAGGACATAGCTTGAAACATATACTCAAGCTAACTAACTATTCCTTGGCCTGAAATCCTCTCGTGTCTCTAGCAAAATCTAGTGCGTGTAACTGTTGTATATATCTCCCCCCTGGGTAAGTATAGACAAATAGAAGAATATGAAAATCAAAGAAACTTAAAACCTAACATTTATTTGTGGCACCAGTTGCACCCCTGACGTAGATTAGAAGGCACCAACATGGAAAAAGTTGAACCCCTGGCGCAGATTAGAAGGCGCCGACATGGAAAACGTTGCGCCCCTGGCGCAGATTAGAAGGCACTGACACCACACTTTCACTGCCTATGGCACACTTAAAAGTATGTTGACATGAGGATGGGTGCACCAAGGTGTACCTTTAGGAGGTGCAACATTTTGAGCGTCGATACCCCGAACCTGATAGGAAGCAAACCCTGACCTAGATATTTAAAAGGCCATAAATTTTCACAGGGAGCTTGGATTTAAGCAAGGTTGGACTTTTCAGAAAGCTTACAAGGTGTGAACAAGTTCTTCGGAAATGAAAAAATACAGTTTTCCATTTTTTGGGTTTGCTAGGGTTCTCACCTACTGCCATAATGAGATGAATTAAATACAATCTGGAGGTGGTTGGGGTAGATTTTGAATTCCTCTCTCTTCCCTCTCTCATTCTTCCTATAAATTATAAGGAAGGGATTCTTTCTAAAGGTTGGACATTCTGTTTTTCCCCTCCCTTCTTCTCTTTGGCAGGTGAATTTGTGGAGTTCAAACCTCCCATCTACAATTGTAATGCAACTTTGCCTCTTGGCATTTTGTAGTGTATTGTACCAATCTTTGGAGAAAATAATGCATGTCTGTGGATGATTCTCAACCCCCTCTGTGTTCATTTGCATCCTCCTAATTTTTCACTGCAATTTGGTTATCTTTGCATGATCTTGCATTGCATTTTAATGGTTTGTGTTTATTGGTAAGATAGGTGTTATTCATTCCTCGATGCATCACCTTTGTTAGTTTAGGTTTATTTTTATGCATCTTCTTACCCTATCTCCTTGGCAAGTTAGATTAGGTTTTTTGAGTAAACCCTCTACATTTTTATGTGTGCATCTGAACAGAGGAATAGGGACCGACATTCATCCAGAGAGATTTCTTGATTCGCAAGGTCCCACACTTGGGAAAATCTCCATGTTATGCAATCGCACGGAGAGTCTCAACCCATCGAGTTACAGACATTCTAAAATTTTCCTTCATAATTTCTATTTCATTAATGTATGTATTAGGAATAAGATGTTGTTAAGTATAATTAGTAGTAGCATCTGATAGAAGATAACGGCGCTGCCAGTACGACATTGCCAATAATGTATAGTATGGTAATAGTCAAAAGTACAATAGGAATGTTGTGGTAAAAAGTAAATATTTGTTGTAAGTGGTCTGGTAATGTTAAAATGTCAAAGTTGGGGTAAGTAGAGAAGTAGGGTCTACATGATTAGGAATTAGAAATATTATATTGGTAATAAGGACAAGGAGTGAGGTCATAAATATTTTGTGTATTTTATTTGTAAAAAGTCTAAAAATGTGGAACCCATGTGAAATGATAAGGTTTATCTTGTCTTAAAAGATAAGCTTACATGTACAGATAAGAGTTAAGGTATGGAATATGATTCGTCAGAGTGGATTTCTTATCCTATCTTAGAGATAAGATGGATAAGCCTGGAAGTTCTATAAATAAAGAGGCCACCCCCCTCATTTAGCATAGAAGGAAATAGTGAGAAATATTTTATGAGTAAGTGTGTAAAGGAAGCCATCAATTTGAAGGTGTGTTAAAGAAGCCATTGAGAGGTGTAATTGTGAAGTTTCTTCCATAGTATTGGTGGAAGGAAAGTTAAGTCAGTAACACTTGAAGTACCTCATGGGTGAGATTGTAAGAATTTCATGTTAATATTATAATTTACTCTGATATTTCAGATTTATCATCATTCCTTCTTATCATAGTCTATGGTATTCTTGTGTTATGTTTGATGTTGTGTTTCCAGATTACATCCACCAAACTAAAGGCTGTGCATTAGTAAATGATCATAACACAAGGAGTTCCCGGTGAAGAATTATCATAGTGCCAGATTGTTGATGACATTTTGGTTCCGTTGCTGGGACCATTCCTCGTTGGCGGATTTTCTAGAGAGATATTCCCACTTAGTCAGAAAACATTTGGAGGATAAACTTGTGTTTACTGTGCATAGTAGTTACCATGGTAAAGTCACTTTTTGCGATGAATAGTATTTACTACAATAAAGGCTCTTTTTACTGTGAATAGTATTTACCACAATAACTTCACTTTTTACTGTGAATAGTGTTTACCACAGTAAACTCAGTTTTTACCGCAGTAAGTCAAGTTTTACCATAGTTTACCATGGTCATTTCTATTTTCTATTATAGTGATTCCAATTATTTTTGCACATAAGTCTTGTTGATTGTACTTGTGGGTTGATATTTCACTGTGGTTACTTTTGAAAATGGGGAAGATTCCTATTTTTTCAGCCCAATCTAATGAAGATGCTTCCTCTTTCATTCAAGAGTTTAAACAATCTTGTATTTGTAATGGACTTATAAGAAGGGAACAATGGACTAAATTTTTTCCTACCTTTTTGGATGGTTCAGCCCTTAGGTGGTTTGAAACATTAGGTGATAATGTGAAAAACTCATGGGATTTATTAACTGAAAGTTTTCTTGAAGAATTTGGTGAACAACAGAAATATGTAGATCTCATGATCAATATCACAAAGCTATCCCAAGGAGAGAAGGAGAAGATAAGGGATTATCATGCTCATGTTCTAGAGCTAAGGAGGAAGCTCGATGCCCAGATCCGGAAGGAAGGATTAGCATATGGGTTGATGAATGGCATGGATAATCTCCTCTGTAAGAACTTCATTCTTGGGATGAAGCCAAATATCACACAACGAGTGAAGTATGACTGCCCAACTACCATTGAATAAGCAAAAGATATTGCAAGAAGGTAAGAAAAAAGCATGGAAGAGGAGCCCAAAGAAATTGTTGCTAAAGTAGAGCCTACACCAGCACCTTTGGTCCAGAATCCATAACCACTCTCGTTGAGCACAAATATTTCTTCTAGTACATCTACTGAGTATGAATATCTGCTCAAGAAGATGGGTTAGTTAACTATTAATCTTCTTCAAGGAAAAGAATTTAGTTCTCAGGGAGGAGATAGAGGTCCAAAAAGAAATATTTCTGAAGTTGTATGTTATGGTTGTTATAAAAAAGGTCATTATAAGTATAATTGTCCAGATAGTCCTTCTACATCTGGTACACAAGATAATGATAAAGGGAAAGCACGTGTGAATTCTTTTGATGTAGTAGATAAGAACATAAATAATGAAGTAGATGTGTTTGTAACAAAAAGAAAGAAAGAAAAAGATAATCAAGATGGAAATGATCCTAAGAAGATGAAAGGAGAAACTAGTAAGAAACATAGGAGAAGAAAGTTGGGTGTGCAGGATTTTCTTATTTCACAGGGACAAGGACCATACTCCATCTTAGAAGATCTATCCAAAAGGCCTGCAAATATTACATATGGTCAACTCTTGGCTATGTCTTCTGAGAAGAGGTGGGAGTTGCAAAGTGGACTCAATGCTCGACGAAGGAAGGAGGTTGAGGTCCCTATTTTGGAGGTAGAGGTAGATCCCTACGCTCCACAAGCTGAGGTATTATGTAATGGTATTTCAATTCATGATGTCTTAGTTGATGGAGGTGTTGCAGTTAATGTAATGACTGAGTCTGTAATGACTATGTTGGGTTTAAAAATTGATCACCCCTCAACACTTATGTTAAGGTCATTAAATAAGGGAAAAACTAAACCAGAAGGTGTAGTTTCAAATGTGGCAATATCTGTTATGGGTGTTGTATGTGTGGTAGACTTTCAGGTGATGAAAAATGGTACTTGTTGCGTACCCAATGTTGTTAGGAAGGCCATGGCTAAGGTGAGTTCATGCAAGAAACTACTGGAATGAAGGCTTCATGACACTTGGACATGGTAGAGAGAGGGTGAAGATAAACGTGATCCCTCGGCATCATAAGGTAGAACCTGTGGATTCAAGTGATGAAACTAATGATTGGACATCCTCTGATTACTCGAGTACCAGTGAAGTGGACACCGAAGATGAAGAAAGTGAGGTTGATGTTTCGGTCATGGATATCCTTCCAGTCACACCAACTCATGACCCCATAAAATTATCTGAAGAAGAAATTGATGATCATCTCCAACAAATAAAGATTAGTGATGTTGTGATGGAGAGTGAGAAGGAATGCTACCTCCAGCTCTTTCGAAGGTACATACACCTATTCACTTTGGATTACAAGGAACTCCATCAAGTAAGTTGGGTAGAACATTCTATTGAGCTGGTAGATGGTGCTAAGCCCATAAATCAAATACCATATAGAATGAATCCTAATTTTTCCAAGATTGTAAAAGAAGAAATAGATAAGTTTCTTGATGTAGGATTCATATTTGCTATGGAGAATTCAAAATGGGTTTCTACCATTGTGATCTCAATAAAAAAGAATGGGAAGCTACGCATTTGTGTTGATTACAGGAAGCTCAATAAGGCAATAAAGAAGGATCATTACCCTCTTCTATTCTCAGATCACATCTTGGACGAAGCAGCTGGCCAGGAGTGTTATAGTTTTGCTGACGGATATAGCGGATACAACCAAGTTCGTATAGCAGAGAAAGATTAGTTGAAAATCACGTTCACCACTCCTTGGGGAACGTTTTCTTATGGAGTTATGCCTTTTGGGTTGTGTAATGCTCCGGAAACGATCCAGCGCTTGATGAATAGGGTGTTTGAACCCTACATTGGGAACTTCATTAGAGTATTTCTAGATGATTTTTGCATCTATGGGAGCAAGATGGACCACCTGCACCAGATGGAGACAACATTTCAAAGGTTAGATGAAGAAAAATCCTCACTAAACCCTACAAAGTGTGTCTTTTGATGTTCTACAGGTGTTTTGTTAGGGCATGTTGTATCTAGAGATGGTATTAGTACTGATCCTGATAAAGTTTCAAAAATCAAAGAGTTACCAATTCCTATGAATAGAAGTAAGTTGAGATCATTTTTAGGCCATGTGGGTTACTATAGAAGGTTCATCAAGAATTTCTCAAAGATTTCACAGCCACTAACCCAGTTCTTGAAGAAGAATGTTACTTATGAACTAGGAAATAAGGCGCATGAAGCTTTTAAACAACTAAAGGAAGCCTTGGTGTCTTCACCTGTTCTAAAGAATCCAGATTGGAGCAAGCCATTCATTATGTACACTGATGCCTCAGATGCAGCACTAGGAAGTACTCTAAGCCAAAAGGATGAAAATGGGAATGAACATCCAGTTTACTTTGGGAGCAGACAAATGAGTAGTGCCGAGGTAAATTATACTATAACTGAAAAAGAGGCTCTAGCTATCATTTTTGTTGTAAAGAGGTTTAGGAAGTACTTGCTAGGGAAAAAATTTAAAGTTGTAACAGATCATCAGGCTCTAAAATATATTGTAAATAAGCCTAACCCATCATGGAGGATAACCAGATGGATAATTTTGCTACAAGAATTTGAATTTGATATTATAGATAGGCCAGGAAAGAAGCATGTCAATGCAGATGCACTCTCTCGAGCCTATGATGGTTTAGGTTCATCTTGTGATGATGATGATTTCCTAGATGTAGCATTGTTATCCCTTGACACAATCCCTAGTGAATACATAGATATTTGGAATTATCTGAATGAATTCAATTTTCCTGATGGTGCGAATGCAAAGACTAAGAGGAAGATTACCCAAGCTAGTCGTCCATATTCTATTCTACATGGAGTATTATTTCGAATAGGTCCTGATGGACAGTACAAGAGGGCAGTTGGACGTGATCAAGGGAAGGAACTAATAGAAGAATTCCACAATGGTACATGTGGAGGGAACTTCTTTGGACAACTTACAGCAAGAAGGATCTTGGATGCAGGTTATCACTGACCCACTCTTTTTAGAGATGGTTATAATTATTGTAAGACATGTGATATTTGTCAAACACATGATAACCGTAAGACTTCATCAGCTCTATTATTCCCTATTCTTCCACTTGGTCCCTTTGAAAAGTAGGGAATAGACATTTTAGGTCCACTTCTAACTACCCCATGCCAAAATAAGTATATTGTAGTTGCCATAGATTATTTAACCAAGTGCGTTGAAGCTATGCCATTGAAAACAACTTCTATGGATGAAGTGGTAAGGTTCATATATGAACGCATTGTCACCATATTTGGTTGTCCATTAGAAATTGTAATAGATCAAGGAAGCCACTTCATTAATGAGGTGGTAGAATCCCTAGTCAATAAATTTTCTATTAAGCACAGGAAGGCAACAACATACAAGCCAAGCACAAATGGACAGGTGGAATGAAATTTTTTTGTGTTGTGTCAAATTCTAGCAAAAGATGTAGCCTTATAGGTACATAAGTGGGATAAAAGGATTCATGCAGCATTGTGGGCATATAGGGAAACATCAAAGTCAGCAACAGGATACTCCCCATTTCAGTTGGCTTATGGCATTGATCAAGTTCTTCCTATTGAGTTTTATATTCCCACTGTCAGAGTTATGGAAAATGAAAGGATGGATGAAAGTGATTCAGTAAAAGAAAGGTTGGTACATCTTCATTTGTTAGAGGAAATGAGGGAAATAGTGAAGGATACAAGTTATAATAAGAAAATGAAGTAGAAGGAATACTTTACTCAAAAGATCCGTTGGTCTCCATTTCATGTGAATGACTTGCTTCTATTATATTATTCCAGATACAAAAAAAGAAGACAGAAAAAATTTCTTCCAAAATGGATGGTGCCCTACAAAATAGCAGTTGTGCACGAAAATGGTATGTACTGACTGGAGGAATTGGATGGCACTCCCATTACGAAATGGGTCAACCATGACAAGTTGAAGATTTTCCAAGCACCATAATAGTCTACTCCAAGGACAGAGTAGAAGCTAGGAAGGGGGAAGATGTCGACACTAAAATTTTCCTTCATAATTTCTATTTCATTAATGTATGTATTAGGAATAGGATGTTGTTAAGTATAATTAGTAGTAGCATCTGATAGAAGATAACGACGCTGCCAGTACGACATTGCCAATAATGTATAGTATGGTAATAGTCAAAAGTATAATAGGAATGTTGTGGTAAAAAGTAAATAATTGTTGTAAGTGGTCTGGTAATGTTAAAATGTCAAAGTTGGGGTAAGTAGAGAAGTAGGGTCTACATGATTAGGAATTAGAAGTATTATATTGGTAATAAGGACAAGGAGTGAGGTCATAAATATTTTGTGTATTTTATTTGTAAAAAGTCTAAAAATGTGGAACCCATGTGAAATGATAAGTTTTATCTTGTCTTAAAAGATAAGCTTACATGTACAGATAAGAGTCAAGGTATGGAATATGATTCGTCAGAGTGGATTTCGTATCTTATCTTAGAGATAAGATGGATAAGCCTAGAAGTTCTAAAAATAAAGAGGCCACCCCCCTCATTTAGCATAGAAGGAAGTAGTGAGAAATATTGTATGAGTAAGTGTGTAAAGGAAGCCATCAGTTTGAAGGTGTGTTAAAGAAGCCATTGAGAGGTGTAATTGTGAAGTTTCTCCCATAGTATTGGTGGAAGGCAAGTGAAGTCAGTAACACTTGAAGTACCTCATGGGTGAGATTGTAACAATTTCATGTTAATATTATAATTTACTCTGATATTTCAAATTTATCATCATTCCTTTTTATCATAGTCTATGGTATTCTTGTGTTATGTTTAATGTTGTGTTTCCAGATTACATCCACCAAACTAAAGGTTATGCATTAGTAAATAATCATAACACAAGGATTTCCCGGTGAAGAATTATCATAGTGCCAGATTGGTGATGACAGGCTCTTCATCTTGTCTTCTAGGTCGTGGTCCTAAAAATCTTCCACGTAAAGCGACATTACCATCCTTTATTGTCTAAAGTATATGAGAAAATATGTGTTCTACTTCTTGATCTAGGGGTGGTAGATCTAGGATCACATTAAATGACTTCTCATCTAGTCCGTACCTCCTGTAAAAACCAAGATAGGATTTAATTTATCATTATCTATGCTTTCTTTCATTTTTCTAAGTTTTCTACATTTTAAAGCATCATGCAATGTTGTGTATTCTAGGTTTAGAGTTGCACCAGGTTTTCTTATTGTGTTTCATGTTTCCAAATTTTATGGGGGTCCAGGCATTGAACCCACAAATATGATACCAAGTGTAATGCCCAAAAATTTCTACTCTCATATAAAATAGAAATAATAAACTAATATTCAAGTTTATGGTAATAATTTTTTTCTTTTGTTATAAAAGTGGTTTACAAGGTTAAACATTTCCACAATTAATAAATTCCTTGGTTAAAGTATTTTTATGCAAGATTGTAAAAATATGGAATTTAAATTAACAATAAAATGTTATTAATTTACTTCCTAAGATATATTTTCAGTTTAAAGCATCTACTAAGCTCCATTAGTTTAATTAGTTATCATGTATCAAGATTACATTTTTTTACCTTGAAGGTTTAATTATTTTTCCTATCCAGTAAGTGGCCCCATTCACCCCATTACCCATGTTTCCTTTGTTTTTTTTAAAATTACATTCCCACAAAATACCTATCACTTAAGTAAGGTATGGTTTAATTTGGGCCATTGGATTGAATCTATCCTAGCCATTGGATTTAGGTTTCCCTAAATATCCTAATGGTTCCCTTTTTAATTGTAGTTTCCTTGAAACAACCTCATTTGCTCATTTTGTTTTCAACGTTTTGGAAGATGAGGAGGAGGATCCATGAGAGAAAGAAGAGCTACCATAGCAAAAATTTCATGGTTTTAGTTGTAAAGATTTTACTATTGTAATATTACTCCTTTGTTTAATATAGATATCCTACCACGGATTCGTTTTGTTATTTAAATGTAACATCCTTTGACTACCACCCTTCCTGGGGGTATTTTATCAACCTCCACTCTGTGTTGGGTGGAGGTTCTGAAACCGTTGCTCTACAAACAGTGGCAGTTCTGTTCTCCGAAAACAAAATCTTGAACAACGCATTTTTTTCAACATTTTTTTTCTTAAGTTGATTTTAATGCAACATTAATTTTAATGAGGATGTCTTCTATTCATTATTTTGTAGAGTGATAACCTTTATAGTTTCATACTCATACTACATAACATCAAATCGTTCTTTATCCTTTCATTTGCAATAAAATATAAAATTGATTATAACATTAACTACAATTCATTCTCTTAAACATATTCAATTTTTCCAACAAAACAACAAGAACTCAACAACACTTCCTTTCAACACATATTTCTCTTCCAAATATACATATATATCTATATTGTAAATTTACATACATCCAAATTTATGAGATTTTCATTTCAAGCCAACTAAACAAATTAAGATTCCTCCTTTCACTACAAAATTACAAATATGAAAAATGAAATATACAAATCTTTCTTTATTCACTCAATCACTACAACTTGAAATAAATGCAATATTACAACATTATTTCAAGGATGCAAAGTTATAATCTTCCACTAAAAGTGGGAATAATAAAATGATCATGTTACAACATAGAGACATTCAACAACGTCAAAACATAAGTCTTCATTTCAATGTCTTCTCCAAACTTCATAGCTTCAATCTTGCATTCTTCAATTCTTCAAGAACTTGGATCACAATACAAATAATGGTGGAATAGGTGACACTATCCACCAAACCTTTAATCCAATAAGAAGGGAAGTCATCCCCTTATTGGCCACTGAGCCCCAACCAAAGAACAATGAGGGATCTTGAGAAAAATTTCGCATCTTTTTTACAAGAATGGCTTCCACAAAAACATACAATCCAAAACATTCAACACAACTAAATGGACATACTCAAAAAAATTGACAACTTCCTCAAAGAACACATAGGAATTATATCAAACCGAAAGGAGAAAGAAATATGGGAACCACCTAATTTTTCCTCCTAATTGAAGTAGGAGTTTCACGCAAAGTCTCCATGTGCACAATATAGAAAAAAAACATTCTTATCTCTCCCCTTGCAAGTATGCAAAAATATTTCAATGTTTTCCTTTTCACTCCCCGTAGGTGAAACTCCCAATCACAATCCCTCCAAAATGCATTCCTCGCAACTCCTTTTTCTCTCCCCAATGGTTCCATACTTACATCTCCCACTCCCTCAATAAGGCATACTACCCAACCACACAAAAAAACATTCATCACACTCATACAATATTCAACAAGAACAATTTGCTCATATATAAACGTAAATAAGAAGATAACAAAGTTGGAGATCCTACCTCTCCATAAAGCTTCCAATATTCTTCACTCCACAAGATTTTTGACACTTTCAATCCAAGCACACTCCAAAAGAAACTCCCACAAGCTCCCAATTCCAAAAGAAGGAAAATCAACAAGTAACCCCAAATGCATCAAATTCAATCAATAAATAGAAATGAGATGTGAGGATGATGAAGTGGCTTGATATAGGATAACACTTCATCATTCCTCCATTCCAACACATAATTCCAACACAATGCCCAAGATAATAAATTATCATATAAGACTTATTACAAACTCACACGACACTTTAACTTGCACACCATGCCTACTAAGGACAATTAATTGTGGTAAGTAGGAAAGTGCAATTATATTCAATTTTTAAGTCTCAAAAATGCATAAATAAGCCTAAACTGAACTCCCCATACCATAGGTATGGTTGTTGGGTGAATTTAGGAGGCATGGAAAAAGCTTAGCTTGTCCCATAAGCTTCCAAAAAATCCTCCCAAGTCAAAATCCGAATTTTGAAGTTGGGGAAGAGTACACAACACAAAATCCAAGACGAATCCATCTTACACCCACACAATTTTAGGGACCATCTACCCTCATAATTATCCAATTGTCACATCCTTATTTTAGTTAATAAATTAAGTTAGATTAGCTAATTAAGACACATTAATAATGACTAATAAAGTGATTAAAATTTCTAATAATTAAATACATAACACAAAATAAACAAACAAAAAATTAAAATAAGAAAAAACATTTCTCCCCATGGCCACCCATGTGAGGTCACCCCCTATGGGAAACCTCCTAACTAGGCATGAAATATCACCACATAAACATTAGACACAAGTTGTTAAATTTGGCCATGTTGAAAAACACCTGACATCCTTCCGTGTTTTCTCCCCTATCCCCTTTCAATACATGTGATAAAATATCCCTGCAATATAAACATAATACCTCTCTGGCCTCACGGCTACATCAACAACATCGAGAAATAATAAATATACATAGAATTAAATAATCGTCATCCAAAATTAAGTTATTCTATCATCTATTAACATATCAAATAATTTTATTCTAACATCCATGAGATTATAATCCTACTTAGAACATCCAAAGAACCATCTTAGACAAAGCTACTAGGAAGTAGCTGCAGTTGATTTTGTTGTCCTTGTTTGCTTTTTTGCTATTTTTTTGTGGATCCTTTACTGCTTTTTTGCAGTATTTTTGCTATTCTGTCTCGTTTTGGTAACTATTTTTTAGCTACTTTGAACATCATTGTAACATTTAGATTCTGATCCTTTTCGCTCTGGTTTTCTTGCTTATCCTGGCTTTTAGGCCTTCTTTTGTATTCAAGGGTATAGTCCCTTTCAAAAAACTATTTGCCAATAATAAAAAAAACAAGTTGTCAGTATAAGATCAAAATAATGCAAATCAACATATATCGAACTGTCTACCAGTGTCATCTAGTGTATCATAGTAAAAATGTGAATCAAAACATGTCAATAGTCAAAATAACTGCATAGTCTATCATCTACTACTCAAAATATAATAATCAAAATGTTTAAGTATTAATCCATCAGTAATGTCAACATAATAAAAATAGTGTCGAAGAGGAATGGGAACTAAATCCAACACACACATGTCACTGAAAAATATAATCATCATGTGTATACATAGACAATATGTATCACATGACCTAGAGACCATGACAGTAGCTACATAGTGCAAATACAATATCTAATAGTACATACCAACCAAGGGGAGTGGAAAGCCTCAATCATAACAATTCCTAATAATAATCACAAGAGTAACTCATAGATCAAAAAATGCACCATGAAAGAGCTCCATATACTTTCCAAATAATAATAATACAATTCTATATATCTCCAAAAGAGAAAGAATCATAGTGCTAAAACCAGGCTGGGTCACTCAACCATAGATCCCTATCACCTGAGTTCTCCATATCAGGTCACTTATACATAGATCCCCATAAAGAATATCATTTCACTCAACCATAGAGCCCCATCAACAATATCATGTCACTCAACCATAGAGCCCTATAAATAATATCAGGTCACTCAACCATAGAGCCCCATCTCCTTCCTTTATTTAATAAGGTCGGGTGACCCTATGGCCCTAGGCACATAAAGCCCCGTCACCCCCACCCAAGTTGTGTAGTAACCTATAGTTCAAAAAATACACAACGTTTTGACCCCCTTAGGGGGTATCCCCATATAATGAAGTGCGTCGATATGTTTAACCACTCCATGGTGAATCCCATGACCCTATTCTAACACATTACAACATTAGAACTAGCATAAAAATCCATTTCAAATGTCAAGTAGCAAAAAAAAACCCTGAGCCTTGGGCTAGGCAATAAAAATTTTAGACTTGAAAATAAAATTTTAAACTAAGAAAAACAAATGGTTAATTAGCCATAGTTAGTGCAAAAATCCACATGTTAGTGCAACAACCAAATAAAATTCTTAAAATAAAAGAACACATCAATCAAGAAAACTCTTGGTTCTGAAAAGAAAAGAGGTAATGATAAATTTATGAATAAAATACATATAGAGAAATAACAAATTACAATAACGATGTGGCCTTATATGGACGCCAAAGGGGTACTCATTGAGTTGTTAGCACTTGGATATCAAACCTCATCTCATAAAATTACAAGTCAAATAATATAATTCTCATCAACCCTACATGAATCATCCCTCCATACTCCCAAAAGACTCAACATAGTCTCAACATAGTCTAGGGGGGGTGTATATGATGCCATTCACTGAGCCTAAGGTGTTCGTGAAACACAATATACATGGTGACAATGCATACCAAACTAAATGAAGTGTGTTTTTAATCTATGTAAGAGTCCACTCCTTATCTCATACTTATCTCGAGTGACTTGTCAATGGTACACCAATTCTAAGGTACACATAGGTCATCCATATGAAAACCATATAGGGAGAAAAAAAAATGTATACATCGTCATCTATTGAGCCTAAGGTGTTCACAAAACACAATATATATAGTGCCCATTGGGCAATCTGCCATACATACCAGACAAAACAACCTGGATTTTTAGTCTATTTAGGACTCCACCTCATATATCGTACTCGTCTCGAGTGACTAGTCAACAGTACTCATTTCATCTCTCCAACATACACATTTTACCAATTTCTTCCCTCAGGGTTGGTTAGTGTAAGGTTCACAACATAACACATAACTACATTACTAACATGATGGTGATTCTCACACATTAACCATAGGGTCTTACACATGGTATATATACAAGGTATAGCCCAATCACTACTTTCATGGGTTACAATACATCACGTTTGCACATAATGCACCCAAAGTTCAAGTA
Source organism: Taxus chinensis (assembly GCA_019776745.2). Lineage (NCBI taxonomy): Eukaryota > Viridiplantae > Streptophyta > Pinopsida > Cupressales > Taxaceae > Taxus > Taxus chinensis. Next base: position 61,294,062 of record CM034154.1, on the reverse strand, counting down.
ATGTACAATAGAGGTCATACGATCACTATATGCCCCTTATTCACGACATGAACCATCACATATTACATGAATTATACATATGATGAACACAATGACTAACATTAAAACCTATAGTCAATTGTAATACAACAAGGTAATACACACAATTCATCACAACAGGTTGGTGACATCATGATACAATCCAATTCACTATACACCATTTTTTTCATACACACCATCAGCACACCTACATATCACAAAATAACAAGACACTCCAACACTCTGCAATCCGCAATACATTATTTTCACATAAAACAAAGTGGTATATCACACATGAATTCCTCATTGAATCTAAAAAAAGGAGAGTGAATACTCTCATCACAAGCACATCAACATGATAAAAAAAATGCACTAAGTGACATGCATAACACGTGCATTCATAATATCACAACTACTACATTATCCACATCACAACATATGCTACATTACTCTTCCCATCTCCACCACCACCTTGCAATATCATCACAACTCCAATCAATCCCATATGTTTTAGAGCATGAACCTCCACCCTGATACCATACGTAATTGCCATAATTTTAACACACAAATACAACATTAAAAATATCACAGTAATTTTTTTTTACTTACATTTCTAGATACATGACAACACAAGGGATAGCTTAGGACAACACATACTCATGATATTTTTGCACAAAATTTATCCCAAACTGGTAACATGAAACACAGATGAAATACATTGAGGCCACATTTCCCAAATGACTAGGCACAACACAATAATTCCACTATAGTATAAAATCCTGTATATGCACAATCCTTCACAACTCACTTTTCTGATTCGTACATTTGTTACAGTCATATTTTCTTATTGACCTTACTTATTTTACAATCAATTTTCATGGAGTCCTTCATTCTTCTTTATCTAGGTTATATTTTTTTTATCTTACTTCAAGCTTTACTTGTAGTGGTTCCATCTGACTTTTCTCTATTATCTTATTGCCATATAATGTTGTAGCCTGATTGTTAATAGGAACATATGAGCATACATGAGGCTACTAGTGTTTGTTCTAAGAATTTTTATTTTCATTTGGAGTTGTAATTTATCTCAGTTGTAAGAAGGAAGGATCACATGAAACAAAGGAATTTTATTTGTCCAAGGGTAAATAGATGATGTGTTGTTTTTCAGATTAGCATTTAATTTCTAAGGTTACTCTATTTTGTTTATAAGTTATTATAACTAACTGTATATCCCATATATTTCACTTAAATGTTTAATCACCAAGGTCCCAAGGAGTATGATTTCACACACGACCAAGTTTGGATTCTTTAGAAATTTAAGTATTAGATGCATGTTACCAGGGGACATTTATTTATAAATTTTTCACACCTTAATAAGGTCATAGCTAGAGTGATAGTACACCTTATCTCCAACAATCATCATATAACTCTAGGTAAATTTGATGCTTCTCGTCAAGCTGACACTCTTGTGTTGAGAGGGGTTAAATGGGATTCAAAATCAAGTTCTCATGTGTAGGTAACTAAAACATAGGAACCACTCGAATCATTTGCATTCATCTTAAAATAATTTACCTTAGTTTGAATTAAATAATGTTTTGAAATTAGTTATGGAAACCATTATTTATAACGAAAATTTGCATTCTCCTCAGACTATTAGATCTCATCCTAGGGAATTTCCTTAAAAACATGATTAATTTCTTTCACATCATACATTACTTTCACAATGGGACAAGTGGGAGAACAAGAGGTAGTACATCTTCATTTTAAATATTAAGGTTAACATTAAAGTTTACGCCCCATGGATTTTATTTTCTAAACATGAAGTGTTAAAAACATTACATGAAGACCTAATTTTGCTTTTCTCCTAGCATACCATCACATGATTACCTTTCCACTAAATAATAATGAACTTAAATTGTTGCTAACCTCCACAATTAACTCATAGCATTGTGTCATAGACTCCCAAACGATAATAAATATTAGGTGTCAAGTTCATTTATAATCTCAGCTATTACATATGACTTTCAATAGTAGTTGGTGATATTTGACACCTATCACCCTTCACTCTACATGTGTGACGGTGAAGAGTTTTTTTCATTATGTTAAAGGTTGGTCTCTCATGCAGTACTACCTTAAGATAATCACATTATCCTAACTACACACACAACTACCAATCCTAGGAGGGAACCCCATACTCACAAAAAAGTATAACCATGTTGTTCCTAACGTTTGGGTTCACGACAATGCCGTTAAGCATACAGGCTAAGGCGATAATCTGTAACTTGGAATTTTTTTCTCCTTAAGATATAATTTTTCATCAAGTTTAATGATTTAGCTTCACCCTATACTTTTAAATTTTTGTTTTAAGAAAGATCACTCGATAAGGTAGTTATGTAATATTTTTATAGTAGGGTTGACTATTTTATTTATATTTTCTTTCTACGTTATCAAGTAAAATAAGAGAACACACAAGAGATATTGTCATCAATTTCACCCTAACATGTGATTATAAGATGTCAGACTCAATTACCTTTAACATATACAATAATGTGTGGTTCATCATAATTACAATCATATATGCAACTTAGTTTAGTAAACTACCTTGCAACATATGATGCAATTTAATACACAGTGACTATATGAAATCCTCTTATTCATTTACTTAAAATGAGATAAAACATATTTTCCTGGATAAAGTGTAAGTCTTAATTTTATTTTTTTTAGAATTAATACATGTAATTAGTATAATTGTCCCTCATTAATCAAAACAATACAATGGTACTTCATTTAATGATGAATACACAAGTAATACAATTTAACTTTCTTTATTCAATAGAATAAATGTAAAATTTAAAACTTCCTCTTCCTTTGATATTTCAAGTAGTCCATCTACAAGATTTGTTAGTGACTGTTAGTTCAAAAGAACTGGCATGACAAGATCTATATCTCCTATAATAGTTTACGCTATATAGTATTTTCATATAGGAAATATTACATTAAGTTAACAGTGCATAGTTTTAAAAAAGGAATTAGATCATGGTTATGACATTTCATGAAATTGCTTGCATATACATCGCTAACTACAACATTTAAATATAATTACTTTCATGCAATAATTCTATACCAATAACATAACCATCTAGGTCAAATCAATCAATCATTATTACAAAATTGAATAAATAGGTAATATTATTACGTTTATAGCTTATCATTATCCAATTCCCGATACACTTTAATTCTCACATACCATTTACAAGATCCCACTGATCTTATATTATTCGAATATATTTTTAACATTGACTAATACCAATCATTATAACTGTTTATGAAAAAAATTATTGTATCCTTCATATATCTATTGATATAAAGTTATACTCAAGCATTATAACACTACAAGACATGAAAATCCTATTCCTTCATATATATAACATTATAGAATAATACGCTAGCATTACAACATTATAAGTATCTTTTACTATATGGTCTTCATTTAAGGGTATTGAATAGTCTACGTATTTGTCTAATAAAAGGAGTCTCATTTTGTTATCACTGAATCACAAAACCCTCCAATTTTCACAAGTGTTTGTGCTTTAGTTCACAGTGTGACTAGGTAACATGTGTACTATCTCCAAGTTTTTAGACTTGCTACTTATGATAGACGTCTAGAGAAAGTTGGTTATTCTTCCTAATCCTAGTGCCAACCAACTCTACTGAGATGATTCTACTAAATATCTCTATCCTATAATTTCTAATGGACCAAGGAGAGAGAAATAACATGCAAATGAAGGAAAACTACACTACATAGTTGATGCACCAAAATAAGGGAATAACAACAATTTCCAATGTGTGAAAATAGAAGCCAGATGCAAAACAGAGTGGGTGATGAAAGTTCTCCACAATCTAATAATAGCATTCAAAAAATATTTCTATGCGTACACAATAATAATAGTTCCCTTCAAGAGTATAGAGTAGACACAAACATTTTACGATAACATTAGAGAGGCAAAGAGAATGCAACAACTCAATAAGGTTATATACATCCAAAAACTTGAATCTATTTCTTCATTGATATGCAAAGTCCAAGATATTACAAAGGAAAGGTTTGGATCACTATGCAAGGAGTCCACGACAAAGGCTTGTAGGACATTTGTTTCACAAAATAAAAATGAAAGAGTTTTACTACTCAAACTATCCTCTTTTCACAATGATCCCAGTATTCCAATTTTTAGAGTTTTGTAAGAGAGAGAGAGAGAGAGAGAGAGAGAGAAGGGATGTAAATCACTAAATCCACTTTTTAACCAATTTCAAGTCATAATAAATTATTGTGGTTGGTGATAGATGACTTGCAAAAGGTACCCCATACTATCCCATGACTTGTAGCAGAGAAGGAATGGCAACCCATGCTCATTAAATACCTCTCCAACCGCTAGTAAAATCATTATTCAAAACCTGACATCTTTTGCTTAATATCATCATTAAAAATTCATCACTTTCTGCATTTTTTGTGCATCTTTCTTGGAGTCATAGTTCTAGCGAGAACGATTTTTTTATAATCCTTTGATAATTGTAGAATTTATGGCCTTCTAAGTGTGAGCAGTTGTTTTTAGTTTGTCAGGGATTTCTTGCATTTTACGGGACTAAGCATTTAATTTATTGAAATTTTTTATGTTTATTTAATTTTCATTCACCTAACCTCATTAAAAATAATTTAGATGATGTTGAGAGATATCGAAAAAGTCCAATTTTGTCAAAATCATATCTTCGGATCAAAATTTATGCTCGTTTGAACTTCAGGGGGCACGTGTTCCATCTGGGATCTCACAATCCACATCACACCACCTTCCTTTCTAATGCAAGTATTGAGGGTTTTCAAGGAACTTGTGGCACTAGGGTACAACTTCTGTCTATGTTACTAACTCCCACCTTATCTGCATCTAGCTTAATGCAGAAATTTCAGCTTTTACGGGCTTGCGAAGCACTTAGGCCACATGGACCACCCAACCCCATGATCGCCGCAACATATAGACTTGCGGAAATTTCAGCCTTCCTGTGTACTCATGTCTTGACTTTTTTGGGACATTTGTGCCATCCAAATATACCTTCTGTGTAGTACACTTGACCCATTTCATTCCTTTTGCAGATCGGGTGAATTGGCTTTTTAGGAAACTTGCGACCAAATGGAACTTGGACCACCAGGGATGCAAACTTCCACCTTATTCGTAATATAATACTTCTTTAGTGTTCCTTTGTAAATCAGACAAGTTTTCATTTTAGGGAACTCACATCCTAATTGAACTTGGACCACTTGGGACATGAACTTCTACCTTATCCGTGATACATTATTTCCTTAGCATTCCTTTGCAAATTGAAGAAGTTAGAATTTTGTGGAACTTGCAGCCCGATGAAACTTGGACCACATCGAATGCAAACTTCATCCTTATCTGCAATACACTATTTTCTAAGCATTTTGGACCCAATTCAAGGATGAGGAAGCCTTGTTCAATGCACAGTCGTTCCATCCGCAGCCCCCAGACCCGTAATACATTGAAATATGTCCTTTTTTCGTTTGTTAAATTTTTTACCAAATTTTCACTAACTCCTTATATTTTCCTTGAATGGGGAAGTTAGAGAAAATGAAAGGCATGCCCCAAAAATCTAGATTTCTTTTTTTTCCATTTATATCTATCCGAGTCTAAAGAAATTTTACAAGCTATCTAAATCACCTTGAGGTAAATTTCAGATAACACTCCCACCACCAAAGATCAATAAAATGGAAAATATGTATTAAAAAGGAAAATAATGATAGAGAAACATGGAGGTAGCCTGCAATATTTTATTAATTTATAGAATTTATTTTGTCAGGATTTATTCATTAATAGTTATTTGAATTTAACTACATACTTACAAACCAAATGGCTATACCAATGAAACTAACCAACCAATATAATAGAAAATTTATAAGATAGTCTCAATAACTTACACTCCTAAATCATCTATTCCATAAGGAAATCGAGGTAACGAGTGGGAAAAACACATGTAACAACATACATGGGGTAGACTAAACATGCCTACAACGAGCACTAGGGTCGCATCTCTAAAGGGTAGTAATCCCAACATTAGGTCAACCTAGGGTTTCCAAGGCCTGTGGTCGAGATAGAGGAAGGAAACCTACTTAGATATAGGTAGTTAGTTGTGGAGAAGTGCATATAAACAATAAATGAAACAAACATACATGATGTGACTGAAATGAAAGTAATGATATCTAAGGATATCATAATTAATAGGAGTACTATGTTAACTAACATCCAAACATGTGTAACACAAATATAACACAACACAATGAGGGAAGGAAACAAACTTATAAATGTAAAATGAAAAACATGGTTAGAACTCTCACCTTGTACATGTAGGTTGGTTACTGATGCATATATATCTCTAGAGAAGAAACAAACCGAGAGAGAATCACTATTAGCTGGAGAAGGGGAACATTATTCTTGTCCTAGACTCATTATAGGTGACCTAATAGTGCAAACAACCATCAAAGAAGAAGAGCATCCAACCGAATCCAAGAAATATGCAAGATGAACCAAGAGATAGGAAAATTAATGCAAATATGGCGTAAAAGAGTAAAGCTAATGGTATTTTGAATGATTTTGGATTCCTTTCCCTTAATGAAAAAGACTGGTGTATATGTATATACCTAAGACAATCTCTCGTTGGTGATTATGTCAAGTAGGGAAAAATAAAATTATGACATAACCACTTGCGGGAAATTGTGTCGGTCATGGAGAAATTTAATTTAAAGTAAAAATAAGCGTCCTGGATCAAGTTGGTGGAAGAATAAGGTGCCAAGATGACAAGATGAAATAAAAATGTCATGAAAGACATGCGTGTGAGACATAAGGTGATAAGGATGACTAATGCAAGGATAAATAAAGCTAAGACCAAATCACAACACTCTTTATGTGCATTGTCTCTAACCCAAAATGGCTATGTGAATAATCATTCCCTATTCCTAACAGGACCCTTAATGCACCCACTCTAGAAATAGATGCATCTGTGACCCTCATTTACACAAGAAAGTTGTTATTAACATGTATGAAGATAAAAATTTATAAATTAGGTGTATAGATATTCCCCATCCATTAATCACCACATGTAGCAATAGGAAAATAAGGATCGGTAAAAATTAATAGATAGCTTACAAAAATGATATTGAAATGACTAGATAAAATGAACTATACCCAGCAATGCGTACCTGATAGTGTCACTTGTCTTTCAACATGCTGATGTAATCCTTGTTGTAAGAACCTTGGAGAATTAAAAAGAAAATAATACATTAGATGCAATCAGTAAAATAAGACATAAATAGCCTAGTTAGGTGTCTATGGGATGGATGTCATGGTGTCGTAATGTCATATGGTGATACGATTTCATAATAATTGGAAAAAAATTAATGTAATCAAAAGTATTTGAATAATAGGTCAAAATAAATGGCATGATATTATGTTCAAAATTCAATGAATGACATTTTTCACGTAGTTTGGGGGCAAAAATCATGATCATCTAAAGATTTATCTTAATCGCGAACGAATTTGAATATAAGTTTGAGTTTTACATAGTGATTTTGATGTTTATTTGGTTATTGATATTTTTGGAATTAAGAGAACTAAGCTATGGAATTAAAAAAAAAAGGCTTATTTCAACCTCATGGCACAAGTATGAGGTGGTGATGGAGGATGATGAGGCGAAGCTCACAGCGCAACGCGACTACAGATAAAGTTGTTCGTTGTAATTTCGTTGAGTAAATTAGTTATAGTTTAGCTATTTCAGATTAATTAGTATGTAATTATTGTCCAAACTTGTGTCATGAAGTTGGTTAGGAATAAATAGAAGTGGGTTTGTGATGGATTTAAATTTGGTTGTCATTTTGTTGATTTTTAAAAGTCAAATTTTTTAAAGTCACACCCACGATTTGGAAAGATGCCATCGACCTTTTTGTAATAGGAGGAATGATTACATCAAGATGGGGAAAGAGGGAACAAGAGGGATGATGGCATAAGATAAAATTTCCAGGGGATGATAACATCTATCAGGTGTGTATCGTAGGGATTTGGTAATAATAGGTTATATGTTTTGATGTTTCACTCAAAAATTTATTTTTATAATTTTGATGTTTTCTTCATTTATTTTTATTTTGGATATATGTTGAGTGTAGGATCCTCCTATGAAAAAATATAAATTAATTATGGCTTATTGGGATAATTTCCAGACTATCACAGGAAGAGATTGCTTAGTTACAGGGTTGGAGTGTTTGGGGCATCATGTAGATGCCCATGATACAATTACATATGAAGTTACTACAGATGATTTTTGTCACATGGGAGAGAATGTCTAATGCCTCTTGGTGGTGGACCAAAAATGAGACCATGAAGATGACAATAAATTTAAAGGATGGACATAGGATTCTAGGGTTACTAATTAGCGAAACTTGAATGTATTGTGGTTTGAGTTTAGATATCTTAGACCGGAGAACATTGACCATATGGGATACTTGGAGAAGTACATATGATGAGACCATGTTATGCATCCACCTCAGTATAACACAAGAAAAATAGATTTTGGATATGTAGAAAGTGGTCATCGAGATTTTGGTTGCATAGATAGTGTGCCACAAGGCAGATGGAGCCATCCCATTATTTTTGGATGTAGTATGTAGACATGTGGGGGATCATGGGGTACTATTTAGTTAGGGCACCACCATACGGGTGTAATTGGACTGTTATTTATATAGAGTTAGGCCCAAATTCCAGAGGGTTATGGGACCCATGAATTTACTGACATCCTAGATATATGAGAGATTCCCTATATACAGGATAACATGGATAACATTGGAAGTAGAAGTAGATGCCTTGAGAGTACTTCAGTAGGAACATGGGATGACCGTTAGAGCACTTTCAGAATATTTACCACTAGAAAAGGTCAGTCTAATTAATTTAGTATGACATCTGTACATAGGGACTATGGATCTGTGGCCCAGTTGACAAATAATAGAGTTCTTGGAGGATTTGACAGAGGTGACGCGACACTATTTTTTTTGGGTGTAGACCTGCATAGTGAGCTTCGTCTTGAGGAAGTTTTGGTGGTGGACACATGCAGTGATACCACCATTACCACCTTACTAGTTTTGTTGTTCTACAGAAGCTATTAGAGAAGAGGTGATGGTTCCAAAACTTTGACCCCATAGAATATAGGTAGTGATCCCACATGATAGGAGGTAGAGAAGGCATAGTGGTGATGCTCAAGGCTCACCACAAATCAAAGCAATGAGTGATTGAGAGAATGGATGCGACATGTGATTTTCAAATACTTGATTACAAGCTATAATAGGAAAATTGGGTTTGAGTATTAAAGGAGGAGTATCATGGTAACCAGCACCATGGATAAAGGAGAATAAGACATGGGGAGCAGGAAGAGGCTACTAGACATTTATTGGGGTACATATAGTTATGCATTTGAGATAAAGGCCTAGATCGCAGCTAAAGGGAGATATGATTTTGGTGCCCTGAGAAAGGTGGAAAAATTATGCACGTGCTAAACCTCACCATGATGATGAGGAGGATGAGGTATTTAGTGGCTAACAAGATAGTAAGAATTTCACGTAAAGACCCAAGAAGCTAGGTATGTGTGATATTATTTTATTTAGAATTTTTTTGATAAATGTATGTGATATTGTGAGTGATATGTGTCAATTTTTTATTTTTCAAATTGGATGAAAAAGGATTAGTAGTCCCTGATTGATAGTGCCCACCATGAGATCATAGACCATATGTTAGATGTCTAGGACACTCAAATGATGGTGGATCCAACATCACCATCAATAGGAGATACAATGAGTTTATTTTGGCTGGTTAGCGCAACATCTAGAATATTGCATAGATATCGAGATGCATAGGTGTTGGAAGATTTTGACCACATATATGTGATGTTGCAGTGTCTATTGCAAGTGCAAGTAGCCCTGGTACAAGAGTAAACAACTTGCCTAGTAGATAGTAAAATGATGTAGTGTAGATCACATTATTAGAGACAGAAATGGCAAAAACGTGGGAGATGCCTTTGGTAACTGATCTAGGGAGACATCCCTAGCCCACATAGTGAGAGCAGCTATTATGGACCCATCAGCCCAAACCATCTAAAGACCCCCCACAGGTGGTGAGCATTCCTAAGCAATATTATAGATGGGAAAGATCCATTATATATGATTTTATCCATACATAAAACTTGATTCGATATATATATATATGTATGTATGTATGTATGTATGTACGTATGTATGTATGTATGTATGTATGTATGTATGTATGTAGGTATGTATGCATGTATGTGATGGATTACTTATCATTTTCCTACTTTATGCATGTATGTATGTGATAATACCATTGTACTAAGGAATAATGATAATTTGATTTAGTTAGGTAAAAATGATGAGAAGGGGATAGATATGATATACCAAGCCACTCAATATGAACAATCTAAGAGGTAGAAAAACTCTACGATATCTAATGGTAGGATATCAAAGCATGACCGGGTATGCAAAGTCAAGTAAGGTTGTAGGCCTAAACAAGGATGAATAGAATACCGCGGTGATCCAATAGGAAAGATACAAGTGAATCAAAGCCAAAAATACATGAATTTGGGACTAATGGTACTCCAACAATAGGAGAAACCAAGGAGTAAAGGGTGATAAATTCAAATGGATTAAACATCCCAAAAAAGGATTTAACAAGGTATTTTGAGATAGTTTAATAAACTGAAGGGTTCCTTGAGAAGATTATTGAGGGAAGAAGGTTTTATGTAAAACCCAAGAGGGATTGACAGACTAATTAGACATGAGGGATCATGCTAAAGGAACTAAATAAGATGTAAATCAATCCACTATATATAACTATCCATGAGGGGTAAAATATCGCAATGTATTAGTTATAATATCATCAACTCTATTCAAAATGTATCTTCTAACATGGATGATGAGGTCTTCAGTGGCATGCTATGTAATAGCAACTTTATGATGAACTTCTTACCACATGAAAAAATAAGGTGGTATCCATCTAATGCTCCAATCAAGTGAGAATTTCACATCAAACAACATCCATAGTGGGTCTAGGATCCTACCTAGGCAGTGGTCCATACATAGGTTACAGTCTTGTTGGTCTAGGGGAAGTTGGTTAGTTCCAAGAGGAATCGCTTCATAATTCTTATTGTGACTGAATTTTTTCGGAATGAGATGATTTCTATACAAAAAAATAACGGTTGTCGTCAATGTCCACACAATACCTGTGATGAGATAAAAATAAGTGAGCTAAATCTTAAATAAGTTTAGTGTTTTTAGTTTGGTCCTATTTTACCTCAGCTTCCAAATTCTTTATGTGGAGTTGATAGGTGCCATATTCAGAAACATCATACATCAGAGCCTCATTTTTTTTGTAATACGATTCAGTTGTAGAAGACTGATGATCCATAAGGGTAACTGGTAGTGAGAGAGGTATCATAGGTAGCACAATGATAGTGAGGGCATATGATAGGGGCACTGATGTAATGTGTGAATATGGCACGAATGGAGTAGTGTGTTTATCAGTCCTTGAGGAATAGTATATAGGATCATCACCCATGAGATAATCATATTCTTAGTTAAGATTTGTAACCCGCTCATCCATTTTTATAAGGGAAAATTGGTCATATAAGTCAATGGTAGTATGTGGAGGTGTCGCTACTGGAGAAATCTGAGGCTCAACAACCAGCATGGAAGTGGTGTCAACTCTTTTTGGAGGTTTCTTTTGTGCTACAATGAAATTCACAACTTGAACAAATTTGGTGTGGAAGGTTTATAGGTATTCCAAGACCTCTTGATCACTAATTTGAGTGTAGCTGCCTTGATGAGGGTCTTCAAAAGTGTAACCATCATCATAATCATATATGAAACCATACACTACACAAGATTCGATGATGGTTTCTAGCTGGACCACATGCTCTTGTAGGGGTTGTGGTGTTCATGAAATAATTGTGGGAACTAAAGGCTCTTTCTTATGAGGCCATAAGGAAGGAGGCAGCTAAGATACTAAAATTTTAGGAATATTGAATGTGTTCATTCTAATTATGAAGTGATCATAATCATCTTCATCAGACTCTAAGAGATTGGGAAGTGTGTGCCTCACTAACAAAAGATGACCGAAATCACCATGAAGAGAATCTATAAGGTAGTTAAAATGTTTATATTCTTGAAAAGGGATAGGAGATAGTTCCTCAAGAATGGAGATCTTATATGTCCACTTTTTCTTAAGTGTATCATATTTTGAAGGGTTAGTGTCCCCTTGAATCTTATAATTAACTCCTACGTGAGCTAAATTGACACATTGACATGAAAAATAAGTGATGGTGCACATACGATGGTTTGAATGCAGTCCCAGGAGAATGTTATAAGATAGAGGAAAATTTAAGAGCATGACATTACAATGGAAAGTGCTATGGGTAATGCTTATGGGTAAAAAAATACACTACATAGGTGGAATATCTTGAAATTCGAAACACTGAAGAGTTGTTTGTGTGGATTTTAAATTATGAATAGAATAATAAATATCCTTGATGAAATCTAATGAGGAAACACACATGCCTTTTCCCTCATCAATGAGAGATTTATTAACCATGGTATGACTGATATGAACTGAAATGAAGAGAGGTGCATTGTGTGCATGATCTAATAGTTAATCTGAGATCATATATGTGATTAGCTAAAATAGACTAAGTGCAAGGAAATAATGACGATAGTTAATATAATTAGGAAGAATAAAATGTTGTATAAATGTAGTACATAACATAAAGTAGATGTAAATGAATATGCTACGTAAAATCAAACCCTAGATGTGCAAGAGAGTAGAGATAAATGGCTTAGTTGATTGTTGTAGATGGTCACACAGTGTCATAGGTCTGAGAATACAATTTGGAAGTGTAGACAAACACTTAGGGGCCCTATAAAGGGTATATATGGAAGATGTAATGTGACTGGGACATCTAGGAGTGTAGTAGGGTGCCTTGCGGTGCGTAGGTCTACAATTTGTGCGTTGTGATCACTGTAAATGCTCAAAAATTACAACTGGCATTGTCACAAATTGGTTCCAAACCTTCTCTTTTTTTCACATTGGATCTATCGGATGAGCCGTAAAATGACCTGCAGTCAAAAGAGAAGTATCAAACCCTAGAAAAATAAAATATGCATATGAATGGTTCCGAATGACCTCAACTAACAAACTAGTGGATTTATTGTTGAGTGTTGAACTAAATTTTGGACCCGTATGTAGTTCTTATGTGTGTGTATGTGCGCGCATGTCGTGTCATAGGTTTTCTCGTGCCACTCCTAGTTTGTGAAGTAGAAAGTAATAGTGAGTATAGAAAATGTAAATAACATGTGTGCATTAAATAGAATAGAATACCTCCCCCTATGTAGTATGTGTTTTGTAGATCTCCTAGCCTTGATGCATGGCACTATGTGGATGCAAGTGATGTAATGGATGAAACTCTAGAAGGAATGATAGTAGTGTGTAATGTTATGACCTAAGACCATCATTATGGTCTTATAAGCTTTATATTTATAGGGATCTCAAGCTTAATTTCATAATTAATCCTTGCAAGGCCAACTTAGAAAAGGATAAGGATGAAAAATGGCTAGAAAGGCCCCAAAGAGAGGTGAAAAAATGATGTGCATAGATTGAGGCACCCCAAGTGGGACCGGGGCGCCCCAGTACAAGTTGGAGCATCCTAGTTTTGGGCTAGAATTAAAGGGAACTTGCAAAATGGGTGGATAAGTGCTAGAAAATACATAGGAATTATGAAATAAAATATAAAATAAAGATGTGCCAAAGGTGGGGTTAATTACTACTTTGTACACTGGAGAACCTTTTAAATAGTAGTATAAGACAAAGTTAAATTATGTGTAAAGTGCATAATTTTGTGTCTACATTTTACACCCACATTATGTTGATGAGTAGAAATCTCAATAACATAAAGTAGATAGAGATGCATACCTAATATCCATGTAGAGTATAAAAGAAGAAGTTCTAATGGATGAGACTCTATCATGGAATGAAAAAAATAAAAATGTGGAGAAGCATGGATTCTAAAGATGAAAAATGTGCATAAAAAGTGATGAGAGTGAGCCTATAGCAGAACACGTATGTAGTTGTTATTGTGTGCAGTATACCTACATGGTTAGTAAAGGCAAGATCTTGTAGTTGTTTGCTGCCATTGTCGTTATCATTTTTGTTGTTGTTGTCCCCAATTTGACTACTTTTTTCTCATACCATAGACCTACAAGGAGAAAATGATCAAGTAAGCAAATATATACGTATGTATGTAAAAACATTGTGCAAAATATGTATGTGTAAAGTATGCAAATGTAAAACACGCTATAAAAAGTGTAAATGCAATATGTGCACATGATCCATGTCAATAAAAGTGGTGTATAAGGATATCATGTACTGTCGCGAGTTTTTTCGGGTGATCTCACACCTCCCTCGTTGAAGAAGTGTAATGAGGAAATGTTGTGTCCTTGAATTCCAAGTGCTTATGCTTAAATTTGTTAAAGAGATATTTGTATTCTATTGGTTCATTATGCGATTCAATGCCACTGGATGGAGAAGTGTAGAGAGGCACACCCACTGTAACCTCTAAGCATGTAACCACCACACAAAATTTTTGAAGGACACCATTTCCTACTAAGGTCATTGAGTATGGAGTTCTTAGACTAGTTTGAACTCACTCAATATGCCTGAACTAGTGTAAATATGTTGTGTTAGTAGAAAACCCTTAATCGTGCCACCCTATTTAGCGGTGCATGTAATGAATCAAGAAGGAGAATGCAGCCCCAAAAGAGGACCAACCACACTCTGACCTATAGAGCTCATCCTTGGAGGGGGAAAGGGAAACACTTGGTAGATACAAAGGCATGCACAAAAGGGAATGACTAGCAAATACAAGTGCAAAATACACATACAATGTAGAAACTACCAAACAAAGTAGTGTAAACACACAATAAAACAAGTAGACCACACAAAGAGGTTTTCAAACATGGGACATCACTCATGATGTCACAAGACACACATTTCCATCAAGGCAAAAAATAGAAAACAAGTGTGCACACACACAAAGGGAAAATCCTACATACAATGGCAAACAAAGTAGACAAGTAGAAATAAATAAGTATTCATGGCAACATGTAATCCTACAAAAACAAGTGTTGCACATGGAACACCCATTAGCATGTTACAGTGATAACCAATATGTCAAAGCATGTATAAAAAAGTAGTATAAAATGCTAAGTACAAAATGAAAAAATAACTATATGAGATGAATGTGGATGCCCCCAATAATAAGTACAGTAAGGGTAGAAGACGAGCATCCATGTCACATGTAAATGTCCTATATCTAATATCACACTAGACAAAGGCATGAATGTGCATATGTGTATGATAATGACATAGAAGAAAGAAACCTAACATGTGTAGTAAAGTGATCATGTAAAACACTAGTAAGCAAGAGAAAATGCTACCAAGATAATGCAATATGCAATGGATGGATGGAATGGAATGAAAAATTGAAAAATGAATCATAAACCAGAGTGTGTCTTTGGTAAATGGTTGAGTAGTGTTGGTTGTGACTAGAGCATTGTGATGAATATGTATGTGTAGTGATGATGAAAATGGGACATATAGAGAGATGTGCATGAACCCTATAGCCGAAGCATACATCACGACTTTGTTGAATAGAGGAGTGATGATTTATACCTTAGCATATATCCCTATAGAATGCATGTATGGGAAAGAGATATATGGAAATATGTGCATGAAACCTATAACCTAAGTGTATACCATGACTTGTTGAACGTATGAGTGATGATTTAGCCCTAAGCATATATCACTATAAGATGAAATACTTAAGATGTGTGATCACTTAGCCTAAAGCATGTGTCACTATGGGATGGATAATAAGGGCCTATGAAGCATATATGAGTATGTGGTGGATAATGAATGGTGGTGGTTTAGCACTAAGCATATACAACTATGTGATGAATAAGAATGAGGTGGTGATTTAGCCAAAATCTTATACCACTAAGTGATGAGTAGGATAAATGATGATGTAATAGAATAACGTAGAATTATATAATAGAATATGTGATGAGAGGATTTAAGAGGATAATGAGAAGTTGATGAAGAGAGTGGTGATTTAACCCAAGGTGTATACAACTACATGATGATTGAAGGCATGATAATGTAATGGAATAATTTTGGAATTGTAAAAAAAAGTATAATGTAAGAGAATGATATAAGAGGAGATGATAAAATGTAATAGGATGATGTAGAATTGATGAAAAGAGTGGTGATTTGATCTAAGGTGTATACCACTATGGTATGTGATGATGAGTGTCGGTGACGATATAGTCTAGAGCGTTGGTAAATAGTCTGATGATTTGTCACATGTATGTAAGGTCCATTTGATTCGTAAACCCTTAGAATTTGAGTACGGACCAAGGAACTAGAGTGCATCATAGGGTAATGAGTGCAACGCGTAGAAAAAAACATAGTATGAATGACTAAGGTATGTAAATGCATGGTGTAGGTAATGTAATGTAGAATGTGTAGTGGGTATGGAATTTGTAATGTATGAAATGTAATAAGTGTGTAGATAGAAATAGAACATGTGTAATGATGAAATATAGTGTAGAATATAGAATGCATAAGAGGTATGTATTTGGTGTGGGTGTGTTATATGTAGTAATAATGGTAGATAGAAAATTGAGTGTGTAGTGGTAACATATAAAGTTTGAATTAGATATAATGTACTCTAGCGTAAATGTAGAATGCAGAGATGGAATAGAAAACTAGACTTGTATGTAATGAAAATTAGTGTAGTATATGGATGATGAACACGATGAATATATGTGAGGTATATATGTAGGATGGTAGAATGTAAATTTTTAGGCCCTATGGTGTAGTGTGTTGGGTTAAGTAGAATGGAAATTTGATGCAGGAGCATCAAGGACCAAGGCATAATAAGGTCATACAAGACCATGATAAATGTTGTCTATAGGTGTGTTAGAGTTAAATATGTTGTAAAAATGAATATATGCTTGTAAGAAGTTGATAGGGTGACTTGACTTGGCATTTAAAGGGTAATATGGGCTAAATAAGGACTTCAAATGCCATGTCATCATGTTTGTTAGTCCATGCATGAGTTGGAAGAAGTATTGGATTGATATCCATTAATATTCTAGGATTAGAATATTGA
Source organism: Taxus chinensis (assembly GCA_019776745.2). Taxonomy (NCBI): domain Eukaryota; kingdom Viridiplantae; phylum Streptophyta; class Pinopsida; order Cupressales; family Taxaceae; genus Taxus; species Taxus chinensis. The sequence goes on along the minus strand of CM034154.1, from coordinate 61,276,713 downwards.
TTAAGTCTTGTTAGGGTATTGTGGAGTCAGTTTAGGGGTTGTTAGAGTCTATTCTTAGCTAATGAATACCTATTTCATAGGTGATTCAATGGAGATGAAGTAGAATAGGGGTTCTCAAGGTTTTTAGAAGGTGGAATAGTGAATAACAACATGTGTAGGATGTTTGAAAGAAGAATTATACTCTGGTTTTCATGAAATAGCTTGTTTCAATGGACTGTGCACAAGAACCCTGGCAGGACAGCAAGATAGAAACCCTCCATGACCTTCAAACGATGTAAATCTCTTGATTATTAGCATGGAAAAATTCTACAGGTGATGTGGATCACATTGGTACTTTTTGTATGTTTTGAAAATGCATAGTTTGGATTTTATAGCAAATTATTGCCTCTCGGGCCTGAACTAGGGCTTCGTATATATTTTTATTCCATGGATAGAATTACTTGAAACTTTTACAATATCTCTACATTGATATGATCTAAATATCATCCAAATTTGGTGAAGAATGATCTTGTGTCGCTCAAGCTATAGGTGACTGTGTATTCAAGATACAACAGTGATGCATAGTTCACAGTCAAATAAAGAACATACATAGTTTTTGCATTATAACATGACTAATCATGATGATAGATTGATATGATGGACAAAATAGGGGTATATTGGATGTATTTGCATGATCTCAGGTCTGAATGAATGAAGCTATTACCTTGTTAGCATAAAAAAGATGATTGCACAGGATTAGGACTGTATTTGGCAAGAAAGGAGGACTGCAAACATGAAAGAGATGTCCACACAATATGATGAAAATACACTAATGGGAGGGAACCTATCCAGGTATATTTGTTGAAATGAATGACATTGGGCATATAGGTACAAGGGAAATTCCTTCCCTCTAGCTGTAATCAGACTGTACAGTGGTCTAGGACTGTGTTAGTCCACAATAAAATGTTCAAAGGGCTAATGTCAAGGAGAAGTGGAGTTAAGTACCTGTGCATGAATGTTGGATGATGATTATCCTAGTACTATTAATGTGTTCCATGATTCTAGAGAGAACTCTACCAGTGATTTGGAGTAAATGTAGACTGTGTAGGGGTTCTAGGGCTGTATAAGTCACTTCAAAAACATACAAGGGAGGTGATAAAGGAAAAACCTAGATCGAGGATAGTATATGGAGCTCATAAATACCTCAACCATTGTGAAGGGAGGTCTGTTGAGCTGTAGGTATGCCCTGGGAACCAACTAATTATGTATTAAGAGTTTGAGTTGGATGCTTTTAGACTAAGTTCAGTCTTGAGGGCAGAGTGTTGAGATTGCACACTAGTAGAGAGATGCTTGAGCATTCATAAGGGAACTTGAAACATTGGGTTGTTTCCTTGGTCATGTTCAATCAAGAAGAAAATAGCTTGTGACTATATTGAAGAAGAGCTCCATTTGCAAGCAAAGGTGTATGGTAAGAGAACTCAAGAAGGTATGAATGCTAGAGACTTTATGAACGGATTTTGTAGCTTGGGACAGTCATGAAGATTAATATAGAATTTCTTTACATCTATTATATATTGTTTTAGTGATCACAAAATGATCACCTTTGTTCATCAAGTTAACTCTCCTCCAGTTTTTGTTTTCAAGTGGTAGAAGGTACAAGTTCTCATTGGACCTGTTGGAGATAAGAACAAATAGATGATGTTGCATGAACATCAGTTAATGATTCTCTAGTAGGGGTGGATGGAGTAATAGAGAAAGTTCAAGCTCTTGAGTGTTGCAGAGCAAGAGAAATCGAAATGACCCCTGCATCATTTTGGTATCAGAGCAAGGTTTGGAGATCAAAGGACAACCATAACATGAAACAAAAGGTAGATCCAATACCAAGGATTTCAAGGTAACAAACACATGTTTTCAAGCTATTTATTTCTATAAATTTCAGAGAACTCCATATTGTAAAGTTTGTGATTGAATCAGTCATGGAGGTAGGAGCAGTGTGTGAATTGGTTAAGTTCCTAAGCTATCAAAAGGAACAAGAAAAGAAAGAGAAAAAGAGGAAAGAGGAGAAGATGAGAGGAATATTGGCACTTCAAAAAGAAATAGATGAAGTGAAGAGAGATTTGGAGAAAGTGACCACCATGTGGTTACAGTTGCAGGAAGAAGAGAGCCATCATAAAAAGAGTGGACTAGTATTGAGAGGGAAGATGAAATGGCCTGTGAGGTCATTGGTGAAAAGAGATAGAAGGCACATAAAGGATGCCTTGATGAAGAAAGAAGAGTTTCCAAATGAGAAACAAGAATAAGTGAAATAACTTCTCATTGTAGAGAACAAGAAAGAAGAAAAATTGCTAGAACAAGCACTTAAGGAAGGAAAGGAGAATGAGAGGAAGGTGCTAAGGAAAGGAGCACTCATGGAGACACTATGGTCTCTTGTTTTTATATCTAAGCTTGTGTTTATGTTTGCAGGTATGAAGAAATTGTTGATGCAGGTTAAGCTTAAGAGCTTGAGAAATATGAAGGATGGTGTAAGCCAAGCACCCATGATGAGAAATGAACAAGATAGCTGCAAGGACCAGCTTGAAGAGGGATATGAAAAGAATGAAGACTTCCATGATGACAAGGGAAGCATGACAGAGAACATGGATTATTATGATGCATTGGATAGCATCACAAGTGAAGAAGAAGTCCAGGAAGAGAGTAAAGCTAGACAAGAAGCCATTAAGTAGGATATAGGAAAGCTAAAAGCCGTTGAACAAGTAAGTATGATGACTGAATATGATGATCAGATTTATGAGAGTGATGTTTCTGACATTAAACAAGACCTAGATAAAACTAATGATAAGAGGTTAACACAAGAAGATTTTTGTGATCATGCAATGCCTATAAGGCTCAAGGAAATAGAGAATGAAGATAAATCAGTAGGTCATCAGAAGTATATGCTACCCAAAGAGATCAAGCATAGTTATGTGATGCCTAAATGGCTTGAGAAAACTAAGGAAAAAGAGGAGAAGGTAGAGTCCAAGGAAGAGACCATCAAACTGGAGCTCCGTCATGAAGAACCAAGGCAACGTATGGAGGAAAATTCAGTTTACAAGATAAAATCAGTCCAGTATGTAGGTGCACAAGAGAGTAGAAATGAGTACAAACACGGTCTAACTCATGAATGGAGAAGAAAACATGAAAAAAAAATGGTGTATCAACCTAAGGTCATCCAGAACAAGGTATGGCAAGCTAAGAGCTTCAAGTAGTAGCAGTACAAAGTCATCAAACATTAAGTAGTGGAAAGTGGAAGGTCCTCAAAAGATGGTGAAGCAAGAGCTGAGTACAGTCAGGGAAGTCAGAGTTCAGAGAAGGATGAAGACAAAACAGGTCCTATATATGATGAAGATGAAAGAGAAGTTGATGGAGATGACCTGGAAGAAGAAATGAAGATACTAGAAGAGTTGATGAAGAGAATGACAACAAAAACAGAGAGAAATCAAGAAATTTAAAGAAGAAGAAGGAGAACAGTTGAGAAGAAAGAGAGAGAAGAGGTGTCACCAAGGATAGAGCAGCATGAAAAGTTGCAAGAAATGAAACAATTAAGAAAAGAGGAACTAGAGAAGGAGGAAGTAGATCAGGAGAGAGAAAGAATGAAAATGACCAAGTTGAAAATGGTCAATGAAAAAACAAAAAGAAATGGAGAAGAAGAGCACTCTATAGACATTCAAGAGGCTTCATGGCCTCAACCCTTTACTTCTAATGGTGTTGTTAATATTGTGAATGTAGGTTTGGCAAAAAAAGAGATGAATCAAGTGTATGATTCAATGAGAAAGTTCATGAGACAAGAGGAACAAGAAGATATAGAAGACACATGTGATGATGAAGTTGAGGCATTTATAGGTGAAGAAGCACCAAAATGTGATTTTGAGTACAAAAGTATGGAGCAGATATAAGAGGAACTAAATGTATTAGAGGAAGTCATATATCAAGCCAAGGAGGATCATGCAGATAGACATGAAGACCATACAAGTGAAGAGGTGGTAGAATACAATCAGACTTCAGTCGAGAAGGCATATGAACCTTCAAAGCATGTTGAGGAGACAAATTTCAACACTAAAGACCTTCATTTCATTTCTAAGGTGAAAGCAAGCCTATCAAGAGGAAAAGGATGAAAGAGAGAAGGAATGGGTGCTAAAGAAAGCAAAGGAGGCTATCAATTCTTGTCAATTTATCTTTAACAAGGACCAAGACGCTGTGACTATAGGCTGTTATGAACACAAAACAGATTTCATGTTCATCATGAAGGAGATAGAAGACCTACAAGAGGTAGACTTGAAGACAAAGACCATGAAAAGGAAGATGAAGCAAGAAACAAGTAAGAAGAGCATAATTGAGGAAATGCAATGTAAGGGCGGATGGAGGAGACAAACTATACCAGTAAAGTCAATAAGGAAGAATTGGAAGACAAGAAAGAAGAAGAATCATTTGAGCAGGAGCTCAAATTCTTTCTCTCAAGGGCACTCTGATGAAGGAGCATCAAGGACCAAGGCATAATAAGGTCATACAAGACCATGATAAATGTTGTCTATAGGTGTGTTAGAGTTAAATATGTTGTAAAAATGAATATATGCTTGTAAAAAGTTGATAGGGTGACTTGACTTGGCATTTAAAGGGTAATATGGGCTAAATAAGGACTTCAAATGCCATGTCATCATGTTTGTTAGTCCATGCACGAGTTGGAAGAAGTATTGGATTGATATCCATTAATATTCTAGGATTAGAATATTGATTAAGTCTTGTTAGGGTATTGTGGAGTCAGTTTAGGGGTTGTTAGAGTCTATTCTTAGCTAATGAATACCTATTTCATAGGTGATTCGATGGAGATGAAGTAGAACAGGGGTTCTCAAGGTTTTTAGAAGGTGGAATAGTGAATAACAACATGTGTAGGATGTTTGAAAGAAGAATTATACTCTGGTTTTCATGAAATAGCTTGTTTCAATGGACTGTGCACAAGAACCCTGACAGGACAGCAAGATAGAAACCCTCCATGACCTTCAAACAATGTAAATCTCTTGATTGTTACCATGGAAAGATTCTACAGGTGATGTGGATCACATTGGTATTTTTTGAATGTTTTGAAAATACATAGTTTGGATTTTATAGCAAATTGTTACCTCTCGGGCCTGAACTAGGGCTTCGTATATCTTTTTATTCCATGGATAGAATTACTTGAAACTTTTACAATATCTCTACATTGATATGATCTAAAGATCATCCAAATTTGGTGAAGAATGATCTTGTGTCACTCAAGCTATAGGTGACTGTGTATTCGAGATACAACAGTGATGCATAGTTCACAGTCAAATAAAGAACATACACAATTTTTGCATTATAACATGACTAATCATGATGATAGATTGATATGATGGACAAAATAGGGGTATATTGGATGTATTTTCATGATCTCGGGTCTGAATGCTTGAAGCTATTACCTTGTTAGCATACAAAATATGATTGCACAGGATTAGGACTGTATTTGGCAAGAAAGGAGGACTGCAAACATGAAGGAGATGGACACAATATGATGAAAATACACTAATGGGAGGGAACCTATCCAGGTATATTTGTTGAAATGAATGACATTGGGCATATAGGTATAGGTGAAATTCCTTCCCTCTAGCTGTAATTAAACTGTACAGTGGTCTAGGACTTTGTTAGTCCACAATAAAATGTTCAAAGGGTTAATGTCAAGGAGAAGTAGAGTTAAGTACCTCTTCACGAATGTTGGATGATGACTATCCTAGTACTATTAATGTGTTCCATGATTCTAGAGAGAACTCTACCAGTGATTTGGAGCAAATGTAGACTGTGTAGGGGTTCTAGGGCTGTATAAGTCACTTCAAAAACATACAAGGGAGGTGATAAAGGAAAAACCTAGATATAGGATAGTATATGAAGCTCATAAATACCTCAACCATTGTGAAGGGAGGTCTGTTGAGATGTAGGTATGCCCTGGGAACCAACTAATTATGTATTAAGAGTTTGAGTTGGATGCTTTTAGGCTAAGTTTAGTCTTGAGGGTAGAGTGTTGAGATTGCACACTAGTAGAGATATGCTTGAGCGTTCATAAGGGAACTTGAAAAATTGGGTTGTTTCCTTGGTCATGTTCAATAAAGTAGAAAAGAGCTTGTGACTATATTGAAGAAGAGCTCCATTTGGAGGCAAAGGTGTATGGTAAGAGAACTCAAGAAGGTATGAATGCTAGAGAATTTATGAACGGATTTTGTAGCTTGGGATAGTCATGAAGATTAATATAGAAGTTCTTTACATATATTATATATTGTTTTAGTGATCACCTTTGTTCATCAAGTTAACTCTCCTCCAGTTGTTGTTTTCAAGTGGTAGAAGGTAAAAGTTCTCATCGGACCTGTTGGAGATAAGAACAAATAGATGATGTTACATGAACATCAATTAATGATCCTCTAGCAGGAGTGGATGGAGTAATAGAGAAATTTCAAGATCTTGAGTATTGCAGAGCAAGAGAAATCAAAATGACCCCTGCATCAAAATCCCTCAACATTCGAGTGTGAACCAAAGAAAAAGAATGCATCATGTCTGATAATGAGGCTGTTAGAATGTCTAAGAGGGATATGTATGTGTGAATCATAGAAGTAAAACTATGCTAATATGAATAAGGGGGCGTATTGGGTAATGGATATTCCCCCTAGGTATTCTAGAAATAAAAATCAAATGCAGAGATCAAAGCATGAAGGACTTTTGACTGGTATCTGGTATGATGAAACCACAGGACAATATGTGAGTAATAATGGTATGGGAGACAAATGGTGAGTGGGGGAATGAAGAAAATATGCATTTCATGAGTTTATATAAGATGAATTTCATGGCATAGTAGAGTGTGTGGGTGATGGAGATCAAGGAGGTATTTTACGTAAGGGGGAGGAGGATCCATGTGGAATAAAATAATGTGATAATCGATAGTGGGATGCATTAATGGTATGAGGAATAGGCCCATGCTGGCGTGTGGGACAAAGATAATGGAGTGGTTCCTTTGGGGCCAATTGAGGTGGTGAAGTAGGAAAAGGACACAAAGGTAGTGACATTAGAGGTGATGTGTGAGTAAAAGGGGGAGATACATGATTATCAGAGTGAGAAGGTGGTGATAATTGAGGTGAAGGGGAGACACCTGTGATAACAAAAACTTGGTTGTCATATACCAACTTGAGGCATAAATGATGCATAAAAATAATATCTCGAGACTTACGAATCCAATGTAAGTTGAGAAACATGTAAGATTCGTTGACAGTTTGATTAATAAGGTGTTATCCTCTAAATTTTCCCTAGCCTTTGGAATCTAATTTCATGAAAATTGGAGCCCTGACATAGAATAAATTTGTGTTTTAAACTCTTCAGATGCTCAATTTCATTTCACACGACATTTTTATTTAAAATTTCCTCAATACGCTGCCCTTAAAATGATTTACCTATTTTTAATGGATGGGAAATGATTTTAGTTCTCCATTTATGTGTTTGGAATACATGGGACCTTGCATCTTTTGTTTTTAACCTTTTACAGAGAAATAAATTCTTCATCAGGAGAGAAAATGGCGTTTACTCATTTCCTGCAACTTCCTAAGTTCTTTTCCCCATAAAATTCTTTCTCGAAAAGGTGAAGCTATGCATTTGTTTCTCATTGGATGCAGCCAGATGGGTTCCTTATTGAACTTATCACTTTTGGTGATTTTGAAACAAATGTTAGATTTGCCCCGCATCCCCTTGGGTCCCTGATTAGCTGGAGTAGTTTTGGCAGAATTTCAAGGCAATGGATCCATTTTTTTCTCCAACGAATTATGGAAGAAGGTCGAAAAGTTCTAAAATTTCTCATGGCCTCATGTGAAGGGATAAATTCTGAGTTGATGCCCACAGTGAATCAGAAAGGAACACATGGCCCATGTTGAAAAGTTAACGGTGGAGGCATGGAATTTTTTGGGAAAGGTTGGAATTTTTCCCCTTTTCAAAATAGATAAAAAAAGAAAAGCACATCCCCACAACCAATTAGGTGATGCCACGTGTATAAGAATTAAATCAGGACACGTGGCCATTTTTCAGTTCATATGTGCTTTAGTGAACCGGTGAAAGACTTTAGGAATTGTAGCCTTGTTTCCAAAAAGAGTGAAAAGTTATGAAATTGCCCATGGCCCCACTCATGTGAAGGGAAAAATTTTAAGTTGAGGCCCGTAGAAAATTAGAAAGGGACACATGGTCTATCTTGAAAATTCAACGGTGGGGGCATGGACTTTTGGGGGAAAGTTCATATTTTCTCCCCCTTTTCAAAATTGGATAAAGTATAAAACTAAAGCACATTCCCACTACTATTCACTTGATGCCATGTGTTGAAGAATGAAATTGGAACAATGGGCCTATGGAGGAAATTGAGAACTCAAGGAATAATTTTGACTTAAATTCAACTTTTAATAAAATGAAAACAAATGGCTAATAATCGTAGTTAGTGCAAAAATTCACATGTTAGTACAACAACAAAATAAAATTCCCGAAATTGTAATAACTTAATCGAAACCTAAACAAAACCATTTGCTGGTTCCAGAAGGGAAGATAAAATAAATGTAAAATTTATGAATAAAATGTGTATCAAGAAATAGAACATCACAATCACTATGTGGCCTTATACAACCACTAAAGGGTTACTCATCGAGTTGCTGGCACTTAGAAATCGAGCCTTGACTTGTTAATTAACATATCAAATAATACAACTGTCATAACATCTACTTGAATCATCCCTCCATACTTCCACAAGGCTCACCATAATCAAAACCACATCGGATTGTTCAATACACAACGCAATAGGAGAGCGAAGGGGACACTAGTTTTCATAAGTTGAGCATAAGGTGGTGCACATCCATAGTATACTAGCAAGCTCAAAGTATACTAAATATATAGAAGTAGGATTTTAGTCTATATGAGACTCCACTTCCTAACTCGTACTTGCCTCAAGATTATGAAAACCTAGTCGACACCTCCTCTCTCCACAAATACACTCTTAATGAATGATTCCCTTAGGGTTGGTTAGTGTAAGGTTCACAAAAAAATTTGTAAATATATCACTAACACAATGGTGATTCACGCACATTATCCATAACATCTTACACATGGAATCTATACATGGTATAACACAATCATTACTTTCACTAGTTACAATACATCGTGTTTGCACATAATGTACTTAAGTTGCAGGCAATGCAAATTAGGGGTCATAGAATCACCATATTCCCCTAATTCACCACATGAACCATAACATATTACATGAATTATAAAAAAGATGAACAAAGTGACTAACATTACAACATACAGTCAATTGCAATATAACATGGTAGCACACATGATTCATCACAATACGGTGGCAACATCACTATACACCAATCTTGTCATACAAGAAATCAACACACCTACATATCAACAAATGAAAAGATGCTCTGTAATCCACATTAACATTATTTTCATAAAAAACAAGGAACCACTTCACATGTGAACTTCTCATTGAATCCATAAAAAGGAGAGTGAATAATCTCATCACAAGAACATTAACATGATAAAAAATTCACATTAAGTGACATGCACAACATGTGCATTCATAATATCACAATTACAACATTGATCACATCGCAACATATATCACATTACTCTTCCATCTTCACCACCACCATGCAGAATCATCATAACTTCAATCCATCCTAGAGGTTTGAGAGCATGAACATCCACTCTAATATCAAAATGTAACACCCACATTTTACACACACATACACACACAAAAATTACCGAAATAATTTTGTTTGACTTACATTGTAGTATACATGACACTATAGGAGATCACTTAGGACAACGTACAACACATGGCATGTTTACACAAACATTAACCCACATAGAGGGTAAGTGCACCAAGTTGGGGGACAATTAAGTGGACATCAAATCTTGAATTTTACATTAAAAACAGTAAAACATCAAATTTAGTCTTCCATGGACTTGAACCATGCCGAAAAGTAAAAAATATGTCATAAAAATGGTACCATTGTGTAGGGGAGACTATTAGCTTTGTATAACTACTGATTTTAAAGTGAATAGAATAGGATAAATATCATTTTTTAATTTTTCACTAATAGTAGGTCTTTAAGACACTTTTTCCCGTGAATGTTTATGTCTACATTTAAGACTGCAAATTTTGTTTCAGTTATCAAAATGTGATAAAACTTATACCATCCCAACTGTGGTGAAATTATATACATGTTAAAAAAAATAAAATTATTTCAATATTTTTTGATGAAGTTATGGCGGGCAAACAGAAAGTGCTCTATTTTCTTTATATTTTCATACCACTTTCATGGAAAAAATCATAAAAAATAAAATATTGCTCAAAAAAATACAAAATAAAATCCATCCCAAGAGAGATAGTGGCATCTAACTTCTCACTAAAGGATAAATATATATATCAATTTTTGGTTATCCAAATCGTGGGCAAACGGACTATAATCTTATAGGCATTTTTTAAAAAAAATACCAAGTCATTGAATTTTGAGTGTTTAATATAGCTAATCTTGTCCATTTTTTAAAAAAATTAGTATTTTAGAAACTAGATTCTAGATGCTACGATTCATATTAGTATAAGTTTTTCTAATTTTGAGTGTATGTATTGCTAATAATCCCTACAAGTTGATATTATGTTGTTATTTGCAATATGACGTCCACTTATGACCCCTTTTTTATCCCCCAACTTGCTGCACTTACCCTAGATAATGTGAAAACCCATGATACACATCAGGACACCCCCTTTTATTTCAAATGACAAGGAATAACATAATGATTCAACTACAATATAAACTTAGAGAAAGTGTATTCCCACGGCATGCTATTTTTTGGTTTACATATTTATTACAACCATGTTTCAATAATTTACTTAGGTTCTAGAAAGAATCTTAATATTTGAACCATGCATTCCTTTTCCTTTTGCTATATTTCATTTATATAGTTTAAATTTTAACTTATGGTGTCTCTAATTAAATAAGGATCATCTACATTATTTTAATTAGTTGTTTAATTTTTTCCTTCATTAAAAGGATATTTATATAGACACAAGGCTACTAGGTATTATCCCTAGGATTCACTCCTAAATGCATGCATCTTTATCTCATATCATTCCTCCATTACACAACCAAACAAGTTTAAGTCCAAAGGATATGAAACTCATTTTTTTGAAGGATTTAGGATCACGTTTCTTCCACTCATTTATAAATTGATAGTTGATTTAGTACACAATAAGTATTATATGAAATAGGTTACGTATCCACAACAAGAGGGTTTATACACATTACAAGAAATATGATGTTTAACTTTTCCTATCGAATAACTTATCATGATTACACTTCCCAAGGTCAAGCGTGAATTAAAATTTTACTATAGTTATGCCCTAATAATTAGTTAAGGATTCGAAGGATCTTAACATGGCTGCATACTCCCTTATTTTTTCTCTTGGACTAGGTTTCTTGAGTGTCGTTTACATCCATCATCAGAGGGTTTTCCTTAACTAGGGCTGTATGCTTTTTGTAATGAATTTTGTAGCCTATTTCTTAATAGGGAATTTTATCCTCATGAGACTACTAGTCCCTAAATTAGGGGATTTGTCTCTAAGAAAATGATCACCTAGTACCACATTAGAAATCCAATATCTAAGAGGACTAGTGGGGAAACAAGATGGAAAAGTTCATCATTTTTAGGGGTTAAGGTTCATAGTAGAGTTCACACAACGTGGATCTTGTTTCTCACCACAAGATGATTTAAACACGATAAGAGGATGACCCAAATTTCACCATTCTCCAAGCACATCATCTTATGGTTGCATTTTCAAAAACTAATCAAAAATTAAAATGTTGTTAAGTTTCGCAATTAACTCTTAGTATTGCACCATAGAACCTAAATGATAATTGATATTGGCTACTGAGTTCATTTATAATCCAAATCTTAAGGGTGACTTTCAAGGGAAGTTGGAGATCTTTTCCACCTAACACTCTTCACTCTACACGTTTACCCAACCAATAAGTTTTTACATTATGTTGGAGTTTGGTTACCCATAGAGTACTACCTTAAGAAAATCACATTCTCTTTAGTACACACAAAACTATCAGTTCTAGGAGGGGACCACATACTGAAGTAAAGGTTTTACCATGTTTTTCTTAACTATCGGGTTCATGGAAATTTCATTAAGCATATGCTATAATGAAAAATTCAAACTTGGGTTGTTATTAATCTAAGCTAGAAGGTGTCATCGAGTGTAAATATTTAAGTTTATCCTAAGGTTTTAGTTTTCTATGCTAAGATAATCACACATGAAGAATAATCATGCACAAATTTATACTAAGGTTGAATATTTTGTTTTGATCTCTTTATTACATTTTCAAGGTAAGAAACAAAAAGTACCAGTTATTTAATCATCAGTTACACATTGGAATTGCACTATAAGCTATTAAATTCAATTTCATTTAACACATATATCCAACCTTTTTTTACAATACATAATTTTGAGTCAACATGACACTCATGGTTAGCTACACATTTCCCAAACAACCCTAAAAACTTGTAACTCATATAGATTACAAAAATTCAATAATAAACTTTACTATAACATAGCGATACATATATATTATTTTTTCCATTAACATACATAAATTACAAAAATACAGCATTAATTACAACCATTTTGTTTCTCCATATTACTTGCATCTTGCAAAACCATGTGAGCATGAAATGAACGATAATTCACTGGCATGCCATCCACCTAAATCTAGTATAATTAATAGTTTTAGTTTTCCATTTACATAATAATAATAATAATTTGTACTTGAAAGGCTAGAGTTATAGATATATATTCATTTCATTTCATTTTACTTCATTTCTTAACTAAGGAAAGAGAAAGAGATAGGGAAGAGAGAGAATCACTATTTTTCCAAAAGTCACATTTCACATCACAAGCCACACGAGATATTTTCATAGAGTTACTTATACGTTCCAATAATTTTTCACGATGGTTTGTTGTCTTGGGTAGGGTCTTGCGACCTTATTTTACATCTTTCTACTAGTTGCAAAAATGTTTGATTTTGGCTCGGAAGCTAAGAAACTATGTTAAAAAACATTTTTCTGATTAGACATTACAAAATAGGTAAATTTATACGTGTCCTCCTATATACTAATAATTCACAAGAACTGACATAATTCAGAACTACTGAACAGTTTATAACTGGCGCATAGTTTTCTTAGGCCATCAGTCGTAATTGTGCTAGCTGTAATAGTAACCAATTTTTAGCTTGAGGGCAAAGAAACCTTATCAAAAAATAGACTCTCAATGGAGGGAATCCCCAAAGGGAAATTATTACATTCCACATATATTTGGATATTTCATCAGAGTTTAGGGACCTGAGAACTGGCGAAGGGGTTACAAATGACAATTGGTTATTTGGGCCATTATTCGTAGTTTATCCATTTTGACCTTGTCAAACAATGACCCAAGGCCTAAAATATTCCTTTTCCAAACTATCCAGAAGAGTTTTTTTTGTAAAATGAAGGTTAGATGAAATATTTTTGTAAAAATACAAGAGGTTTTCTAAGGCAGAGAAATATTTCATTCTTCAAGGTTCAAACTCAGAGCCAAAATGAAACCCAACTTTTCAGGTTTCAAAACTTCCTAAAAGTGCAAAATGGGGTAACTAGGATCCTAGAGAAGTGGAGAAGGGAGCACCAAAATTTGATCGGGGTTGATCTAAGGCTTATTTTGACTCCCCACATAGCAAGGAAAAAGGATGAAACTTTACTTCTCTTTTCTAGGGTTCAAAAGGTATTTTATGAGTCTTTGAATATTTACTTTTTTCGAACTTTGCAAGGTAGACAAAAATGGTTATTTTAGTGACGACTCATCTAACACTCGCAAATACTAGCTCACACTAGCATCTAATTTTGATACCTTATATAACAATGTATAAGATTCCCGTAGTAACGTAGATGACAACCAAATTGCAATTCGGTAAGGTAAATCATAAGGAGGAGTTTAATTATTTCATGCTAATAGCCTAACTATAATATCCAATTATATCGTATCTAATGGTTTCATATTTATTTATGTTTACAAATGAATAACCAAATTATACAAAAATTATAAAATATTAAAGTAAGGGAGACCATGCCTAGATTAAATAAGATGATGTAATGTAGCACAAGTTGTTGTAGGGTTGATAAAGAAAAAGAGGACACATTCACCAAATGTCAACTCAAATCATCCAACCATAATATTCCACGCACTTTTCCATATGCTAAGTCATATCTCTGGGGCACTCAACCACTCAACCATGAATTCAAAAATGATAAGTCATTAAGCTTATATAATTGGTGAGTCTCAATATTGTAAACTTTCCACATCATTAGATCATTTCCACTGATAATTCAATATTCCAGCTGCAAACTAAAGCATTATATCTAAGTGCATTCACCCATAATTCCTCATGTTTTATCCCAACTCTCCTAATCAACAAATATACAACACCTTATATCCCAAGTTCATAATATGCCAAACCAACAATTCCCACAAAATAAGACACATAGCATGACCGGATTAAATGCTCAATTTCTCTTTGACCATATACCACACCAACTCCCTAATCACCACCCGATTGCTATTCCTCCAATTTATACTGGATGGACATTACAAAATGCTATGAGATTAATATTTTTTGGCCAAGTCATCTCTACAAAGCAACCAAGGAGCTATGTTAAGAGGTATTTTGAAAATTTTCACAACCCATACTATAAAATCTTGCAGCTATGGAATTCCATAAGATGACATATGGGCAAGTAATTTCAAATAATATAGTTCGCATGTCTTGTATATGCTTCCACATTTTTCATCCATGTCAACCACGACATTTGCAATTAGAACATTTGACAAAAACTTGTTTTTCATTTGTTGTGATGAATATCCTGTTAGCATAATTTAGCATAGGCATATTTATTGCATTTTCTTTTATTTAATAATGTGCAACATGTGCACTCTAGTCTAGTGACTTGCATTCAATATTGTTATGTTCGATAACATTCAATATTGGTATTAGTAGTAATTACATGTGCATGTGAGATAGGTCTTATTATCTCGTAGTTGGTGTCTGCTAGGGTGTCATGTCTATCCATATGAGGCTGTCTAATATCTATAAATATTACAGCTCTTGCATTGTAATGTAATCTGATTTCATGATCAATAATATTTGTGAGGCTTCCTTCCCTCTTTGGTCATTGCAATCTTATTCTATTCTATCATTTGGTATATAAGCTATACCATTATTATCATTTGGTATCAAAGCAGGTTCTATCCAAGCAAGGTTGAAGAGGAGCACTATTGGAGAGGATCCATTGGAGAAGAAGATCTGCATCAAAGGAGAGCCATTGAAGTATCCCGCAACCTCCATTCCTCCCAAGCATCCATCAACTAAAATTTGACATATCCACTTATTTGGAAGGTAATTTTTTTTTATTAGTCATTGGCATAGCCAATTGATCTAACATATTGGCGGAATATTTCAGATTTGGAGATCTTTAAAAAAAAAAGGAGAAAGATCTTGGAAAAAATTGCAGATCTTAAAAAAAAAAAAAAAAAAAAAAAAAAAATCTTAAAAAAAAAAGGAGAGAGATCTTGAAAAAAAATTTGCAGATCAAAAGAAAAAAAAAAAGATCAGATCTAAAAAAAAAATCAGATCTGAAACTGGAGGTGTGAAGAATTCGGGAGCAAAAGTTGAAGCAGTCCCGTCAACAAAATTCCAATAGATGCTCTTAGAAAAAATGACATAACTTTTTCATACAATGTTGGATTGATGTGTCATTTTTTTTTCTAGAAATATAATAAGGAGATGCACAACTTTTCAGTTTACATCATCTTCATATTCGGCCTCTACATATGACGAAAAGTCTGTACAAGTCAGATAATTGTTTTTCTGAAAAAAAATCAGATCTAGCTGGTAAATTGGTAAGATATCAAAAACTAAGATTCCGATTCTTATAAAATTTTGTGGGTTTTAAGAAAAATATTGTATAATGCTTCTGTCAAAATTTTAGGAAAACCCAGATCACGGTTTGTGAGAAAAGGTGAAAACAATATTCAGATTGTTTGTTTGGATCTTGGGAACAAACAGGTCAGCGATTCAATTCCCACTCTCTCCATATTTTTTCTTAAATTATTTTTTTGGAAAATTTTAAGAAATTACTAAATTTTGGGATATTTCTAAATTTTGAATCTCGCCAAACACATTTAGAGCCACCGCTAAATTTAGCAGAAAAACACCTATTGGGGGTAAAATATATATTTTTGGCCTAAATTGTGTATTTGGTGATTCTAGACCCTTTTTTGTAAAGAGGGGGGACACAAAAATTTCATTTTAATGTACTTTGAGAGGATGTTGTACTAATCTTGGTGCATAAAGTGAAAAAAAAGAAAAAAAGTGCACATTTTTTATTTTATGTTTGGTTTTATCACACGAGATCTTTGATCTCATAGCAGCGTTCGGTATATACGGTGCCTATGGGAAGCACTTATGGGTGATGCCGTCGTGACTAATACTGCACTTAACGCCTAACACAGCTACCTAAACGTCGTCTAGGCATCGACCCTATAAAATCGACGGGGAGTAATAAGGACACAATACACACACATTTGAGCCCTCCCATCTGTTTGTGCTTGCACAAACCCCTCTCCGTATTTTCTAAGTACCATGTACTAAATTCTTTCACGTGTGTTAACACCTCTTTCCGTACTGACGGGTATATTGAAAGGGTGATCTTCTTCCATGTACCAACAGGTATATCGGAAGGGAGCGTATATAGAAAGGTTTGGTACATCGGCCTGATGGTATATTGAGAGGGAGACCATAAACTTGGAGTGATAAGAGCCTTACCCTTTGTCAGAAATTCAGAGTTTCAGAAATTTAGATTGCAAAAATGGGTGCACAATCACCAAAGTTCTTCTTGCCATATTCACAACTACTTAGAGGAGACAACTATGCTGCATGAAAATCGAAGATCAAGACGTTACTTGAGTTTGAAGACCTATGGATAGTTATAGATGGACAAACAACAAGATCACTTGATGATGGAAGACAACAAGTTCAATTTGACAGGGCAAATCAAAAGGCCAAGTTGATCATCTGGTTTAGTGTAACAGACGATGTGCAACCCCACATTAGAGATGCCACATTGGCCAAGGATGCATGGGATAAGTTGAGTACAGTCTATGAGGCAAAGAACAAGAATGCCATCCTCAACCTACTATCACAATTGCATACTCTCAAGTTCAAGCACAATGAGAAGGTTGAAGTTTTTTTGAGACGAGTTGCTAGTTTGAGGGCATCTCTATTGGCATTGGGAAAAGAGATAAGTGATGAAGACCTCATACCAATTGTGTTGCGAGCACTTCCTCCTTCCTATAGAATCTTTGTAACAACTATCAATATGAGTGAACACACAGTCACCTTTGAAAAGTTAGTCAATCTACTCCAACAAGAAGAGGCAATGAATAGCAAAGATCATGAAGATGAGCAAGCACTATCTTCCAATCATAAAGGAAAGGGGAGATTTCCATCCAATAACAAGAAGTCCCAACAAAATCAAAGTCAACGAGACAACAACAAGAAGTGTCCCATTTGCAATAGAGGGGGACATGACATCAAAGATTGTTGGTACAATTCCTACAAAAATGGTTCATCAAGCAATTCAAAACCCAATAATTAACAGGGTAACAATAATTCAAATAAAGGGAAGTCCGACAACAACAACAATCAAGGGTAGAAAAATGGTAATTGGCAAAGAAAACCCAAACAACAAGGGTACATTGTCGAACATGAGGATGATTCAGATGAAGGACACCACATGTATTCTGCTCAATTTGATGAAGAAACCAAGTCCACACAAGATATCTAGTATGTTGACTCGGGTACAACTTGACACATGACTAGACATAAGGATTGGTTCTACACACTGCGTGACTCACCTAACAAGAAGTTTCATTAGGTGATGACTCATCATACAGTGTCAAGGGGATTGGAAACATTTCACTACCTCTTGGAAAGCATGACTGCAAAATCACAAATGTATTGTATGTACCTGGGTTGACCAAGAAATTGCTATCAGTTAGTCAACTGCTTGATCACAACTTGAATTTTGATTTTGACAGTAATAATGGAGAAAAAGTGTGCTTGATAAGAGATAAGTCAAGAGGTTCCAAGATTATAGCAAGAGCCTCCAATGTGGGACGCATGTTCCAACTTGATTTTGTCCAAAAGGATGATCAAACTCTAGTGGCCAAAGACACACAATCTGCAGAACTATGGCATCGCAGATATGGTCACATCAGTTTTGGCTATCTCCAAACACTTCAAAAGGGTAACATGGTGAAAGGATTGCCTACACTCAAGCACAACACTGAAAAGTGTCACAATTGCCTAGCTGGAAAGCAACATAGAGTACCCTTCCAGAAGAACACATATAGAGCTAAGGGAAAGCTTGATTTGGTGCACACCGATATTTGCGGGCCCATGCAACCAAGTCATTCTAGATGTCAATATTTCATGCTTTGTGTTGATGACTACTCAAGAAAGATGTGGATATATTGTCTAAGAAACAAGAGTCAAGCCTTTGAGACATTTCAGAAGTTCAAAGCACTTGTTGAGAATGAAGTTAGTCGCAAGATTAAAACTCTCCACTCAGATCGAGGGGGGGAATTCACAAGCAATGAGTTCAAGACTTACCTGGAAGCTCATGGGATTCATAGACAAATTCCTCCTACTCACACACCAAAATAGAATGGTATAGTTGAGAGAAGGAATCGTACTATCATGGAAATGGTGCGATGTATGATTGACGACTCAGGTTTAACAAAGACATTTTGGGCAGAAGCTACAAGAAATGCAATCTATTTTTTGAACAGAGTGCCCACAATAGCTCTTGAAGGAGTGACACCTCAAGAAGCATGGTCAAATCAGAAACCATCAATTGCACACCTAAGAGTATTTAGGTGTAAAGCTAGCATGCACATACCTAATAAGAACAGGAACAAGTTAGATATGAAAGCTAAGAAACTGATATTCATTGGATACAGTGAAGAAGCACTTGGGTACAGATTTTGGGATCCAAAAGCAAAGAAAGTATACACAAGTAGGGATGCTGAGTTCTTTGAGAAGAAACAAGCAGATGCTCCACTCAACGACTCAACAAACATGCAGAATACACCTCTTGTGAAGATAGAATTTGATGTTCCCACTCAAGATGACAGTGATGAATTGGATGATGGTGAAAACTTGGATCCACCACAAGCCAATGGAACAGCTAAGAATTTACCTAAATGGTATACTCAATTAATAAGAGATGCAAATTTGGATGAAGCACCTAGCACATCGTCCAATCCTGGACCTATAACTCGCAGTCAATCTCATGAAGAGGTCAATTATGCCCTAATGAGTAGAGTTGTTGAAACAGTTGAGCCATCTACAGTTCAGGAAGCCCTACAATCAAAAGATTGGAAAGATGCCATGGATTCAGAGTATCAGTCAGTGATGAAGAACAACACATGGTAACTTGTCGACCTTCCACTAGGGAAGAAACCCATTGGATGTAGATGGATATTCAAGGCTAAGTACAAATCAGATGGGAATATTGACAAGTATAAAGCAAGGCTTGTAGCAAATGGGTATGCACAACAAGAAGGCATTGATTATGAGGAGACATTTGCTACCATAGCCAAGATCAAGACAATCAGGATGATCTTTGCTCTAGTTGCACAATTTGGTTGGAAAGTCCACCAAATGGATGTGAAAAGTGCCTTTCTTAATGGAGATTTGCAAGAAGAAGTCTATATGACTCAGCCAGAGGGTTTTGTAATACTAGGAAAAGAGATGATGTTATGCAGACTCATAAAATCTCTATATGGCCTAAAACAGGCACCCCGGGCATGGTACATCAAAATTGATGAGCATCTCATAAGTCATGGATTCGAAAGGAATCCTTATGACCCCAATCTCTACCTCAAAAAGCAAGGAGGGGAGATTGTTATTGTGGTTGTTTATGTCGACGATCTAGTCATTACAGGCAGTTCTGTGAAGATGATCGATGCAACAAAGAAGGATTTTAATCGATCGTTCGACATGACAGATCTCGGGCTCATGCACTATTGTCTTGGGTTGGAAGTATGGCAAAAAGAGAATCATATATTTGTGTCACAGTTGAAATACACCAAGACAACGCTCAAGAAATTCATGATGATGGACTGCACTCCTATTGCTACACCTATGGAATTAAGACTTCAGTTATCTCGTTCCGATCCATCACCACTGGTGAATGCAACTCTCTATCGGCAGTTGATCGGGAGTCTCATTTACCTGACATATACTAGACCAGATATCAGCTTTGTAGTCAGCTATTTATCACGCTTCATGCAAGAACCAAAAATATGTCATTGGAAAGCAGCAAAGAGAATGCTAAGATATCTAAAGGGTACATTTGACCTTGGTCTAGAGTACAAGAAGAATGTGATGCACCCGAATTAGCAGGAACTTGACAAGGTCATAACTTGAGCTCCGGGTGTCCGTTTGAGTCCATTTTTTTTTTGAAACCACGTGTTTTGATGAGACAAACGCAGCAGCAACCGGCCCTACCAGTTGGGGAAAGTTTTTGACACGTTTTCGGGCCCTAAATCCGCCATCTTGAGGCCAAAAATTAGGATTTAAGTTATAGTTTGGTTTTTTCCTATTTTTGAGCATTAGTTAATTTTAGTCTATTAATTGCATTGTGAGTTAGAAAGTTGGAAATTCCTCTAATTTAGGGATGTAGAAGATGCATGGAAATTTTTGTGCCCGTAGGAATAAGCATGCGAACTTACTAAGAATAGCAGGTTCTAGTAAACTGCTAAAAATAGTAATTTCCACCACCTAGAGTAGATTTAGTCAGAGTTAGCTAGAGTTTACTTGGCAACTCGAGTTGGGATTTATTTTCATATTTAGGAAACATTTTAATTCATTATTTGATAACGAAGAAGGAGATCTATTTTCTTTTGGAGTTCATTTTATTGCATTTTATCTGGTTATTCTTAATTTGGCTACATTATCTGGTATCAGAGCTGGTTCGAAGTATTTTGTTTAAAAGTGGCAGGAAGAGGAAGAGGACAAGGAGGCGGTATTGCCCAGATGAATAGAAATATGCAAGATCTACAGAGACAAGTTGTTGCGCTTGCTGCAATGATAACCCAAAGAGGAAATCAAGGTGGAGATGACACAGATGAAGAAGAAGTTTGTGAAGAGGAGGAAACGCAAGCACCACCATTAGCTTTTGAAGAAAGGATGCTTCGAGCATTAGAAGGAAAGAATGATGGGATAAGAGTTGATGTTTCAGAGTATGGTGGTAGTCTAAAACCAGAGGAGCTGATAGACTGGTTGAATAGCATGGGAAATTTTTTTGAGTGGAAGGCTATGTAAGAAGAAAAGAAGGAAAAATTTGCATGCACGAAATTGAAAGGTCATGCTATGTTATGGTGGGATCACCTACAGAAAGAGCGGTCAAGAAAGGGGAAAGAAAGAATTAGGACGTGGAGTAAGATGGAGAAGAAGCTAAAAGATAAATTTCTACCTGTGGATTATGCACAAACCCTTTACATGAGGTTTCAGAATCTCAGACAGAACTTACAAACAGTGCAAGAATACATAGATGAGTTCTATAAGTTGTCCATTCATGTAGAGCATGAAGAAACTGAGGAACAAATGGCTGCGAGGTATGTTAATGGATTAAAATTTTCTATTCAAGATGAGATAAGTATGCATAGGATTAAAAGCATGGAGGATGCCTATCAATTAGCCTTAAAGGCTGAGGAAAATCAAAATCGTCAAAGTTTTAGGCAATCACCTAGAATGAATAGGGGGGCCTCATCTTCCTTTCGGGGATGAGCTGGTTTCAGCCAAGGTAGGGGAGAATCATCTCGTGGATGGGACAAGCAAGAGGATACGAGACAAGATTTCTAGAATCAACAAAGAGGTAGAGGATTTTCTAGAGGTAGAGGATATGCTGGCGATAGAGGATGGGAGGCTCCACGAAGACCATTTATTTGTTAAAAATGTGGTGAAGAAGGGCATCGGGATTTTGAATGCCCACATACTTATACACATGACAAAAGGCAAGGAGATGCTCCAAGAGTAAATCTTTTTGAAGCTGAGCAAGTAGAAGATGAACAGGACCTCGAAATTCCACCAGATGTTGGAGAAACTCTTATGATCAAGAGGACAATGATTGCTCCAAGAAAGGAGGTCAAGGGGGATGCATGGCTATGTACAAATATTTTCAGAACAAGATGCACTTCAGGAGGAAAGGTATGTAATGTTATTATTGATGGTGGTAGTTGTGAGAACATGGTTTCAAATGACATGGTCGATAAATTGGGTCTGCATTGTGAGAAGAATCCTAACCCTTATCGTATTGCATGGTTTAAGAAGGGTAATGAAGTTACTGTTGATAAGATATGTTTAATAAGCTTTTCTATTGGGAACAGTTATAAGGATGAGATTTGGTGTGATGTTATTCCTATGGATGCATGTCATATGTTGCTAGGAAGACCATGGCAATTTGATAGAAAAGTTATTCATGATGGGGGAAAAAATACTTATACTTTCTGGAAGGATGGCACAAAAATAGTTTTGATACCTCTTAAAGAAGAGGGGAAGGCTGAAAATATGCTTTCTGCAAAGGAATTTGTGAAGGAGGCAAAGGAAACCAGTTTCTGTTATGCACTAGTTGCAAATAAGGATGAACTTGTAAGTTCTCAAATACCAATAGAAACATCAGAATTAAGAGAAGAATTTTCAGATGTTATTCCTGATGAGCTACCAGATGGATTACCACCCAAAAGAGATATTCAACACCACATGGATTTGATTCCAGGGTCTTCACTCCCAAATCAAGCGGCTTATAGGACGAGCCCGACATTTCATGCAGAGTTGAATAGGCAAGTGGCAAAGCTCGTGCGAAAGGGGGTCGTAAGGGAGAGCATGAGTCCATGTGCAACACTAGCTTTATTAACACCAAAGAAGGATGGAACATGGAGAATGTGCATGGATAGCAGAGCAATCAATAAAATTACAATCAAGTATCGGTTCCCAATACCTTACCTTGATGATATGATGGATGTGCTTGTTGGATTTAATTATTTCACCAAGATTGATCTTTGAAGTGGTTATCATCAGATTCGGATCAGAGAAGGAGATGAGTGGAAAACAACATTCAAGACAGGAAATGGATTATATGAGTGGTTGGTGATGCCATTCGGGTTATCCAATGCACCTAGTACTTTTATGAGATTGATGAACATCGTGCTACGGGAGTATAATGGTAAGTTTGTTGTGGTTTATTTTGATGATATCTTGATCTTTAGTAAAACTAAAGAAGAACATTTGAGGCATCTAAGATTGGTATTTGAAGTGTTAAGGAAAGAGAAACTCTATGCAAATATGAAGAAGTGCACATTTATGCAAGAGAGATTGGTATTCTTGGGCTTTATTATTTCAGAAGGTGGGGTACAGATGGACTCACAAAAGATAAAGGCAATTATTGAATGGCCTACTCCACAGAGTATAACATAGGTAAGGAGCTTTCATGGTCTAGCAACATTTTACAGAAAATTTATTAAAAATTTCAGCAGTATTGTAGCACCTATCACAGATTGCACAAAAGGAAGGGATTTTTTGTGGACAAAGGCAGCTGAGGATAGATTTCAATTCTTGAAGAAGAAGGTGACAGAGGCACCCATTTTGGCACTACCAGATTTTGATAAAGTGTTCGAGGTTGATTTTGACGCCTCACAGGTGGGTATTGGAGCTGTTCTAAGTCAAGGAGGAAATCCAATAGCTTTCTTTAGTGAGAAAATAAATGAGTTAAGAAATAAATACTCTACTTATGATGTGGAATTTTATGCAATTGTACAAGCATTAAGGCATTGGAGGCATTACTTAGTGCCTAAGGAGTTTGTGTTATTTACAGACCACATAGCCCTGAAGTATGTGAATACCCAAAAGAATTTGAATAGTAGGCATGCAAAGTGGGTATCATTTTTGCAGGGATATACTTTTTCTCTAAAACATAAATCTAGAAAACAGAATCAAGTTGCAGATGCATTGAGTAGGCGTGTGACTTTGTTTACCACTATGGAAAATGAGGTGGTGGGTTTTGAAGCAATAAAGGGTTTGTATTCTTCTGATTCTGATTTCAAGGATATTGTTGAAAGATTAATTAGTCCATTGTCAGACAATGTAGGAGATGTCTTGGATGAGTATATTTTATAGGATGGCTACCTATTCAAGTGACACCAACTATGTATTCCAGTTGGGTCTATGAGAGAAAATATAGTGAAAGAGTTGCATAGTGGAGGGTTGGCAGGGCATTTTGGTAAGGATAAGACGATAGCCTTGGTAGCAGACAAATACTATTGGCCAAAGCTGAAAAAAGATGTGGTAAGATATGTGGAGAGATGTCGAATTTGCCAAGTCTCGAAAGGCCATGCACAGAATACAGGGTTGTATATGCTGTTGCCTGTTCCTAAAGGGTCGTGGATAGATCTGAGTATGGACTTTGTTTTGGGATTACCAAAAACACAACGAGGTAATGATTCCATTTTTGTGGTTGTTGATAGGTTTTATAAGATGGTTCATTTTATTGCTTGCAAGAAAACAAGCGATGCAACAGGCGTAGCAGATTTTTTTTTCAGAGAAGTTGTTCGTTTGCATGGTGTTCCAAAAACCATTACTTCAGATAGGGACACAAGGTTCTTAAGTCACTTCTGGCGGACTTTATGGAAGAAATTTGGTACTCAACTACAGTTCAGTAGTGCTTATCATCCACAGACTGATGGGCAAATAGAGGTGGTAAATAGGAGTTTGGGAAACCTGTTAAGGTGCATTGTTGTGGAAAAGCCAAAACAATGGGACTTAGCATTACCGCAAGTTGAGTTTGCATATAACAGTTCCATAAACAGATCCACGGAAAAGTCTCCATTTTCAATTGTGTATGGGAGTAATCCAAATGGGGTATTAGATTTGGTACAGCTACCCGTTGACGGCAGAGTCAGTGATGATGCAGAAGCATTTGCCGAACATATACAACAATTGCAGGAAGAAGTGCGGAAGAAGCTGCAAAATAGTAATGACAAGTATAAGGAAATAACAAATGTGCATAGACGGAGAAAGGTATTTACAGTTGGTGAGTTGGTTATGGTATATCTGTAGAAGGAAAGGTTTCCAAGAGGAACCTATAACAAGCTGAAGTACAAGAAGATTGGACCCTGCAAAATCATGAAAAAAATAAACGATAATGCTTATGAGGTAGAATTGCCAGGGAATTTTGATATTTCTCTAGTGTTTAATGTTTCAGATTTGTATTCTTTTCATGGGGATGATGCAGAAAGGGATGATGCTGATGAAGTAGTAGATTGGCAGCAGCAAGTTCCGGTGAAGAAGAAAGAAGAAGTGGATCAGATTCTAGATAAGAAAACAATGGACACGCGACATGGGAAATACAACAAATATTTGGTACATTGGAAAGGACTAGAACAAGAGGAAAATACTTGGGTCATAGAGTGGGAGATTCAGAAGTTAAATGTAGATAAATGGAAGCAGTTTGAACAAGAAGACTTGCAGGAGTTGCATTTTTTTCAAGCAGGGGAGAATGATGCGCCCGAATTAGTAGGAACTTGACAAGGTCGTAACTTGAGCTCCGGGTGTCCGTTTGAGTCCGTTTTTTTTAAACCACGTGTTTTGATGAGATGAACACATCGGCAACTGGACCTACCAGTTGGGGCAAGTTTTTGACACATTTTTGGGCCCTAAATCCACCATCTTGAGGCCGAAAATTAGGATTTAAGTTATAGTTTGGTTTTTTCCTATTTTTGAGCATTAGTTAATTTTAGTCTATTAATTGCATTGTGAGTTAGAAAGTTGGCAATTCCTCTAATTTAGGGATGTAGAAGATGTGTGGCAATTTCTGTGCCCGTAGGAATAAGCATGCGAACTTACTAAGAATAGCAGGTTCTAGTAAACTACTAAAAATAGTAATTTCCGCCACCTAGAGTAGATTTAGTCAGAGTTAGCTAGAGTTTACTTGGCAACTCAAGTTGGGAGTTATTTTCCTATTTAGGAAACATTTTAATTCATTATTTGATAACGAAGAAGGAGATCTATTTTCTTTTCGAGTTAATTTTATTGTAGTTTATCTGGTTATTCTTAATTTGGCTACATTAGAATGACAATTTCTTCTTGACAGGATATTCAGATTCAGATCATGCAGGAAACATGGATGATAGGAAGTCAACATCAGGCTTTGTCTTCTTTATGGGATCTGGACCGATATCAAGGGGAAGCAAGAAACGGAACTTTGTTTCTCGCTCTTCTACAGAAGCAGAGTATCGAGCTGTAGGTGAAGCTGTTTGTGAAGCAATATGGCTACGCCGAATACTGGAAGGAATTGGTCTACCACAACAGAAATCTACTCCAGTATATGTTGATAATGAAGGAGTTCTAAAGCTTTTTCGCAATCCAGTATTTCATGAGAGAACCAAGCATATTGAAGTACAGGTTCATTTCATACGTGAGCATGTCTTGAAGCACAACATACAGCTCCAGTTCTGTCCTACAGCTGAACAAAAGGTAGATGTTTTCACTAAGTCACTTGCACGTGACAAATTCACACTGTTCAGAGAGTTCCTCTCCATTTCATTGGAAACTATGCAAAATTAAGGGGGGGAATGTTAGCATAATTTAGCATAGGAAAATTTATTGCATTTTATTGCATTGTCTTTTATTTAATAATGTGCAACATGTGCACTCTAGTCTAGTGACTTGCATTCAATATTGTTATGTTGGATAACATTCAATATTGGTATTAGTAGTAATTGTATGTGTATGTGAGATGGGTCTTATTATCTCATAGTTGGTGTCTGCTAGGGTGTCATGTCTATCCATATGAGGCTGTCTAATATCTATAAATATTATAGCTCTTGCATTGTAATGTAATCTGATTTCATGATCAATAATATTTGTGAGGCTTCCGTCCCTCTTTGGTCATTGCAATCTTATTCTATTCTATCATTTGGTATCTAAGCTATACCATTATTATCATATCCAAGCCTTTTTCTAAGCTCTTGTTTTAGATTGAATGGAGAAGAAATATGTTGGTGGGTTGTGGATGATAGAGGAAGGAAACAAAGAGGGTCTCATGTGTAAGAAGAGTGAAAGAGACAAAACTATAGAGACATGTGTGGGATAGTACGAAAAGGCACTTTCTCTTCCTTAATTAATACAATAACTAATCTAAATAAAAGATAAAAAGCTAGAAAATGTTCTACATAGTTTTAAGAGCACATAACATACTTGCATAGAAGTAGAAGAATCAAATTAATACAACTATACAATACACTTGAGTGAAGCACTCCCTAATACTCTATCTTCTTAATCCTCTACATACAACAAGGGAGTGACCAACAGTTAGAAGTTTTCTATCCCCCCCTTTTGTAAACAATAATAGGAAAATAACGGATTTAATGCAAAGGAAGAGTGAAAAAGTGAAAATGCAGAGGACGAATGAATCCACTTCAAATGCAAGTAAAAATCCAAATCAATCGTGCTTAGGAGTAAAGGGTTGTACCACATCACTATGGGGTTAGATATTGATCCTAGTGTAGACACAAAAAATATATATAGTATATATATATAGTGTAAGAAAATTTTGGTATATGAGTGTCACTTGAAATCCTCTTCTATATAGAATCAACCACATCACCAAATAAATTTTGGACTATATTCCTTTAAATTTCAATTATCTTTATTTTAATATTTTACCTTCCATGAAAAGACTCCAAATGGAAAATTCCATCCTTAGATGACTTTATTTCTAATTTGAATAAGGATTAATACAAGTTAATCCATATTAGGACCTTAAAGTCCTCCAAACCTCAAGCTCTCATTTTTAGGAATGGAAAACATAAAAATCTAGAAACAAAGCATTACATCAAGTCTCATAAAATTTGTTTGTGAGTTGGATAACAATGCAACGTTGAAACTTATATTTAAACATCCTTTCCATGCTTGGATTTTATTTTGAATGCTCAAAAATATATATAGGCAATCACTTAGTAAAAATAAATAAAAATGTAAGAGTAGGTATTTACCTTAGCTCGTGTTCACCTAGGTACATTATTGTATTTATCCTCACGCACTTATGTGTGTGGATATTTTTTATTTATTTATTTATATATTAGGAGATACTATCTAGTTTTTAGGTATAGTTCTTTCCTAGATCTATGGTATTGACTAGATCCTTGATGTCTAATTCTCTCATAAATCTATGGACTTGACTAGTTCTTTGATGACTAGTTCTTTCCATGATTTATGGCTTGATCTATGACCTTGACTGGTTCTTAGATTGTTATTCCTTACATATATAAGAAAGGACCATTCTCATTGTGTTTCAGTGAGTTCCATAATAATATATGACATTGCTGCTCATTTGTTTACAAAGGTTTATGT